>WNWK01000425.1:0-500982 GCA_009830355.1 Cherax destructor | reverse complement strand
TGTGCCACTTACCATAATATTCAACACATCCCTTGAAACTGGGCAGCTACCTGAGGTATGGAAGAAGGCCAAGTAGTCCCCATTTTTAAAAAGGAGACAGAAAAGAGGCACTAAACTATAGACCGGTGTCACTTACATGTATAGTGTGCAAAGTCCTGGAGAAAATCATCAGGAAAAGAATGGTGGAACACCTCGAGCTGAACAGGATAATAAACACCAGACAGCATGGATTCCGGAAGGCAAATCCTGTGTAACAAACCTCCTGGAGTTCTATGATAAAGTAACAGAGGTAAGGCAGGAGAGAGAAGGGTGGGTTGATTGCATTTTCCTGGACTGCAGGAAGGCCTTCGACACAGTTCCTCACATGAGATTAGTAAAGAAGTTGGAAGAACAAGCAGGTATAACAGGAAGGGCAATGGAATGGATCAGGGAATACCTCAAGGGGAGACAGCAACGGGTCATGGTGCGTGGTGAGGTATCACAGTGGGCGCCTGTGACGAGCGGTGTACCGCAGGGGTCAGTCCTAGGACCAGTGTTATTCCTGGTATATGTAAATGACATGACGGACGGATAGACTCAGAAGTGTCTCTATTCGCGGATGATGTGAAAATAATGAGGAGAATCACATCGGAAGAGGACCAGGCAGGGCTGCAAACAGACCTGGACAAGCTCGACATCTGGTCTAGCAATTGGCTTCTCGAATTCAATCCCTCCAAATGCAAAGTCATGAGGATCGGAGAAGGGCAAAGAAGACCGCTGACAGAGTACAAGCTAGGCGGGCAAAGGCTACAAACCTCGGCAAAGGAGAAAGACCTTGGAGTGAGTATAACGCCAAGCACGTCTCCGGAGGCACACATCAACCAGATAACTGCGGCAGCATATGGGAGACTGGCAAACCTAAGATTAGCGTTCCGTTACCTTACCAAGGAATCGTTCAAGACACTGTATACCGTGCACGTCAGGCCCATACTAGAATATGCAGCATCAGTCTGGAACCCACACCTGGTCAAGCACGTAAAGAAACTGGAGAAAGTGCAAAGGTTTGCGACAAGGTTAGTTCCACAACTCAGGGGTCTGTCTTATGAAGAAAGGTTGAGGGAAATAGGACTAACAACACTGGAGGAAAGAAGGGTCAGAGGAGACATGATAACGACATACAAAATACTGCGGGGAATTGACAAGGTAGACAGTGACAAGATGTTCCAGAGAGGGAACACAGAAACAAGGGGACACAACTGGAAGCTGAAGACTCAGATGAGTCAAAGGGATGTTAGGAAGCATTTCTTCAGCCACAGAGTAGTCAGGAAGTGGAATAGTCTAGAGAAAGATATAGTGGAGGCAGGAACCATACATAGTTTTAAGACAAGGTATGATAAAGCTCATGGAGCAGGGAGAGCAGAGACCCAGTAGCAGACAGCGAAGAGGTGGGGCCAGGAGCTGAGTCTCGACCCCTGCAACCACAATTAGGTGAGTACAATTAGGTGAGTACAGACTATGTAGCACAGACTGTGTAGCACAGACTGTGTTGCACAGACTGTGTTGCACAGACTGTGTAGCACAGACTGTGTAGCACAGACTGTGTTGCACAGACTGTGTAGCACAGACTGTGTAGCACAGACTGTGTAGCACAGACTGTGTAGCACAGACTGTTGCACAGACTGTGTTGCACAGACTGTGTTGCACAGACTGTGTTGCACAGACTGTGTAGCACAGACAGTGTAGCACAGACTGTGTAGCACAGACTGTGTTGCACAGACTGTGTAGCACAGACTGTGTAGCACAGACAGTGTAGCACAGACAGTGTAGCACAGACTGTGTAGCACAGACTGTGTAGCACAGACTGTGTTGCACAGACTGTGTTGCACAGACTGTGTAGCACAGACTGTGTAGCACAGACTGTGTAGCACAGACTGAGTAGCACAGACTGTGTAGCGCAGACTGTGTAGCACAGACTGTGTAGCACAGACTGTGTAGCACAGACTGTGTTGCACAGACTGTGTAGCACAGACTGTGTAGCACAGACTGTGTTGCACAGACTGTGTAGCACAGACTGTGTAGCACAGACTGTGTTGCACAGACTGTGTAGCACAGACTGTGTAGCACAGACTGTGTAGCACAGACTGTGTAGCACAGACTGTGTAGCACAGACTGTGTAGCACAGACTGTGTTGCACAGACTGTGTAGCACAGACTGTGTAGCACAGACTGTGTAGCACAGACTGTGTTGCACAGACTGTGTAGCACAGACTGTGTAGCACAGACTGTGTAGGGCACAAAGCGTTGCTCACGCTGTGTAGCTCTGTAAGCTACGTAGCTGAAGCTTCGTAGCTTACAGAGTTTTAGCTGACAGTCGTTACAACGGGGAAAATAACATCACTGCTGTGGGCACTGTCAGATATACGTACATTGTTAACCTTCTGGTAGGTTTGTGGCGCCTCTTGGGAAGAAGAGAAGCATCTTATCTCAGTGTTTCCTCTCAGACTCTCAACGTTAAGCGAAGGAGAGAACTATGAAAATATTATTTCGTTTTACCCACATCAAGAGACGGAAAGGGATTCGTCGTAGCGGTTCTTCCAGGATGCAGCGTAAAAGCTTTTGCACCCAAGTTTCTCTGCAATAATGCACAGCGTCAGAAGTCGAGATTTCGAATTATTTTATTTCTAAAGTCCAATGCTCTTTAGACAAGACGGGAGCTGCGTAGTTTAGCGTTTTAATATTTGTTTTTGTGAAAAGAATGATAAAATACTAATATTAATTACGTGATGTGCGAAATTTCCTTGGGTATACATGGCTGAGGTGGGTATGTGTGTGTGAGGTACTTAAGAGTGAGGTATACAGGTGGGTTTATGAGGTGGGAATGGGTGAGAGGATTCCAAGTGAAATGGGGCAGGTGCTGAGAGTTTATTCAACCCGTTAGAGATAAAGAGCCACGAAATGAGTAAAAAATAGTTTTTAATCTTTGTTATAAGACAAAATAATAGAAGCTTTCAAGTATTCTTTACAACCAGACAGAACAAATCATACCACGGGCGGGGATAGAATCCGCGATCAGAGAGTCACGAAACTCCATACCGACGCGCTAGCCACTGGCACGTAGTTCTGGAGTTTTATGAGTCTCTGATCGCGGGTTCTATCCCCACCCGTGGTATGGTTTGTTTGCAATCGTGTCATTTCGATTTCGTGAGCCATGAAGACAAGAGGAGCTGAAACAAAGTGAAGAAAGCACAAATAATTAGCACGTAGGTGAGAAAGTAGGGAAAGTAGTTATTAAAGTTAGGAAAGTAGTTAAGAAAGTAGGGAAAGTAGTTGATAGAGTAGGGAAAGTAGTTGATAGCGTAGGGAAAGTAGTTGATAGAGTAGGGAAAGTAGTTGATAGAGTAGGGAAAGTAGTTGATAGAGTAGGGAAAGTAGTTGACAGAGTAGGGGAAGTAAAGTAGAGAAAGTAGTTGAAAAAATAGGGAAAGTAGTTAAGAAAGTATTGGAAGTAGTTGATAGAGTAGGGAAAGTAGTTAATAAGGTAGGGAAAGCAGTTAAGAAAGTAGGGAAAGTAGTTGAGAAAGTAGGGAAAGTAGATGGACCAGACAAAATCTTGTATATAGAAAATGTGGGCGGCGTACTCCACATTTTGCAGGGCAGTCCATCACAAGGTGACTCTTGGGTTTTAGTCTAGCGTGAAGAATATGCTGCCATAACCTGTTCTGACAGCCAGGAAAAAATAAAGAACAGGAAGGGTTCCCGCGTTACCAGAGCAGTTGTCAAAGTTGCTCTTATCAGAAACACTGAGAATCAGGTGCAGGTTCTTGCTCAGAGGGTAAAGTGACCTAGGAAGCAAGAAGTACGCACCCTTTACAAGCCCTGGCTCTGGCTCTGTTTCTACGACTTAAGACACTTCTCTCTAGCGCTATTCTTCGCTTATCCCCACTTCCCTGCTCTCTCCTTACCTGAGATTTAGTTCGTTCGCTCCTAGTTAGACCGGTCTGTGACTTCATAAAGCTTTCTGTGAGGGCAAAACTTTGTCAGTAAAGGATTGAATTACACTACGTTTGTGTCTCGTTTACCTTCTAAATCATGTTGTGTAAGTCCCACTCAAATCCAACCCCTCTTACTCGTGCATTTATTCAACCTATATATGAAGTTACCCAAGGTTTTAGCTTCACTAACTCTACTAAGTAGATTGCTCCACTCATCGATTATTCTAAATCCAAATCAGTAATTTTCTATATCCTTTCTAAACCTAATCTTATCCAATCTGAATCCATTATTTCGAGTTATTATATGGAAGGAGATCCTCAGAACCTTATTTAAATCTTCACATGCCCATCTTACACTTGTAAGTTTTAGTCATGTCTCCCCTCATTCTGCGTCTTACAAGAGAATGTAAGTAAAGGGCTATCAATCTATCTTCGTATGATAGTATGGACACCAGAACTGAGCTGCATATTTTGTGAGGGCTTATTAATGATGTGTAGAGCTGTAGTATAACCTCTGGACTTCTTTTGCTAACACTTCTTGAAATAAACACTAGTAATCTGGGATATGTAATTTAAAGTATATGGGAAAAACATTAATTAGAGTTTTAATCATTCAAGCATATTATGTATTTTTGTATAGGGTATGCTGTATAAATATTAATCCAGTTTTGATACGTGCTGCCAACACCTGTTCTGATATTTAGAGAAATAAACATGAGTATGATCGAGAAGACGGGAGAACGTGGAGAGTCTGGGATCATAGCAGGAAAGACCCTCTTACCAGAATAGGACTGTCTTATGAAAGAGAGAGAGAGAGAGAGAGAGAGAGAGAGAGAGAGAGAGAGAGAGAGAGAGAGAGAGAGAGAGAGAGAGAGAGAGAGAGAGAGAGAGAGAGAGAGACTGAGAATCAGGAGGGAATTCTGGCTTTCAGAAATAAGTGGTCTGGAGAGCAAGAGGAAGGCATTCCCACAACAAAACAGACTAACTGGGGGTAAGAGCGAGTGAACATTAATTAATGGCAGTTGTGGTTAGAGTAGAAATTGTTTTGACCTGATCATAACGATAATGAAGAATTCTGTGACCAACGGACTTTGTCCATTGTTTGCAAATAGACTGATGAAGCTATTTTGTTCCACATTTCTGAAGACCATTACGTATATGGTTGTGTCTTATATGGAGGGCTTACTGAATAGGTCTTTTCCGAATGAAAGTAAAATAATCTAACAAAAACAGTCACATTTCTGCAATTACGGACCCTCAATGGACTGCCCAGTATATGCCCATACCCCCTTCACCAGACTGCGGAAATCATTAAAAGATGTCAATAGCTTGGTTTTACTTTCCATATGGATAGCTAGGAACAGAACAGATCATAATTTATTCTTATCTAACAACTTTTTTTTAAAACTGTTCAGAGATCGAATTTCATATCTCCGAGGTATGGATATCCCCCCTTAAGAACCCCTGAACTTGATACTATTCGGTCGCAGTGCGACCAGAGGAAGGTATCCCTGTATTCCATAACCCCAGTCCCCTGTGAATCAACACACGTGAGTGGAATAGTGCAGAGTGAGGCTTAAGTTGATACTGTAGTTAAATGTTACTGTTAAAGATTTGAAGGGAATCGGAAGAGTCATTCGCAAGACTTCAAATGGAAATTAATATCCCAAATTTCAACCCTTTCAAAAAGACCAAAGAGACCAATATCTCAAAAATTCACAAACACATTAAGCTTGAAGTTTTTCAGAAAGTGCATTATCAAATTATCAGTCTGAAGGAGTTGAAGGTAGTCGCAGCGCAACTCAGAAATTATCGCATGAAAGCAGAATTTCAAATTTTCCAAAACCTTCCCAAAAAAAACGGGATCTACCGAAGCCAAAATCAATCCAAACTTTTCTCTAAGTAAGATTAACAACTTTCAAGAAAGTAAGTGCAATAAGAAAAAAAAAAATTTTTATGAAAACTTAGGGAACATAATATAATTTTTTTTTTAACAATGGTATTGACCTTGTAGGGGTCACAGAACCCTTGTGGAATGAGAGGCATTCAAATTCCACCCAAGGAAGACTAAAATAAGTCCAGCTCCTCGCATCAAGAGCACTTCACAAGAATGGGTTGAACCCTTGGAAAATGAATTGTAAAAACTCGGCATTCTCAACCCATTTGTTGAGAATTATTAAAAAATATAAAAGTCTCTCCTTGTTCAACTTCAGAATAAAATATTGAAAGGCAGACTTTTATTTTTCCATTTTTCATTTTCTTTAAAATTCTCTATTTGATTTTCTTAAAAATTTGCAAATTTACTCATAAAGTCCAAAATTAATAAAAAAAAAATACTTTCAGTTAAGGTTTGTAGCCGATCAAAAGAGGCATTCTTTAGTTATTACCTGGTACAAGATATATACCCTCAGGGGTGTACCTCTCTTGTCTGGGTAAAAAGGTTACCGTTCACGCCTGCTGTTACTGTTCACCTAACAGTAAGTAGGTACCTGGGTGTTAGTCTCCTTACACCCGCTGTCACTGTTCACCTAACAGTAAGTAGGTACCTGGGTGTTAGTCTCCTTACATCTGCTGTCTCTCTTCACCTAACAGTAAGTAGGTAGTACGTATCTGGATGTTAGTCGACTGGTGTGGGTGGCATCCTGGGGAACAAGACTGAAGGACCACAATGGAAATAAGACACAATCCTGGGAGGCTAACCCTCCCACCGTGTTAAAAATCCCAACAAATCTTACCTTATCACGGCTCAAAGTGAGCAACAATTTTTGCAATAATAAAAAAACCCTCTAATAGTAAAGGTTTGAAGCCAGTATGAAAAGGCATTCTCCAGTGAGGTTTAAGGAGTCGCTTGTGACGGGTTCAACACACACTCGTTCCCTGATTTGTTTCCGTAAGCCAATGATTCTAATTATTATATACAGTTTCGGTAAAATTTAACTTTCGCACTTATGTGGACTAAACTTAAGGGTCATCATACTTCTTATAATCTTCATCACCCATAAATATTTTGAAGCCGATCAGAAGTATTTTTTAGCTATTGAATATAAGTGAGTATCACTATTTAGGTATCCCTGAAAGGATATCTTTTAGAGGGTTCTCGATTTTTATTTTATTTTTTTCTGTCTACAGTTTTGGGATTTTATTTTGCTGATAATCCAGTCGGTTTTACATACTTGATATGTACAAGTACAGGTACAAGTACACGCACAAGCACAGGTACAAGTACACGCACAAGCACAGGTACAAGTACACGCACAAGCACAGGTACAAGTACACGCACAAGCACAGGTACAAGTACATATGTGTTGAAAATGATGTGAAACACCGACAAGTTGATAATTAAGACACATATGCAACAGTTGGGTATCTTTATTAATGAAACGTTTCACCTACACAGTAGACTTCTTCAGTCAAATACAGAGTCAACAAGTGTAGTAGTGAAATGAAGATGATGTAATCAGTCCATCATGAAGTTGGGCTTATCCCTAAGAAACAATCTCTCGATGTTAGTGGTGTTACCAAATGGCAATTTTTATTACTCAAATTGGTTTCTGTGAAATAGTTGGAGAATGTCTCTTCTGATAAGAAATAAGTCGCAGTCAGAAGGGAGATGACGTTTAGTTGTGTGGAAGGAGAGGGAGTCAAGAGTGATGATTGGGCTAGGGGTTGTGATATGACTGTTCTGTGATCCAGCGTTGAAGTACTGCAGGGTCTGTGGGTGGAATATGTTTTCCCAGATGTCCTTGGAGATGTGTACAACCTCTGCTGGATCAGAGATGTGTTTGTTGTTGTGAGTGATGTGTCTGAAGTTTGTTGTGTTTGGGGTTTCCCTGATTTTCTGGATGAAACTCCAAGAAGTCTTGGGATCCTTGATGCGTTAGTCATCTGCGGTATCAGTGAGTGTTTGGCAGTGTCTATTGTGGTCTTCCTCCAGACTGTGAATAATATGAATCCGCAGTATAGAGAGATCCCAACGTATGAGGTTCAATCTGTTTTGATTAGTGTTGAAAAGGTGTTGATAGCAAAGGGGCAGGCGCTTTGTTCTTTCCGTAGGCCGAAAAGAATAGCGTATCTTGTAGTGCTTTTTGGGCACTACTTTGTCAGCAGCTTATATGATAGAATGTTGTATGCGTTCAAGTTGTGTGTCTCTGAAATAGGTTTGTTTTTACGGTTGTGTGTGAGGTCAATGTGGTCAAGGTGTTATTGAACATGTCCCAGTCTGCTTGTGAGCAAGCTGGAGTTGGGCTGACGGGAATGAGTATGGTATTTGAAGAAATATGATCAGAGCCTGAAAGAGGACCAGGTGATAGGAAGTAATGAAGGTGATTACTGGCTCTGTAATGACTGTGTCAGGTTTACTCTGGCCTCTATGTGTGAAACTGGTGTTGAAGTGTGGACAAAGTTGAACAAGGTGTTTATATGGAAAAGTTGGAGTAGTTGTCTTCCATGTTGGTTAGTGTGATTGTCATGGAAGACAGTGTGTCTTCCATGACACACTGTTGGGAGTAGTGTTGGGTGTAGTGTTGGGAGTAATGTTGTAGTGTTGGGAGTAGTGTTAGGTGTAGTGTTGTAGTGTTGGTTGTAGTGTTGTGAGTAGTGTTGGGTGTAGTGTTGTAGTGTTGGGAGTAGTGTTGTAGTGTTGTGCAGTGTGTGGTGTGAGTAGTGTGTGTAGTGTTGAGTGGGGAGTAATGTCTGGGTGTAGTGTTGTAGTGTTGGGAGTAATGTTGTAGTGTTGGGAGTAGTGGTGTAGTGTTGGGAGTAATGTAATGTTGAGAGTAGTGTTGTAGTGTTGGGTGTAGTGTTGTAGTGTTGGGAGTAATGTTGTAGTGTTGGGTGTAGTGTTGTAGTGTTGGGAGTAGTGGTGTAGTGTTGGGAGTAATGTAATGTTGAGAGTAGTGTTGTAGTGTTGGGTGTAGTGTTGGGAGTAGTGTGAGTGTCATGGAGAAGTGTTTGCATTCTTGGGAGGTTGGAAGATGGAGTGTTGAAAATAATGGCGAGATCATGTATGTCTAAGTGTTAAGACATGTGTATGTGGTGTAAAGGAAATTGGGTCTTGTTGTGTGCATATTTTCACAGCCATTCTGTGAGAATAAGAGAAGGGGAGAGTGAGAGGAATTTATATTTTATAGTGCTGGTAGCCAGAATGGCCACACCATTCCAGGGATCACCAGGAGACAGTCGAGTACATTACCCACCCTAACTTTGACAGTATTTGTTAAACCCTATACAAAAAAATACACAACATTCTAGAATTATTTTAAGACTTGCAAAAATCTCATATACATTCATTCTAATCACATTAATTTACACATCCGAATAATCAAATGTTTATTAACATGTTATATGATCTCCAATTTTCTTTAAACTTAAAAACAAGTTTTCCGCAGGAAAAGATAATTAAAAGTTATTAAACAATTAAGGAATACTTCAGATTTCACATTAAAATTTAACATAACCTCAGATGAGGTAACAAGATGCAAGTTGCCTCGTTACTACTGGGAGTCGTGACCTATACCAGACATTCAACCAAACTCTAGACATAACAGACAATACCGGCTGGCTACCAGATACACCGAAGTGGGTGGGAGCACCAGCTGGCTACCAGACACAAGAAAGTAGGTAACAGCATCAGCTGGCTACCAGACACATTAAAGTGGGTAGTAGCACCAGCTGGCTACCAGAAACATTAAGGTGGAAAGCAGCACCAGATGGTTACCAGACACATGAAAGTGGGTAGCAGCATCAGATGGGTACCAGACACATTAAAGTGGGTAGCAGCACCAGCTGGCTACCAGGCACATGAAAGTGGGTAGCAGCACCAGCTGGCTACCAGACACACGAAAGTGTGTAGCAGCACCAGCTGGCTACCAGACACAGCGAAGTGGAAAGCAGCACCAGCTGGCTACCATCACGCAACCAATGAGAGTGACACCAACTGGTTACCTGACACAGCAAATGGGATTGTCCCATCTGTTGTGTGTCAGGCAGCAGCTGGCTACCTGCCACACAACAGACAGCATCCCTCGCATTTCTTCCGAGAAACTCGTTTCTTATTCCTGCACTTGAGTGTTCGTTACGCTAAAATGTCAGTTATAACGAGAGTTATAAATCCTGTAGACTCCTCAAATGCTGCTGTACGATAAATTCCCGTAAGAAACTCTCAGATGCTTCAATAGCGAGATAAACCCACGTAAGATTCCTCTGTGGACGAGCACAATATTAGACTGGGACGTCACCAACGCTGCTCCAGTGATTTCAAAGTTTTCCACACCACGTCCACTCATTGTATTTTAGTTAGGGAGAATTGCATCTGTCTTCAAACTTCTCTCGCCGAAGCCGAGCAGGTTACTTTGGCCAGTCTTACAATGACTGTCACACACACACACCACACATACACACACCTAGCGACAGCGAACCAGAAGCTGTGGCTCGTCCTCTACTGCCACTTATAGATAAGTACATACACCTCTCTCTCTCTCTCTTTCTCTATCTGTCTGTCTCTCTCTTTGTCTGACTGTCTCTCTCCACCTAAAGGTATCGTATTCATTCTTAAACAACATGTAATAAAGATGTGTCCACACGTAATGGGCTGCGTGAAATTGGTGATGTGTTAGTGAGAGGGAGACAGCTGAGAGAAGAGAGGTCCTCTAAACTGTGAGTGTGTGACCCAAGTGTTTACCCCTCAAACAAGTATCTGCGTTATATGATATTCTCACTTTCAATTCTCGATCTTAGGAGTAACTGGCAGGTTTTGAGCGCGAGGAAAAGAGTCCGCAACAAACTGACTCTTACCCTGAGTTACGTGGCGGACTCTTGTTGCTGTTACGTGGGCGGACTCTTGTTGCTGTTACGTGGGCGGACTCTTGTTGCTGTTACGTGGGCGGACTCTTGTTGCTGTTACGTGGGCGGACTCTTGTTGCTGTTACGTGGGCGGACTCTTGTTGCTGTTACGTGGGCGGACATCAATAACATGCTTAGATTTTGATTCCGATGCACATCACAAAGCAACATTTGTATATAATTAAATGGAACTTTTGCTTTAATCCGAATGAGCAAGATTTGTGTACAGTGTAAAGGTTAAGTCACTTGAATGAAGTTTCCTGAGCAAGGAATTCTTAGTGAAAGAGGCTGGAGTCTGGATAATAATTCAGTTGGCCTAAGGAGAAACTTGGATTTCTGAAGATGGAACCAAAGGCTGGTGTTACATATAGTAGTCTCAACAGTTGACGAGCCATGTGTAATGTGTCGTTTATGCTGTGAAACCATCACTATACCCCCAGAATACATTATGGAACTAACTACTTTCTCTATACCCCCAGAATACATTATGGAACTAACTACTTTCTCTATACCCCCAGAATACATTATGGAACTAACTACTTTCTCTATACCCCCAGAATACATTATGGAACTACTTTCTCTATACCCCCAGAATACATTATGGAACTAACTACTTTCACTATACCACCAGAATACATTATGGAACTAACTACTTTCTCTATACTCCCAGAATACATTATGGAACTAACTACTTTCTCTATACCCCCAGAATACATTATGGAACTACTTTCTCTATACCCCCAGAATACATTATGGAACTAACTACTTTCACTATACCACCAGAATACATTATGGAACTAACTACTTTCTCTATTCCCCCAGAATACATTATGGAGCTAACTACTTTCTCTTTTTTTTTTTTTTTTTTTTTTTTTTTTTTTTTTTTTTTTTTTTTTTTTTTTTTTTTTTTTTTTTTTTTTTTTTTTTTTTTTTTTTTTTTTTTTTTTTTTTTTTTTTTTCTCAGGAGAACTTGGATTCTAAGATGGAACCAAAGGCTGGGTTACTAAGTATAGTCTCAACGCTGACGAACCATGTGTAGTGGTGTTTATGCTGTGAAACCATAAATATACTTTCCATACCGCAGAGAGTACATATGGAACTAACTACTTCTATACCCCAAGAATACATTATGGAACTAACTACTTTCTACCCCAGAATACATTAGGAACAACTACTTTCTCTACCCCAGGGACTACATTATGGAACAACTAGCTTCATACCCAGAATCATTGTGTGCTGCACTCTTCCAGCTCATGAGGGAAGAGCATCTTGTATACCTTAATATTCTCTCCCAGTGTATATGTGCACCACCCAGACATAGAAATGGGACCACCTGACATGAGGGCGATCAATAATCCATCTCGGTGAAAAGAGGTGGAGGTGTTGATTCGCCGGAAATCTCCCGGCCCGGTCTATTCCAGATGGCGACCCGGCTCCGGCTCCCTGGTCGTGGGAGTATCCGAGACTAGTCTCCCATGGGAGGAGGTAAACCCCTCATCGTTGAGACCAACTGTCCCAGGCCTAGCCAATTCCCCACCCACACGGGGCCGTAGGAGAAGTTGCTAGGCCCTCTGGTCTGCCACCTTCCCGCCCCAGGAGGCTGATGGGAAGGGCAGCTTGTGAGCGCAGATGGTAGCAAGCTCCAGCCTTGGCACCTACCCTGCCCTAGAAGGGCTGGGCATGGTGGATCTTACCCATCTCGTGTGAAAAGAGATTTCCATAGACTGTATATCATGTGTATACGACAATATTATAATTCTATCTCCTACAGATGTACCAACTCATCTTCCCTTATTTGTTGTAAATCAACAGTGTCATTACAATACTTATTTTTTCTCCTTTTTTTTTTTAATTTTCAAGACATGTAATAAACACTGGTCCTGTAGACAACAAAAAGAGAAAATCAAAATGGTTATTATATATTTCTGCTCCACACTGAGGCTTTCATGACCAGTCTGAAATATTACCAGAGAATCTTTAATCGGACAATTATCTCACAAACTGTATATCTCGATCGTTGCGCCATTGAACAAACGTACAGGATCCCCGTATTTACAACCCCAGCCCCCTCTACCTTAATGCACCTGACTGGATCAGTGCGGCATAAGTTTGTAATGCAGTTAAATATTACCGTTGAATATCCTAAGCTAATCGTAGGAAACATTCGAAATCCTTCATATGGAAATTAA
The DNA here is from genome assembly GCA_009830355.1 of Cherax destructor. Taxonomy (NCBI): domain Eukaryota; kingdom Metazoa; phylum Arthropoda; class Malacostraca; order Decapoda; family Parastacidae; genus Cherax; species Cherax destructor. The sequence goes on along the minus strand of WNWK01000425.1, from coordinate 487,983 downwards.
TATCCCAGTTTTTACGATAAAAACGGCAATTTGGGAAAAGCGCTTAACCGTAGGGGGTCATATACTGTTTTTGTAATATGAGGCAGGCAGAGTCGATCCAAGAAATGGAAGATAAGACCAGCTTCTTAGATCAAGAACCACTCACCATTATCAAGGCAAACTAATTACATTTGGCGTAACCCTCCGCGGATTGGGACTTGTATTTATTTTTTAGTTTGTGTGAATAATTTTGAATTGCTTGTGTTGGTGCAAACATTCCAAAGGTAATCTCGTAGTAAAATAAACTGCTCCTTTGACTGGGCATCGTTGCCAGGATTTCATCTGTGTCCATAACAATCTCCACCACCTTCACACTGTGGCATGTCATTCTCTGATCGCGGGTTCTAACCCCACCCATGTTATGGTTTGTTTGCAATCGTGTCATTACGATTTCATGAGTCATGTCATTCTCTGGTCCATTCTTCACTCTGTGCTCCTCTTATTCGTCTTAACAATGGCGTAAAATTTCCTAGCATTATTTTTGACTGTCAGCATCGTGGAATTCACATATTACGTCTCCGAAGATTGCATGTCCCGGCAGATTCATTATGCTTACACTTCTGTAATATTTTATATGGTGTCAGATCGAATCCTCGTCGTCTATTAGCCTGGTTAATTAATGTCTAAAATCGACTAAAGTGACCAGGTATATTCCTCTTTTTTTCTGTTATCAGGAAGTGATTGTGTTTCTAGGAGCTTTTGTTCGTTCTCGGTTGAACGGCTGTTTACCGAGTTCAATAGGATGACCTACCGAGACAGATGTTATCTCCGTTACTTCGTTCGCTTCAGCTAGTTATATAAATCCTCCGACCTTCAGGTTGAAGAATTAGACATGTGTGCAGCATCTGGGTATCTTTAATTTCTAGACGTTTCTCCATCCAGTGGCTTTATCAATTAAATACAAGAAAATAATGTGAAGAATAGAAGTATGTACAAGAGACGTCAATTAAAGATACCCAGATGTTGCACATGTGTGTAATTCTTCATCCTTTCTTTACTGTATTCCATTCACATACGACCTCTGTGCATTTAGGTTTGCCTTCCACCGACTACCTTCTCTTTTTGTTCATTATATTCAGTACTTTGTTTTTAAGTCTTGGTGTGAACAGTTCTATGTTTCCATTACCAATGCCTCGCATATCCTCGTCCGTTATGCGTTCCTTCTTTCTGAAGGAACGCATATCTAGCCTAGACAGGACTCGCAGCAATGGTTTTAAGTTGAAAAATTCAGATTCAGGAAGGATATAGGAAAGCACTGGTTTGGTACATTTTTATTTGCATTCCAATGCTCCTGCTGTGTACAACGGCATCTCCAAATCGCCCGGTGGTAGGGTACGTAGCAATCATTACAGAAGAAAGCAAAATCCAAGGCTGCTTCTCAAAGAAATCCAGTATTTTCAGATGGATGTGAAGAAATTTCGAGGTTTCTTGAGAATTTTGACCTTGGAGATCACTCACGGTTCTTGGTAAAAATTAAAATATATGCAAAAACACACAACACCGAAGCAAAAAGAGTAGCGATAGTAAAAATTACAAGCATGACAAAAATGTTGGTGTGTGCAAGCCTAGCACTTTATTGTGTTCTTTAAGTATGCCAGAAGAGCGCGGCCAATTTCTCCAAAGTATTGGAGAGGACAACAGAAGCATGAAATAGACTAGACACCAGGAAATCTATAGCGGATGGAGAGGTACGGACTAGATTGGTAGAATCTCAAGCTATAATGAAACACAAGTATAATACGACAATTCAACCTCATATCGCTATACAACTCAAATGAATCACTAACGCAGCTTTACACCACAAAACACAAAACTAGTATTGCAACACTGCAACACTACATTTCAGCACAATCATAACAAAATAAAATCTCAAAACCAAACACAAGTAGCAAACTATACACAAAGAACCCGTACATATACAGGGGGCCAGCTCCGCCCCCTCTTGTATATAACTGGCTCCCTTCCCTTCGTGTTTTTGTGTGACTAGTTAATGGTCCAAGTAGGGCTGAAACGTCATCAAAAGTTACATTTTTTTATGTGTGCGAGTTATATTTGTGTTGTTCCAGACACTGTATTGTGCCTTTTGAGGCATCTACCATTCATGCGATAGTTTACGTAGACGTAAAAATGATCTCCACTCAAGTATGGATGACGTAACCCAGGAATAAATATTGCTTCAAAAAGGATGTATGAGAGTCGTAATTGTAGACATCGGACTAGCTACCAATTACTGACAATTACCTAACACAACATAACATTGCAACATCATGCAACAACTGAACGTAGGCATAACACTTCAACAACATGCAACGACTCAAAGTATAACTTATCAACACACCTCACACCACGGCCCAACAACAACACATCTTCACACCACAACTTAAGAACGGTATAACATGAAGAACACATCCTCACCCGTTAATAAACACATTGGTGCACAACCTCACAACAGAAAACAAAGGTATAAGGAAACTAGCACAGCCTCGAATATCAACCCAACACAAGTTTTACACTTCCTATCTTGTTCAAATTCGTCCTACGCTAGTATTGCACTTCCTGTCTTGTGCAAGCCCATCCTACACCAGTGTTGTACTTCCTGTCTTGTGCAAGCCCATCCTACACCAGTGTTGCACTTCCTGTCTTGTGCAAGCCCATCCTACACCAGTGTTGTACTTCCTTCCTAACACAGTCCCAGTACAGGTAAATAACTACACCAGTAATATAGTTCCTAACGTTTATAGCCACTACTCTTACAGAGAATGTACAGTAATAGACATCAGCACTCAACCAACTTGGCTGACACACGAGTCCAAAAGTAGTATGCACTTCCCCTACCTACTTACAACGTGATCCAGGAGTCAATGCCTCACAGTGGATCAGGGCCTGATCATCTAATTCTAAGCTGGCAATCCAACGTGCTGGTCAGGTACGACTGGTCAGGTACTGACTCAAGGTATATGGCCAGCCTCGATCTACCTACTTATATATTTTTTTTTTTTGGCTTGTATACCGCTTGATAGTTTTGTACAATGAGCAACACTTGGATCACTATGCATTATCCGTGCACCTCATTTATCCGTGCACCTCATTTATCCGTGCACCTCATTTATCCGTGCACCTCATTTATCCGTGCACCTCATTTATCCGTGCACCTCATTTATCCGTGCACCTCATTTATCCGTGCACCTCATTTATCCGTGCACCTCATTTATCCGTGCACCTCATTTATCCGTGCACCTCATTCAGATCTTGCATCTTATTCCGCTGTCACGCTCCAGGGTTATGTTATGTACCTGAAGCTACGTTTCTTTCAATGCAATATTACGTGCCGGTGTAATGTTATGCTCTGTCAGACATGTCACCATGCGTCACTCACACCTCACTGTCCGCCTATGAAGTGATCAAGGTCCCATGAACGAAACGTGTTATAATAAATATGTCATAATGTTTGCTTACTTGTTTTTCTATGTTCGTGATTTTTTCTGGAATAATCTCATCAATCACTGCTTGGTCATTCCAACGCTCTAAATTTTTCCCTTTGATGCCGTGAGTCATATCATTCTTCTGTAGCGTAGTTCTGTTGTAGGACAAATGCTCTTTCGCACTCGACAGCCCCTCAACGTGTGCGTCAGACCCCAGCTTATGGAATATTCTGCTGCTATAATGTGAAGTCAGTCACAGACAATAAAGCTCTCCACCCAATATAAAATTGCCACTCTCGCAGGCTATATAGCTCCAGATAGTGCGACCTGAAGGTCAGGTGATTCTGCAATAAAACATACGAAGTACCGACATGCAGGTCAAGTGATCCTGGTTCACAGCACCAGCAGGAGCAACCTTTAGTTGAAGCTATCAAGGAACCTAACACCATTCAGAGTGACCTGCTGATTAGATAATCTTAAGAGTATGACAGCAAAAGGAGTGACCTGATGATCAGGTGATCCTGGAATATTAAACTAGCAGGAGCGACCTGCTGACTATGAGCCTGGAATATAACACCATCAGCAGCTACCTGCTGACTAAAAGAGCCTGGAATATAACACCATCAGCAGCGACCTGCTGACAAAAAGAGCCTGGAATATAACACCATCAGCAGCAACCTGCTGACTAAAAGAGCCTGGAATATAACACCATCGGCAGCAGCCTGCTGACTAAAAGAGCCTGGAATATAACACCATCAGCAGCAGCCTGCTGACTAAAAGAGCCTGGAATATAACACCATAGCAGCGACCTGCTGACAAAAGACTGGATTAACACCATCACAGCTACCTCTGCTAGAGCCTGGAATATAACACCATCGGCAGCGACCTGCTGACTAAAAGAGCCTGGAATATAACACCATCAGCAGCTACCTGCTGACTAAAAGAGCCTGGAATATAACACCATCAGCAGCGACCTGCTGACTAAAAGAGCCTGGAATATAACACCATCAGCAGCAACCTGCTGACTAAAAGAGCCTGGAATATAACACCATCAGCAGCAACCTGCTGACTAAAAGAAGCCTGGAATATAACACCATCAGCAGCAACCTGCTGACTAAAGAAGACCTGGAATATAACACCATCAGCAGCAACCTGCTGACAAAAAGAGCCTGGAATATAACACCATCAGCAGCGACCTGCTGACTAAGAGCCTGGAATATAACACCATCAGCAGCGACCTGCTGACTAAAAGCGCCTGGAATATAACACCATCAGCAGAGACCTGCTGACTAAAAGAGCCTGGAATATAACTCCATCAGCAGCAACCTGCTGACAAAAAGAGCCTGGAATATAACACCATCAGCAGCGACCTGCTGACTAATAGCCTGGAATATAACACCATCAGCAGCGACCTGCTGACTAAAAGAGCCTGGAATATAACACCATCAGCAGCGACCTGCTGACTAAGTGATGCCGGAATAAATCCGAGAACCTTTACGGCACAATCAATACCATGACGACCTCGTTAGATTTTTGACATTCCAACGACGCTGACGGAAATGGAAATTCTGCAATAAATTTGGAGCGGAAGGTGCAGTTTGAGGCAGCACGTGCCCTGCCTTTACACATTGTTAGCTCCTCTAAAGTCTTGACAATCTAACTAAGAAAGAAGAATGGATTTCTTATAAAACTAAATAAGTTTATCCTTCAAAGTTTCCAGGTGATGAACAGATAACATCTCTTAAACGTGAATAAAAAATATATGCGATTTATGTCATTTATTAATATGACGCTTCGTTCACTAGGATTTTTTTTCTGTCTACTCGGATATAAAGAAACTGTGTGTGAGTGCATGTGTGTGACCTCACCTAACTGTGGCTGCTGCAGGGGTCGAGTCATAACTCCTGGTCCCGCCTCTTCACTGGTCACCACTAGGTCCACTCTCTCTCTGTTCCATGAGCTTTATCATACCTCTTCTTAATTAAAACTATGTATAGATCTTGTCTCCACTACAACATCCTCCCGACTGTTCCACTTCCTGACAACTCTATGACTTGAAGATTGAGACACCTTTACAACATATGGGAATCTTTATTGAAGAAACGGCTCAGGAATAGTATTCTCAGGAATAGTTCCTTCATCTGGCAACTCTGCATCAAACCATACCACGGGCGGGGTTAGAACCCGCGATCAGAAAATCAGAAAACTCCAGACCGACGCGCTAGCCACTGGGCCAGCTGGCTACAACAAGATTCGTGGTATGGTTTGTTTGCAATCGTGTCATTACGATTTCGTGAGTCAACTCTACATCAACATGACATAGAGTTGCCAGATCAAGGAACTTCAGAGTCTAGGATTTATAGATGTTGAAAGATGTTGAAGGTCAATGGTTTGAAACACAAGCAGATATTGAGGTGTGGTTTTTAAAAACACATACGAAGATTATCATCATTGAACTGAAGTACATTTCAACACTCATATGAGGCCTAAGAATCCCAACTCAATCATATATGTTGATATTCTCAAGAGATCAAGGAGCTGTAATTCAACTCCCTTAAATGATACTGAAAGTTTTACCCCGTCAGTCTCCGCTAAATTAAGATCACTCGATGATGTAATTCAACATTATCATACCATCAAAGAGCCGCTATTTAAAACATCCAAATTCATTTTAAACTTGGGATTAATTTGATGACACATTAAAAACTCATAATGAGTCCCAGGAGAAACTACTCTATTACCTCGAGGTAGCAACGGGTCTGTAGCTGTACCCTCTAAAACACAGCTAAAATGTGAGGTCAGTAGGACGATGCATTATGAAGATATTAAGGAGGCTCGGTAGCTTTAGCTTAACACCTCAGAAACGACTGAATGAGGTTCAACATTCAACGTTTATGTTTAAGATGAAGATGTGTCTTTCTTTAAATATCTCATAAACGTGAACAAGTATGAAATTCCTCTTCGAAAAATCGAAGTTACTGCTAATTTACACATAATCACATAATGTATTCACATAGTTACCTAACTACACAGCTTCATAACAAAATTACCTAATCATATAACCATGTAACATAATAACAGAACATAACTACATACCTATGTAACCACATAACGACAATACCAATACCCACTTACCTACATAACCACATAACATTATTACATAATCCCATAAATACGTAACGTCATAATCACGAAAGCAAATAATTACATAAAAATGTAACAACAGAACTACTTGCTTCAAAATGCGACATCTATTAGCTTATATATCTTCACGACTGCAAGTGAATAAATACAAACCAACCAAATAAATATTGAAACATTAAATAATATTCTCTAGAAGGTAATATTTACTGTTAATGTAACTTGAGTAATTTACGAAATAATCTCTTACACAAATCTTGGAGTATATCTTATTATACTTATATATCACACACACACACAGAGGTGTCCCTGTTTGAAGATGATGTGAAGTTGATGAGAAGAATTCAATCGAACGAGGACCAGGCAGAACTACAAAGGATCTGAACAGGCTGCAGACCTGGTCCAGAAACTGGCCCGAGTTCACACCCCACCAAGAGCAAAGTCATGAAGATTGGGGAATGGCAAAGAAGACCGCAGACGGAGTACAGTCTAGGGGGCCAGAGACTACAAATCTCACTCATGGAAAAGGATCTTGGGGTGAGTATAACACCGGGTACATCTCCTGAGGCGCACATCAACCAAATACGTAAAACTTGCTATTTTGGCTTAAATAGCAACACTCTTCTTGCCGAATAAGGACAAGCGAAAATAATTCTGAACCTAACGAAAAAATAGATTTCATTGTGTTTGTTTATTAAATTATTGTAACTTATCTAAAATATATTTAGTTTTATTAGGCTGAATTATGATGCGCTTGTTATAATAAGGTTAGGTAAGTTTCTACTGTTTATCTGGTACAAAATTATTAATTTTTACATTAACATGAATGAAAATAATATATCTTTAAACCCATAAGAATTTTTTTTAGAAAGGACTTAATTTTAAATGAGTTCTTGCTAATTGACCAATTTTAACTATTCGGACGACATTATATATATATATATATATATATATATATATATATATATATATATATATATATATATATATATATTAGCATTGGGAACTTCACATGATATACAGTATACTATAATACCCTATGATAATGTACTACCGGGTACGTTGCTGTGACGAGTTGTACTCATAAGTTACGCAAGGGAGTGTAAGTGTGTGTTTATGAGTACTCGGTATGTACTCGCGACATGCTCAGATTGACTCGACTTAAGACTTAGAATGTGACTGACATCAACAAATCCCTAGATAAGTCAACTTCTTGACCATTGAGGCAATCAAACAGCTTGCTTGAACAGTATGACAACCCATTAGACAAACAGTAATGCTGGAAGCAAGGCGTCAAGCAAGGAATCAAGGATATAGTAATTATGGACAAGGTAGATTGTAGGGGATAATAACATATTGGAAAACAGGGGAACTGAAGTGCCCTTTAAAAGTTACAATCAGAAAAAATATAAAAAGACCTGAAATACGAACTGGGCATTTTTAATAAAAATCTTAATATTTTCTATTCATCATTTGTTTGAGATAGGTAATTGATTTAATATGCAATATCAAGAGTGTTTTTTACAATGTATTAGTTAATCACACAATAGCTTTCGCGTAATTTTATGTTCTGTATAGTGCTTATCCACCCTCCAGAAAATTATCACCCATATAGGCCTATGGTCATTATTAAAGCCTAAGTGGTGAGCTTCATGGCAGGCACCTGAATATTGCTACGAACTTTGTGAAACTCAAACTACTTCGTGATCGTCACAAAAATGTAAACTACGTGGGGTTAGTGAAGCAATCTCTGGGTTTACAGCTGACTTTGACTAACTTTTAGTGTAGAACTTACGTATACCTGTAGTTCACGTATTACTACCAGGGCATAGCACCTCGTAAAGATGGTTTATAACACAGCGGGATGAAAGAGGCTGGGAAGTTCTGTTTAACCTTGTAGATATCTTTTTACCACTTTGCTATGGCGCTCTTTCTTCCTCGTTTATACTGTTTTCTGGAAACACGACGCTCCTCTTCAGTTCTCAACATTGTGGAGTGTTGCAGAGATTGTGTTGTCTGGTGTTTACGAGTAATAACTTAAGCGATACTTTTCTTTCAGTTAGATTTGTCGGAAAAGGTTGTAACTTCCTTTGTTATTAAGCTTAGTTATTCCCGAGATCAGTTGTAGATAAGCTTCGTTGTGGTTATTCTTAAACTTAGTTTAAGTGAAGTAGTTTAAAAGTAATTTTGGTCAGTTAAGCTTTGATATAGCTAAGTTTAGTTGAAGTTAAGCTTAGTCTCAATTTCGACTTGATATAATTAAGCTTAAATGGGCTGGCTAGCACTAACTGCTGTCATGTTAAACATAAACGCTTGACACATTGTTGTTGAAGTGAGTCTAGTCAGTATATCATGATACAATATACAGTATTAAGCCTACTTTGAACCAAAATAATGACAAGACTGAAACACCTGACATAAAATATATCTACTCATATAATAGTACTGTACAGTAAATACATAACATGGATGGACCAGGAAGAACTAACACACCTAAAAAAAAAAAGCCTATCTCTCCTAACTTCATGCTGGACAGCTGGTATTGAACAGCTGGTATTGAACAGCTGGTATTGCAGAGGGCTGAGCTTCTATGCTGGTTACGCAAAGTCTCAAAATTTGAGGCCTAGATCTAAACTTTGGACTTCAATAATTTCCCTTTTGAAAATGTTTGCTCACAGATGTAAGTACTGCCCAAGATCAGTACACAAATAATTCGCAAGTAGGAGAGATGAGCTCACGACGACGTTTCGGTCTGACTCGGACCGCACGGTCGCAAGTGGGACCGCACGGTCGCAAGTGGGACCGTGCGGATTATTTGTGTATTGTTCCAGTCACAGTATTGTACCTTTATGTTCTTTATGGAAAGCATGCCAGCAACAAACTTCTTTAAATGTATAAATTTCACAGGCACAGATGCATAGAATTCCAAAAAACAATATTCTTTAAAAAAAAATTTCAGTCTATCGTTGACCTGAAGGTTAATTAATTCCAGTTGATAAGTCAGAGGAGTTTTTTTCTGGTGACGTTACAAAAGGGTTTTGAAACAAGAAAATTTCTGGAATTCCTTTAATCTTTTTTTGAATTCCTCCTTTAAATGTTGTAGTGCTTCAGCACATTTTTTATCGAAGTTAATGAAAATTTTTGTTTATTTCCCATCATTTCATTGCAAGAGGGAAAATGTTGAAAGTTTTCCCTCACTGAATTGTTTTATCAAAAATTTTAGTTTGGTTTCATATACTTTCCTTTCAGTATACATATCGGGCACTAACTTTCTCTTCCCCTGAAATTTTATGTTCAAAGTATTCAAATGGTCCTTAATATCAGCCAAGAAAGGTAAGCAAAAATCTAATTCTGATCTGAAAGTGCTTCATGAAATTTTCCTTTCTCGGTTCTAAATATTTCAGTTTCCTGAGGAAGCCCAAAGAAATGTTTGAGAACTTTTTCTCTGCTAATCCAGCTCACTTCAGCATGAAACAATACATCAGTATATTTTGAACCTAATTCTGACAAAAACCTTTGAAACTGTCGATGATTCAATCCACGATTCTCAACGGAATTTACACACGATACAACAATATACTTCATTACATCTTCAAATCAAATTACTGTACTACACAATGACTTTTGGTGAAGTGAATCTTCAGAAGAATTGTTCCATTAGCATTAGAAACCTCTTGATTTTTTTCACCTGCCCAGCTTTACTACCCATCATATTTCTTGAGACATTTTCAGCTCCACCCAACCCAAGTTAAGGGTTTTTATCGCCTGACATACTTCCAAAAACAGATTTTCTGATGTTGTATTAATTTTCACACTTCGTAGAGCACACAGCTCTTGCACAATATTGTTGTCAATACCTCTGATGAAAATCAAAAGTTGTGTTGTGTCGGAAGTTTTCATCAAGAGCTAAAAAAAAAAAAATATTGAGAAGTGCTGCTTTTTCAATTTGCAAAAGATATCTTCAGTCAAATCTTCCAAACGAATAGTATCTATTGAAGCAGACAAACTAATATTTTGAAAACATAAGAACATAAGAACATAAGAAAGGAGGAACACTGCAGCAGGCCTGTTGGCCCATACTAGGCAGGTCCTTCACAATCCATCCCACTAACAGAATAATTGCCCAACCTAATTTTCAATTCTGCCCAAGAAATAAGCTTTGAAGATTCTATTAACTCAAGTGCGAGTCCCACTCAAATCCAACCCCTCTCACTCATGAATTTATCCAACCTAAATTTGAAACTGCCCAAGGTCCTAGCTTCAATAACCCTACTAGGCAGACTGTTCCACTCATCAACTACCCTATTTCCAAACCAATATTTTCCTATATCCTTTCTAAATCTAAACTTATCCAATTTGAATCCATTATTGCGGGTTCTTTCTTGGAGAGATATCCTCAAGACCTTCAAGAGCTTCTATGGGCAAATTTCTTCAACAAGTCTTAACATGCATTCTTATATAAATTCGCCTTCTGTAAATGGCCACCCTGTTACACGTATATATGTAGCGTTCTCAAAACTCACCAGCACACATGACTCCGTGTCTATGGTCTTATTTCGAAAGAAATTTTGTCATTAAGAAATGGACTTTTTCAAAGCATTTATTTTGTTTGACTATGCATTGCCTTGTAAGGCAAAAATAATCATTATACTGAGTTTCGTGATGTCTTTTGAGATGGTTGATGATCTTTATAGTTTCATGACATATAATACACAGCGTGTTATTTGATTGTGAAATAAAGAAAAATCCATTTATCCAACCCTCATTAAATACACTGACTTCATCTACTGTTCTCCTTTTAGCAAAATTAGCCAACATTACTTTCATTTGGCAGGCTGGAAACTTTTGTTAAATAATTTCTGAAAAGTATAAAATACAATATATAAGGGACACATATAAAATAAATATGGAAACGTGGTTAGTAAGAATATAAAATATATTTTATAAATTAAGTACAAAAAATAAGATACATTTAGAGCAGACCCAGAATCGGTTTAAGGATCCTCGGGAGAGGTGAGTAGCACAAATAACAGCAGGACCTCCTTCCCAGGGATATATATATATATATATATATATATATATATATATATATATATATATATATATATATATATATATATATACAGTGCTAGTCACGCCATTATGCCGCCCCTCCTCCACACATACCAAAACATACCTTGAAAGATTATAATATATATATTTGCACACTTATTGAGGTTTAAATACTTGGTGCTGCGTCCTTTACGCTTAATCACGTCCCTCAGCCGTGTAGAAAGACTCTCACACAAATACTTGAGGGTTTGGGAGGTATATTATTCCATGCCTCATGTAGAGCAGCCTCCAGCTGTGGGATGGAACTGATATTCTTGTCCAGTAAACTTTGTTTCGCTATTGACAAGAGGTTGCCAATAGGGTTTAGGTCTGGTTAATTGCCTGGCCAGTCATTAAAGAACCTCACTTCATTTCCTTAGACCCCAGAACTACAGATTTGGAGGTATGACACGGTGCACCGTCCTTCATGAAAACCGTAGCCCCACACTTGTCAAACGCCTCAGGTAAATTGTTACACAATAACTTCAGGTAATTATACAGGTTCATATACTGGTTTTTGGGAAGCACAAGGAGTTCACCAACACTCTGAGCACTGAAACACCCCCAAACCATGAGCGAGTCTGGGTGTTTGGTGGTACCACAGTTGTAGCGTGGGTCTAACGGGTCACTACCTCTGGGCCGGTAAACATGTCCCCCACGGTTACAGGTGATGGTGAAGGTTGCTTCATTACTCCAGACCACTATTGAGGAGTCTAGTGTAGATATTTCTTTGCATAATCCAGCCTACGTTTCTTCTGTGGCTTGGAGAGTATCGGTTTCTTAACCTGGCGGTGACTACTGTAGCCCAGTTCTGACACACGTTTGTTAACAGTTCTTACAGACACCTCTGAGAGAAGATGTGGTTTCTTTTCTTTCAATTATCTAGCAGTTATCTTAGGTGTACTCTCTAACTGCTTCTTTAACACAGTTAAGGTACGAACAAATGTCTTCCTCGAGAGACCAGGCTGAGGTTTGGCAGACTGTAACTCGACACCGCCACCAGCCTTGAAACGCTGCACCCAATTCCTCACTGAACGCTCACACACCAGCATTCTCCATTATTTCTTTCGTCTGGTGCCCAGCTTTGTGAAGCCCTATGATTTGAGCTATAGTTTCAGGTACTAAAGACTTCCTTTTACCCATAATCAAACAAGTATAGCCTCAAAACCAAAGGGAAAACCGGACAAAAGATGGGGCGGATGAGAGAAAAGTGCAATACTTCTTCTCACCACGACAGTTGCGGGAGCACTGAGAAGTCACTGTGGAGTGTGGCGGCAGGTCGTGACGTCATGCTAACGGCTGCTACCCGCCATAATGCACTGACGAAAAAAGACCCCCCCCCTGTATGGTAGGCCTTTGATTTTCGTCACGGCATTATGCCGGGGCGCTCACTGATATATATATATATATATATATATATATATATATATATATATATATATATATATATATATATATATATATATAATGTATGTGTGTGTGTGTGTGTTTTCGGAACCCACACCTGGTCAAACACGTCAAGAAATTACAGGAAGTGCAAGGTTTGCAACAAAAATTGTCCTGGAGCTATAGGGTATGCCCTACGAGGAGAGGTTAAGGGAAATCAACCTGACGACAATTGAAGACAGGATAGTGAGGGGGGAAGGATACTTGATAACGACATATAAAATACTGAGAAGAATTGACAAAGTGGATAGGGACAGAATATTTCAGAGATGGGACACAGCAACAAGGGAAGGACACAGCAACAAGGGAAGGACACAGCAACAAGGAAGTGGAACAATCAGGAGAGTGAGATAGTGGAGGCAGGATCCATATACAGCATTAAGAAGAGGTTAGATAAAGCTCATTGAGAAGGGAGAGTGGACCAAGTGGCAACCAGGGATGAGGTGGAGCCAGGAGCTGTGCATCGACCCCAGCAGCTACAACTAGGTGAGTACACACACAAGAACGAGTGTTCACCACTGCATGGAAATGTATCTATTCTGGTTGATAGATCAAATGCAGCTTCACCCATTCAATGTTAATCCCCACTAACAAGCAAACTTTTTCTTTCTTTCCATAAAAGACTATAGTTATTTTTATAGTTTCATCTGTAGGGAGCTGGAAATGAGTTGAGTTAAACAGTTAACTCACTCTGTTTTGGTGAATAGTTATCGTTTCCTGCCAACGTTTTGAAAAATAGTATAATCGTGTCGAAATGTGTTTCAGAATAATTGACAGTTGCTTAGATAAGACTAAAATTATATCTATCACACGAACTGCTGGTAGTGAGGATTTGTTTGAAAGAAACAGTGTAGTTGTTGCACCTGACTGAAGCCTCTGTACACATTATCTGGTGTAAAGATGTGAACTTTATTGTAAATGTCAGAGGAATAAAACACATGTTTACATATGCTTTACACATTTTAACACATGCTTTACACATGCTTTACATATGCTAGGACGAGTGATCGTACCCTCTCATTCCTTAAAACTTTTATCTTCTTAATGATAAATATTTTTTTTACAGCGTTGACGTAAGAATTTTCTTAAATTTTTGTATGTTTATTCTTTTCTTATAATGTGGATAATAATAATTACGTTTAGCACTGATATTATAATTGATTTAGTGTTGAAGTTAATTGTTATCAAATAAAACTGAATTAATATAATCTTATGAGGTTGAGGTTCATTGTAATATTATTAAATTGTAATTAAAAGTTATCATATTTGGAGAAATACTCAAAGTTATCTTTTTAGTGATTTTTAATATTATATCATAAGGTTTTTAATTCAAATTTTTGAAGATTTTACAGGAAATCTATTACCGATTTAAATCACTGGGAAGGTATAGTAGTAGTCTTGCTTGTATCAAAGGCGATTAAGAACTTTTATTTCCTTACTGAAGCAACTAACGTAGTTATTAACTTTATTGGGGTAACTAGTAAAGTTGTGGATGGAGGCATTGACAATAACGATGCTGGTGATAAAGATTTTCTCGTCTTTCGACCCCTTCATCTTATAAGAAACTTGCCACAAACGACTGGCATCAACACTGGAAATTCACCATTCATGTGCACAGAATGAGAGTCCTTGTATTCATGAAAACAAGCCTTGTGGATGTTACTCTTCATTGTGTCTGAGTTTGTCGCTAGAGTGAGACGGTAACTTTTCTTAAGGGAGACTTATTCTCTTACGCATTCAGTTAGGTCGATGAGAATGTCGAGAAAATTTGCTGGAGCAAAGTTAGATTCACGTAAATAAGTTGATTCCATCCTTTATAAGCACAAAAGAGTATTTGATTATCTCACCCTAATTTTAGATGCTGCAGTTTCCTGCCAATTACAAGAGTAATGGATTGCATTGGGTGAAATATGGTTAAATGCTCCATAAAAGCAGTAAATGATGATAATTCTGAACCCAGAGCAGAGTGTATTGGACTTCTTTTCCTGCTGGGTGGCCGAGTGCTGATTATCCAGCACACTGGATAGCTCTTGCCCGCAGATGGGACCTCCTGTAAATTTCTCGTAATTATCTTGGCGTTTTTCCATGGAAGCTCTAACCCCAGCCGGCTTACACAATTTGTCCCTCTGGAAGCACGCTCAGTGGTGCCTTCCTTCCATCTTAACTACATATACAACATATTGTATATAGATTCTTCTCTGACATCTAATTATATGATTTACGGGCAGAGGTCTCGGGATTTAAATTAATAAATTATTACATTACCTCAATAGAAAATGCAAAACATGCAGTAATGCTTGAAGAAACACTATTACCATCACTCCATCACTGTCTTGCTAGAGGGGCGCCGAACTACAGTTAAAAACTGCACATATCCTCACCTGTCCTGAGTGTAGGCACTGTAGTTCCCACCTCCAGGACACATGTTGTTCATGAATGTTATACAATACCGACAAGATGATAATTAGACACATGTGCAACATCTGGGTATCTTTATTGTAGACGTTTCGCCCTCCAGCACCTACGGTGCTGTTCACACCAACTCCAAGACTGAGGGACTGATTACTCATCTTTTGTATATAGTTCTACTGTCTTCAAGTTTTGTCCTAGAATATGTAGTGATAAAGCCACTGGATGGCGAAACGTCTACCCAGATGTTGCACATGTGTCTAATTTTCATCAAGACTAAGTTCGGCTAACCAGTTTCCATGAATCCCTTCAAAAATGTTAACTGATGTAAAAGTCTTCGAAAGAAAACTGGACAAGTATCTTCACCAGGTGCCAGATCATCCAGGCTGTGATGGATAAATGGGGCAGCGAGCTTCCAGCAGCAACAGCCTGATTGGCCAGGCTAGCACCAGGTTGGGCCGTGGCCAAGACTCTCGAAACTTATCAAAGGTAAGGTACCTTCTCACTCTCCAACAGCAGGTCAAGTCATGGAAACAACTTGTTCCACTCACTCCTATTATGAGTTTGAGGAATATGTATTCTTTAAACAATAATGAGAGGAGGATAGTTTCCTTTTAAGAAAAGGTTGGTCCTTTCTAACTCGTAGTAACCTTTATATAGGTTAACATTCTTTGATTTTTATAACCATTATATAAATACGAACAGGAAATCAAAACTTTATCAAGAATTATTTTATTTTATTGAAATATAAATACCTCATCTTTAGATAGGTATACTTATACATACGTATATATATATATATATATATATATATATATATATATATATATATATATATATATATATATATATATTATTAATTTAAAGATTTACTGTTTGGGTTCCTTTAAGATTTAAGTAATACAAGACATTACTTTCATATACTCAACATAATCTGCTTTAGTGAGTAATTAATAAATATGCAAATAAGATATTATAATACACAGATTCCATTAACACAGATATAGTATCACGTAAGACAGTCTTTTCAAAGACGTAATACACTGGGGTTATTATTTTCTCAAGAGAGTCTATCAGGCATACACAGTAGACTGAGCCGAAGCTGAATGGGTATAGATTGCTCCTTATACACACTTTATTGGCTAAGTACAAGCCTCTAAAGTTTCATAGTGTAAGCACTGCCATGATGTTTTCTACCAGAGTATAGATGCTCCCTCAGCGTAGTCAAGAGAGACACTGCCTAGACAATCCCTCGTGAACCAAAGGTCACGTCGGGTCACTTGATATACCTAACATTTGACGCCAACTTGTGACGTCACTAACCAGCAATACTGTTGAACTGTGCAATAATAATTATGTACTTTACATATAAAAAAGCTCTTAACCAGACATATGAATACATATACTCAGATCTTAATAGTCAACACAAACGTATGATCAGGGATGAATAGGATAATAGTACCACGATCCAGTAGCTTTGATTTAGCTAATAACGAAGATACTAGCATGGTAGTATTATTAAAGTGATGACATACATTCAAGATATCGTGACACTCCTCCTTGCTGCAACATTCACAACCTGTGCTTCACGCCCCTGAAAGAACGCTAGTACCCTATAATTACATGCATTTTCCTTTTTGTTTCTATGCCTAAATGCACCCCTGACCTTTTTTCCCTCGTCAATTCTATGGTTCACCCCATCTTCACAGCACTATCAGCTGACGAGATCACTTCCATATATCTTTATCACCTAATTCTTTAGGTAAGGTATATATATATATATATATATATATATATATATGAAGTCTAGGGCAGTGTGATCACTCCAACCGAAGGATCTCAAATACTTCGTCCAGGTCCCCGGCAGTGGGCTGCGTGCCCAAAATGCTGCAGGCATTTCCCCTCTGGATCGCAACACTGAGTCTCTGAAAGAGGAAGCTGTTCGCCCTGTGGTCCTCGGTTTCTATAATGAGTTTTTCACCCAGCTCTTTGAGAAACTTTAGAGCACACTTGCCCCATGCTCCAAGGGTCTCCGACCCTATTGGAATGAAGTTATAGCAAGGGGGAAGGCCTTCATATTTTCGGGTCTTCTTGGTCTCCCTGTGGCTGGCAGCTCCACCCCCTTCGGCTACGGAGTATGGCAAGCAGGTGTCTGCCCTTGTGGCAGCACAGGTGTAGTCCCAAGCAATCTGCTTACCATCCTTCCAGGGTAGCATAGTGGCTCCATCAGGACGCTTTTGACTTCCATCAGACCTCTGCACTTGGGGTTCCCGTTGAGCTGGGCAACGGGCTGTGGCGAGGCTTCTCTTTATGATGTCATTGACCTCCTCATGTCTAGCAAACTTCCCTTCTGATGTGTGACACACGAGACCATGAAGTCGAATTGATATATATATATATATATATATATATATATATATATATATATATATATATATATATATATATATATATATATATATATAATGTGTGTCGAGCCGAATTGGTAAAAATTGTGAATTTGGCTCTTCTTGTCGAATAAGGCAAGCGAAAATTTGTGTATGCAGTAATTTCGCAAAAATCGTTGTGAACCTAACGAAAAAACTATATTTCATTGTGATTTTTTATTATTAAATTATTGTAACCTTATCTAAAATATATTTAGATGGATTAGCCTAAATTAAATTGCGTTTGTGTCTGTCCAGCGTCTTCTTGAAGACAGCCAGGGGTCTATTGGTGATTTTCCTTATGTATGCTGGGAGGCAGTTGAACAGTCTTGTGCCCCTGACGCTTATTGTGTCTCTTAGCTCACTCGTGGCGCTCCTGCTTTTCATTGGGGAAATGTTGCATCTCCTGCCGAGTCTTTTGCTTTCGATAGGAACTGATTTTCATGAGCAGATTTGCGACTAGTCCCTCAAGGATTTTCCAAGTGTATATTATAATTTTTCTTTCTTTCCTGTGTTCCAGGGAGTACAAATCGTACTTATACGTGCCATGAAAGTTCTCTGTATATTGTAAAGGTCTGCAATTTCGCCTGCCTTGAAAGGTGCCGTTAGTAAACCATACCACAGGCGGGAATAGAACCCGCGATCAGAGAGTCATGAAACTCCAGACCGACGTTAGCCACTGGGCCAGCTGGAATACTGCTGTACACAAACGGCACGAATTGGGAAATCGTAATGACACGATTGCCAGCAAACCATACCACGGGCGGGGATAGAACCCGCGATCAGAGAGTCATAAAACTCCAGACCGACGCGTTAGCCACTGGGCCAAATGGCCCAGTAGCTAACGCCGTTAGTGTACAGCAATATTCCAGCTGGCCCAGTGGCTAACGTCGGCCTGGAGTTTCATGATTCTCTGATCGCGGGTTCTATCCCCGCCCGTGGTATGGTTTACTAACGGCACCTTTCAAGGCAGGCGAAATTGCAGACCTTTACAATATACAGAGAACTTTCATGGCACGTATAAGTACGATTTGTACTCCCTGGAACACAGAAAAGAAAGATACATTATAATATACACTTGGAAAATCCTGAGTCGTGCCGTTTGTGTACAGCAGTATTCGAGCCTAGAGAGAACAAGCGATTGTAAAGAATAATCATGGGCTTTCATTTTTACTTTTGAAGGTTCTCATTATCCATCAATGTCCTAACATATGTGGTATACATTGTTGTGATCTAAGAAACTGAGATCCTCTGACATTATCACTCCCAGGTCATTCACATTAGTCTTTCGCTCCATTGTGTGGGTGGAATTTGTTTTATACTTGGATACAGTTTTAATTTCATCGAGCTTTCCATAGCGGAGTATTTGAAATTTGTCTTCTTTGAACTTCATATTGTTTTCTGCGGCCCATTTAAAGATTTGGTTGATGTCCGCTTTGGGGATTTGCAGTGTCTTCGACGGATGACACCGTTATGCAATTTCGGGTGTCATCCACAAAGGAGGACACGGTGCTGTGGCTTACATACCTATGTCAGATGTGAGGATGAATAACAGAATGGGAGCGAGTACTGTGCCTTGTGGAACAAAGATTTTCACTGTAGCCGCCTCAGACTGTTTACTATTACTCTTTCTGTTCTATTTGTTACGAAGTTATAGATGCATCTACCAACTTTCCTTCTTATTCCTTTATCACGCATTTTGTGTGCTATTACATCAAGGTCACACTTGTCGATTTCTTTCACAAAGTCTGTGTATACTACATCTGCATTTTCTTTTTCCTACAGAGCATCCAAGACCATGTCATAGTGGTCCAGTAGTTGTGAGAGGCAGGAGGGACCATCAAAGACCATGTCATAGTGGTCCAGTAGTTGTGAGAGGCAGGAGCGACCATCCAAGACCATGTCATAGTGGCCAGTAGTTGGCAGGAGTGACCAGAGTATGTGTCAGTAGCGTAGGGGAGTCGACCATTTTCCAGTAGGAGCGGACCATGTCTATAGTAGTCCAGGAGTCCTCGAGTTAGTGCCAGATGAGGCGGACCATCCACATGTTATAGTGGTCCAGTAGTTGTGAGAGCAGGGCGACCTCCAAATCCATGATGCCCTGCGTTGGAACTCGCATGGTATCAAGTGTGAGAGCGATTCCTAGACCTTTAGTGTATGTGTGGACGTTAGTGATATCGGTCTATACTGTGATCCAGAGTGTGCAGGTTGGAATCCTGCTGTGGATATATATATATATATATATATATATATATATATATATATATATATATATATATATATATATATGATATATATATATATATATATATATATATATATATATATATATATATATATATATATATATATATATAAAAACTAGAGAAATTCTATTGAATTTTATATATTTTCATAATATTGTTTATGATATTGTGATATCACCTGTTTTCTGTGATCTTATTGCATATATATAAAATATATATAATATATATATATATATATATATATATATATATATATATATATATATATATATATATATTATATATATATATATATATAAATATATATTATATATTATATATATATATATATATATATATATATATATATATTATATATATATATATAATTATATATATATATATATATATATATATATATATATATATATATATATATATATATGTTGTGAATAGGTAAAACTTACGATTTTGGCTTAAATAACAACGCGAGTGAAGGAGTGAAGATCTATTTTATTATTTTTAAAACAATATCTTATTTTACCTGCATAACATTTAATACTGTAAGATATAGAACAGAAAAAAAAAAGTTTATGTATTTCCATTAGTTAGACAGTTGAGAATCAAAGCTTTCCCTTTTACCTCAAAATTCCATTGTTGGTGAACGACAAAACCATTTCCTGAAACTCGAATCGCTTTTTTATTCGCCCAGAAATTTGTTTCCAGTGCTGCTGAGACCTTAAAGTCTTCCATTGTAACGTGGGACAATGCTGAGTTGGTTGTCAGTTGTGTCATGGTATGAAGGTTAATGTTGTTGGTACACACGTTCCTTGTTGCCAGTTGTGTCATTTTTTGAAGGTTAATGGTTGGTAATACGTCTGGCCGTTGGTCATTTTTTGAAGTTAATGTTGGCACACGTTGTTGCCAGGTCATGGTATGAAGGTTAATGTTGTTGGTACTGACGTTCCTTGTTGCCAGTTGTGTCATGATATGAAGGTTAATGTTGTTGGTACTGACGTTCCTTGTTGTCAGTTGTGTCATGGTATGAAGGTTAATGTTGTTGGTACTGACGTTCCTTGTTGCCAGTTGTGTCATGGTATGAAGGTTAATGTTGTTGGTACACACGTTCCTTGTTGTCAGTTGTGTCATGATATGAAGGTTAATGTTGTTGGTACTGACGTTCCTTGTTGTCAGTTGTGTCATGGTATGAAGGTTAATGTTGTTGGTACACACGTTCCTTGTTGCCAGTTGTGTCATGATATGAAGGTTAATGTTGTTGGTACTGACGTTCCTTGTTGCCAGTTGTGTCATGGTATGAAGGTTAATGTTGTTGTACTGACGTTCCTTGTTGCCAGTTGTGTCATGGTATGAAGGTTAATGTTGTTGGTACGCAGACTGAACATATATTCTGGTTGAATTTCTTTCATCAGCTCTTTCGATCAAATGGAGGAAATAATTTGGAGGCCACATACGTTCACTCCTCGTTTAACTATCTGTCTAGTGTAAGGGCGATGATATAAGCTTCAACATAAAGCTTCATTTACCACTAACTAATTAGATAACAAATATACTGGAAATTATTATGGCTGTTTTTGTTAAAATCTTAGCCAGTATCAACGCTGGTCATATACAGGACCCCTAGACCTAACAAACTAAGGCTGATGCCACCTTTTTATAAGAAAGTATTTCTGAAAATGTCGTTCCATGGCTTCCGTCCTGTATTTCAGATAATTAGTGCTTCTCTTTTGTGAGCATATCTTTTATGTAGTTATTACCTTCCATTATTTGACTAGGAATTATTATTTATGAGAAATTTCTTTTAGGCTGTAGCAGTGAGCAGGAAGATCAAACTAGATATCAGGTGAGATGAGGGTTCATACTAGACAATATTAGGCAAGCCTTGAGCTCTAGCCTGGAATAAGCCTTGGAACTGTAATAGTTGAAGACGGCTGGTAGTACATACAACCATATTGTAGTCCTCAGGACAGTAGTTGCCTTGGGGAAGTAATCAAGGACGGGCCAGTTGCTTTTGGGAAGTAATCAAGGACGGGCCAGTTGCCAGACAATTAAAAGGCAATTACCCAACAAATTTCTTTTCCCACTGTACTAGTAGAAAATATGTTTAAGTGTTAATTAATCATAATAAAATTATTTAAATAAAGCAGTATTTCCATGTGGAAATATTAGATAAAACATTTTTTGATATTTAAAATACTTATAACTATTTTATTAGCATTTTTTTGGTATTCCTTTATGTATGCCATAATTATTCCTCTGATGCCCTTTCCTAAATGAACTACATAATTATTATTCTGATATGCATCATTTATATCTGTGTAAAAGATTATGATAAATTTCTATGATATATTAATAAAATCAATGTGGAAGCAAAACGCTTACACTGAGCACAATGTTCACAGAGAATATTTTGGGGAACCCGTTACTTTAATGATTCTTTTATGGAGTATACGCCAGAGGGAAGGACAGGCTGTCTGCTGCTGCTCCTTAGGTTAGGTCAGCTTCGTCAGGAAACAGGACACCAGCTGCTCGTATAATAGCGATTTCTACCCAACGTTCCAATGTTTTAATCTCCCTTCCTCTCCTCATCACCGTGTTCTTCAGAAGGTATGGCGGAGTGTAGTTACTTTTGCAACCGGTCTGGTGACGATGGGTCAAAATTACTTCCTAGAAGCCTCAGATGAAGTGAAAAATCTGTTCATATTGGGAGAGATAAGTCGCTTAGTCCGTCTGTCTTTATCTGTCTCTATTTCTCTGTCTCTGTTTTTGTCTGTCAGTTTCTCTCTCTCTCATTACTGAGTCTGTCAGTGCAGCAGAAATTCCTGTATTCTAACATGAACACTAAAATACATTTCAACACGGACAATAAATAACATAAAAATTCACATATATAATAACGTTCGTGTAATACATCCATGACCGGCTACCTGAAAAATGGAAATGCATAATTTATATTTACATTGCACCAGAAAAAAAACACATATTTACATTTTATCACACATCAGATTATTTTTTTAAAGTCCTGTTTTACGACTGTTTTAATTTTGACTTCAAGATTTTGAATTCTTAGTTTATGTAGACGATTTGTTGAGTTGATGGTTCGTTGCACTGATGGTTTGTTGTGTTGATGGTTTGTTGAGTTGATGCTTTGTTGTGTTTATGCTTTGTTGTGTTGATGGTTTGTTTGTTGAGTTGATGGTTTGTTTGTTGAGTTGATGGTTTGTTGTGTTGATGTTTTGTTGTATTGATGGTTTGTTGTGTTGATGGTTTGTTATGTTTATAGTTTGTTGAGTTGTTTGTTTGTTGTGTTGATGGTTTATGTTGATGGTTTGTCGAGTTGTTTGTTGGTGTTAGTTTGTTGTAATGATGGCTTGTTGTGTTGATGGTTTATGTTGATGGTTTATGTTGATGGTTTATGTTGATGGTTTATGTTGATGGGTTTTGTGTTGATTTGTTATATTGATGGTTTATTATGGTGGTTTATTCTGTTGATGGTTTGTGTTGACAGTTTGTTGTGTTGATTTGCTGTGTTTATTTTTTTATTTAAAAAATTGTTGTGTATATTATGTTCAATTATTGTTGTATTGAAGGTTTGTTGTGTTGGTTTATCGTGTTGATTTGTTGTGTTGATGGTTTATTGTGTTGTTGGTTTATTGTGTTGATGGTTTATTGAGTTGATAATTTGTTGTGTTGATTTTTGTGTATATTGTTTGTGTTTTGCAGTGCTGAAGGTTTTTGTTATTGTTTCCTATGTATTTATGCTATGATTTGTTGTATTTATTGTTGTTTTGTTGGTTTGTTGTGATAGCAAACCAACACAACAAACCAACAACATAACAAACCATTAATACAACAAACCATGAACACAACAAACCAATAATACAACAAATCATCTGCACAACAAACTATCTGCACAACAAACCATCACTACAACAAACCATCAACACAACAAATCTTATGACAATCTGACAACACTGGAGGACAGGCGAGATAGATGGGACAGGATAACGACTTATAAAATACTTAGAGGAAATGACAAAGTGGACAAGGACAGAATGTTTCAGAGATGGGACACAGCAACAGGGAGTAACAAAAGGAAGTTGAAGACTTAGATGAGTCACAGGTCAGAAAGTGGAACAATCTAAAGACTGACGTGGAAGGAGGATCAATACATAGCTTTAAGAAGAGATACGATGAAGCTCATGGAGAAGGGAATGGACCTAGCAGCGACCAGGGAAAAGACGGAGCCAGGAGCTGTTACTCAACCCGTGCAATCATAAATAGGTGAGCGCACACACACATATACAGGAGGTGAAGAGGCTGATAAGCGAGCTAGATACCTAAAAGGCGATGGGGCCGGACACATCTCCATGGGTCCTGTGACCAAATATAGTCCCAATTTTTAAAGAAGGGGACAGACACGCCGCATTAAACTACAGACCAGTGTCACTGACATGTATAGTAAGAAAAATCATGGAGAAGATTGTCAGGAGAAGAGTGTTGGAGCACCTAGAAAGGAATGAGCTTATCAACGACAACCAGCACGGATTCAGGGACGGGAAATCCTGTGTCAGAAACCTACTGGAGTTCTATGACAAGGTGACAGCAGTAAGACAAGAGAGAGGGGGGGGTGGTTAGACTGCGTTTTCTTGGACTGTAAGAAGGCTTTTGACACAGTTCTACACAAGAGATTAGTCCAAAAGCTGGAGGTCCAGGCAAGTATAACAGGGAAGGCACTGCAATGGATCAGAGAATACCTGACAGGAAAGCAGCAACGTGTCATGGTACGTGACGAGGTGTCAGAGTGGGCGCCTGTGACGATGGGGGTTCCACAGGGGTCAGCCCTAGGACCGTTGCTGTTTCTGGTATATGTGAATTACATGACGGAAGGAATAGACCGTGTACGTCAAACCCATATTGGTGTATGCAACATTTGTTTGGAACCCACACCAAGTCAAGCAAGTCAAGAGAAAGTGCAAAGGTTTGCAACACGACTAGTTCCGGAGCTAAGGGGTATGTCTTACGAGGAAAGGTTAAGGAAAATCGACCTGACGACACTGGAGGACAGAAGGAATAGGTGAGTACATACACGCACATACATACAAATACACACATACAAAACATGGCTACGTGTCTTATCGACAAGTTCCTTTGAAAAATGGTAACTAAAACCCACCCACACACACTTACACATTCAGACACACACTCACACTGGCTGTTGGGTGTCCAAGCTCCTCTCATACAAACCTCTTTTACCCTCTCCCTCTAGCTCTTCCCAGGACAACCCATACCCTACCTTTTCCTCACTACAGATTTACAGTCACGAAATCTTCCTAGTTTTTTTCCATTCTCTCTCACTCACCTTTCCATTTCTACAAATTTCTGCTGAACACTCTAACACTGCACTCTTAAATCTACTCCATACCTCTTCGACTCCATCAGTGCATATATTCTCTCTTGTCCATCTTTCTCCCAGTAGTTGCTTATACCTTACCCTAAGTGCCTCACTCATCTAATTTATAAACTTTCACTTCTCTCTTACTCATTCGTGATAATCTCCTTGTACATCTTACTATCATTGTACCTACAACTAAATAATGATCTGATATATCTTCTACCCTTCTAAAATATGTACATCCAGAAGTCTACCCATCACCCTTTATATTTATATTTATTAGGTATATTTATTGTTGAAACATTTCGCCTACACAACAGGCTTCTTCAGTCAAATACAGAAGCACTAGGTGTAATGGTGAAATGAAGATTTAATCAGTCCATCTACCTTGGAGAGAAAGAATCTGAGGTGGTCAGTCCCTCAGCCTTGAGAAGAGTTCAGCTTCATGGTCTGGAACGATATGAAGCTGACACATGAGAATGGAGTCTTAATTACTGTCGAAAATGAGGTGGAAGCTCTCGAAGACTTTGTAGGGGACGGGATTCACTAGCAGAAGTGAAAAGGCAGGTCCCCCTGGAATGCAACTCGGTCCAACATAACTGTCAGACACTGTAGCACAATGGTATCTTGGTACAGAGGATATTTTCCACAATTCGCGTTAACTATTAGCTATGAGTGAGAAGGGTTGATTTACAGAGAACCTGACTTCTTACTACTACTAGTGAATCCCGAATCGCCTACTGTGTGGGCGAAACGTTTCAACAATAAATAAACCCAATTGTTGCACATGTGTCTTAATCATCGACTCATCGGTATTTTATACCATCTTAAACATAACCTTATATTTTTAAATACAAAGTCCAACACCATTGTTTTTATCTTTTTCTTTAGATATGTATTTCCTATTACCAAACCTCTTTCTATACAAAGTTCCATTAATTCTCCCGATTATCATGTATTCTTGGCACCCTAAACTTACCTACTATGCCCTCTACAACAGTTTCTTCCACTCTAGCATTTAGGTCCCACACAAAAATTACTCTCTCACTTAGTTCAAAACTACCTAAACACTCACATAACATCACCCAAAATCTCTCCTTTTCACTCCTCTCCTATCCAGGAGAAGAAACACGTAGTAAAAACATCTTTCCGCATGCGACTCTTATTTTAATCTATATAATCCTTGAATTTACACATTTATATTCTCTCTTTTTCCTCCTATAACTGATCATTCAACATTACCATCATTTCTACCTTAGTCCTAATTCCCTCTCATTAACCTCAGAACCAGGACATTCACCTTCTCATTCTGCATTTCATTTACACACAGTCAAACATCCCAACTTAAAAAAAAAATATTTTTAAATTTAGTAATTTATACAGAAGGGGTTACTAGCCTCTTGCTCCCGGCCATTTTAGCCACCTCTAACAACACGCATGGCTTACAGAGGAAGATTCTTCTCTACTACAGAGGAGTTAGTGGTACCTTTATCCTCGCTGACCATCGAATTACATTCATCCTGGAGACCAGAGGCGCAATTTTCTGCATTCACATTTTGTCTTTCAACCTTTCCCCACTTTGCTGTTTCGTCAGGAAAAGAAATAAAATAAGGAAAAGAACCACTAAGAAAACAGAAGAAAATTCCTGCATGTATAGTCTGAAGTAAAAGTGAGGAGTAGCAAGATGTACCTGTCACCTTGAGTGTATACAGAAAAGGTAACACCAATCCTGCAATTGGGTAAAATAATTACTCAATGGGAGGGTGGTAATAGCTCCTTAACCCTTTAACTGTAAACGTGATCTACGTTCATACGAGCGCTCGAACGTAGATCTACGTTATTTTTGTGAAAAGACGTAGATCTAGTTCGACGTCACGTATGAACGTAGATCTACGTTTGGACAGCAACCACCCAGGGAGTTACATGTGCACATGTGTAGTGAAAGGCAGTAAAGTAATACATATTAATACTTTCCAGAGAAATAAAGATGATTACATCATCTTTATTTCTCAGGAGAAAAAGTATCTGAGGTGGTCAGTCCCTCAGCCTGGAGAAGATTTCAGCTCCATGGTCTGGAACGATACCCATCTGTTGCACATGGGTATCAGTAAGAAATCATCAGTCCGTAAAGTGTGAAACACCAATCGTCTTGCTTGGAGGACAAGTTGATAATAGACGTCAGGTCTATTATGGAGTAAGTAGCTCCTGCGTGAAGCTCTTGCCTCAAAAATATCGTGAAAACGCAAGAGAAGGTCTAAGTGTATGGAACAAGACTTATTCCAGTACTGAGATGAATATGATATACGGAAAAACTCGGAAAGTTTAATCTGATGAATTTGGAAGAAACGAAAATTGGAAAACATAACATGATCAATTATAAAATCCTAGGCAGCGTTGTCAAAGTAGGCAGGGATAGATTGTTGGAATATTTTTGACTACATAAGAAAACTAAAGACACAGGCTGGTTATATTGATGTTGGACTGTGTGTTATTTTGTCTTAAGGTTGTTGAACAGCGGAATATACTCCATGAAGAGTTGGCGAAGGCTCAGTCTATTGTAGCTCAAGACTCAGTTTGACAGTCGGGTAGATAGACCTGTAGAAATCCGTCAAGCCAACCGGAGAGGTTGAGTCAGAAACTGTTTATTGACCCCCTCAAACAAAACTTTGAAGGTGTACACACACACACACACACACACACACACACACACACACACCACCCACACACACACACACACACACACACACACACACACACACACTAATACATTTTAAAGTTAACTCGCACATTAAGGAGACAATCATGGGGACAAATATAGCAACATTAGTCAGTGTGAACGTTCATATTATCACTAGTTGCTCGTTACGCCGCCTCAACTCACGGAAAAGTTAGCAGAACTGGTAGTTATCCCTGGACACGAGAATATCTGTGCCAGTTACGCTCTGAGTTGTGTGAGAAGTTGGCGCAAATCTTTGCCTGTTAGCAAACTTTCCGAACTCTTAGCTCCAGTTGTTGACTTAATTAATCCAGAGTTTCCTGGAAGCTACACTACCTCTATGATTGCCTTGGTGGGCGAACGTATTCTTAACGCAATTTCCGCGTATGTTGCACATGTATCCTTACCTAATGTGATATTTATTTTGTTACTTACATGAGTGGAAAAGCAATTAAGTATAAATCCAGTCAAGTTACTTTAATAATCTAACACTGTTAATGATGGTTGGTGATCTCACGTGTGTGATTGCCACTCATAACAGAAAATTAGTTAGATTTTGAAAGGCTCTACAACATCACTGTGATTTATAGTACCAGATTCTTCTTTGCTAAATTATGTCATTATATAATTTGTTATTTCACCTTTATTGTCAAGAATTTCAATTTGAATTATTAATCTTTCATGTGAGACAAGAATAAGTCTAGACAGCCAAGTTTGCATTAACAGAATACATCCTGATACCAAGTTTAACTGAGGTTCCTCACACTACTGCACTGAGTCTCAAGACTCTCACAGCCACACAATCCCACTGACATGTTCCCAAGACTCACAGCCACACAATCCCACTGACATGTTCCAAAGACTCTCACAGCCACACAATCCACTGCATGTTCCAAGACTCACAACCACACAATCCACTGACATGTTCCAAAGACTCACACAGCCACACAATCCCACTGACATGTTCCAAAGACTCTCACAGCCACACAATCCCACTGGCATGTTCCCAAGGCTCACACAGCCACACAATTCCACTGACATGTTCCAAAGACTCTCACAGCCACACAATCCCACTGACATGTTCCCAAGACTCTCACAGCCACACAATCCCACTGACATGTTCCCAAGATTCACACAGCCACACAATCCCACTGACATGTTCCAAAGACTCACACAGCCACACAATCCCACTGACATGTTCCCAAGACTCTCACAGCCACACAATCCCACTGACATGTTCCCAAGACTCACACAGCCACACAATCCCACTGACATGTTCCCAAGACTCTCACAGCCACACAATCCCACTGACATGTTCCCAAGACTCTCACAGTCACACAATTCCACTGGCATGTTCCAAGACTCACAGCCACACAATCCCACTGACATGTTCCAAGACTCCCCAGCCACAATCCCACTGACATGTTCCCAAGACTCTCACAGCCACACAATCCCACTGACATGTTCCCAAGACTCCACAGCCACACAATCCCACTGACATGTTCCCAAGACTCCACAGCCACACAATCCACTGACATGTTCCCAAGACTCTCCAGCCACACAATCCCACTGACATGTTCCCAAGACTCCACAGCCACACAATCCCACTGCATGTTCCCAAGACTCTCCAGCCACACAATCCCACTGACATGTTCCCAAGACTCCACAGCCACACAATCCCACTGGCATGTTCCAAGACTCTCTCAGCCACACAATCCTACTGACATGTTCCCAAGACTCTCACAGCCACACAATCCCAACTGACATGTTCCCAAGACTCTCACAGCCACACAATCCCACTGACATGTTCCCAAGACTCACACAGCCACACAATCCCACTGGGATGTTCCAAGACTCTCTCAGCCACACAATCCCACTGACATGTTCCCAAGACTCACAGCCACACAATTCCACTGACCTGTTCCCAAGAGACTAACAACCTCACCATGTCACAGACTCGTCCACTAATCATCATCACATGCTATGGTTGTTGTCAGGACTACTAACTACCACGCCACAACAACCATCAATACTCTTCTCCAGGCTGAGGGACTGACTACCTTAAAATGTCTTCAGAGGTGATGGACTGATTACATCGTCTTTATATCTACTACTTCTGCAACCTCCTCTGTACTCGACTGAAGAAGCCTACTATGTAGGCGAAACGTTTCGGAATAAAGATACCTAATTTATCAACTTGTTGGTATTGTATACCATTTTCATATTTAACATATTTAACGTCAAGACGAAATGTAGAAAAAATACGGAATTCTAAAGTCATATTTAATTCAGATATTTAAAAAAGTATGAGTAAAGTATATGTGATAACACCGGAACAATATCATATGATGCCAAATTTGTGAAGAACTACGGTGGCATTTATATTAAAACATGTAATTTTTTTTAATAAGTATAATAACTTTGAATGTATATTGACGTTAGTTAGGGTATGAGTAACATCAGTAAAATAACTGATCTACTTTCTGAAAAACGTGAAGAGAATATTGGAGGATAAACTCTTCCAGTTTTAAAAGTCATTATTATAATTATTATAATCATTGGGGAGCGCTAAATCCGTAGGATTATACAGTGCACGTGTTTTGGAAGGTATTCAGGGTCAATTTTTTGAACTGGAGCACAGATCCAATTACCTAGATCAAGAGCCCCTCACGAGCTAGAAGGAACCTCCCTTGAGTGGTCAAAAACTCATTACATTAACATGATGTAAGATGCGAAGCTTCAGTTGACTTCTGTGGAGAAAATTCTCCAAGAGAGGGGTATCAGCCCTTTCAGCCCCCTTCAGCCTTTTCAAGGGCCCAGCCCTTAGAAAGGGGCAGACACGTCTTGCTGGCTTCCTGGTCAACAGTTTAATTAGTAACACATGTACGTCATGGCTGACCAGTGTTGCAAAGAGTGTTAGTGAATAAGTGAAAATCGCTCTCTTACGGCAGTAGGAAAATTAAGGACATTCTACACCCACTTTATTATCATGATAAAGATACATACACAGTCGTCTATGCCCAGACATAGTAATAAATCAAGCATTCTGCATTGCTTTCTGTAGGTTTAGCAAGTGGGGAATTGGTGCTTTAATTCAATAGTATCAGGCAAAGACCCTTTCATTGACATAGATATCCCCGTAAGGAAACCTCTCAACACTTGTTACAAGGTCAGAGGAGAGATCTTTTGTATGCCAAAACCTCTAACATTAACTAAATAAAGCTGCTATGATATACGCTTAATCAAAGATGGAAATAATGAAGCCTAGGGGGCGCACTTAGAGGCTTGACTCAATTATCTGGGTATGTAGAAAGGGAGTTCTCAGAGACATAGCAAAACTAAGCAAACCAGCAGGTTGTATGCAACAGTAGTAGCAAATCGTTTGCTTGCGAAACAAGCAATAGCAACACAAGATGCAACTTGCCAGTGCTAGGAACTAAATGCCACCTGCAACACGTTTTTAAAATGAATCTTTCACTTACTCTTAGAAAAACAGACCTGCGGGTTCCTTGGGATTCTTCGTGAGGTTATATTGGAAGTTTGAAATTTTTTGATTGGTACACAGGGCTGGGCTGCTCCCTCAAGTTTATCTTGATTTGCATAAAAAACTTTTATTTTTCATGATCTTAATGAAAAACATTTTGAAATTCATCGCATCAATTCTTGTAATTGTGCTCAGCTTCTGGGTGCAGTTACCTTGTTTATTGTAGAAAATAAGAAAAACATTAAATAGTCTTAAATTTAACAAAAAAAAAAAATGCATTATGTGAATGAAATCTTATTTAGATATATTTGTAATCGTCCTGGATCTCGGTCTGGAAAATTTTGATATTTTCGAGTGATATGAGTGTAATATTTGATGGGGGTAATAACGTTTATAACGTTTATAACGTTTATAAACTTTTATAAACGTTTATAACGTTTGTTAATGTGACTTTTGAAAGATGAAAAGTCGCAGGGGAACCAACATGTCTCCTATCATTTCCTTATAATAACCAGTTAAGTAAAATGTAATTGTTGTAATGTTTGAAAAGTTACTCTGATAAGGAAAATGCATTACACACCTAGAAATATCACTAAATTTGAATAAATATGTGTACAAGATAAACGTTCAAAAGTAGAACGAATATGGTGTGACGGGAAGGTGTGACGGCGAGGTGTGACGGGAAGGTGTGACGGCGAGGTGCATCTTCACTGAGTGTTACGGTGATCGGTGGAAACATTATCGGCGAAATGGTAATATAAATGGTAATATAAAGTACACAGTACTTTACCACGGTAAAGTACTGTGTACTCTGATACAGAGTTTGCAGGTTCGAGTACTGCTGTGGACGTAAAGGTAATGTTCGAATTGTTAAGCATGTATATATATATATATATATATATATATATATATATATATATATATATATATATATATATATATATATATTATATATATATATATTCCCCTTCCCTATATTCCATATTCTATGTGAACTTTATTTATACAAAAATACGTTGACAAAGATACAAAAGAAAGGAGAACACCATAAATAATATCTCAATATTATGACCTGTATACAGACATACCATTCTGAATTGGTTTGTATTACGCACTTTGCAATAGTAGAGGTATGAAAAATCGTGATGTAAACATAGGGTGATATGTAGTTCACAATGTAATGATATAAACCATGATTGAATTGCATTCCGATCAAAATATATCCACGCAAAGTTTTCTTCAATATAACTGATAAGGGTAAATCGGCTGTTTTTTAGTCACTTTAGGTTTAAAGTCTGATAATCGGTGTCGTAATAAGTTTGTCTTCTTTGTGAGGGTTATTTGTGTAGTGTTCCAGTCATGGTATCCTTCCTTTTTATTCTTTGTATTTTTGTTTTCTGGTTTTGTTTGGCGGTGCAGTAATTTCCTGGCTACATTGAATACCTCGCTTGTCAGTGTCACCAGCAGGTTAGAAATAGGCGTATTCAATTTGATTTCTGCCTATTTCTGCGTATTAGATTCTACCTTTCCTTGTGTTGTCAGGAAAGCCTCGACCCTTGCTTCTCTCCCCGCCACATAGATCTGACTAATCCCCCCAGACGTGTGGGTGTTGCCATGTCCAGTTTTGACTGACTGATGTGGAGCAAGTTTGATTTATTACTGACTGGAGAAACCTTCACCTAAATATCTATCCTTGAGATAAGCTCATCGTGTACTATATAGCTAGTCCAAATTCATTACGAACAGCCATCTTCCCTCAGCTAAACAGCTTCAGAATTTGGAGTGGAAGCATTAGTTGAGCAGGTCAACTAGTCTAGCACACCTGCTCCTACACTCCTCACCCGTTAAGCTGGGAGTTCCATTCGCTGCTGCAGCTGACAATCCCTTCTCAGCCTTCACCAACTGCTGGCCTGAAGTTACCACTATTCCCACATTCCTCTCCTGGATTGTCCACCTGTCTATCACTCCTTCATAAGTCCTTGTTTTTAGTTGTATTGACATATGACTCTGTTATTCCAGTTTTATCTAATTTATTGGGTTTATTTAATTCTTTGCGCTGTTTAGCCATGATTTTCATTTGTGTTCTTAAATGTAATACGACTATCCCCCTCAAGAGAGGGATCTTGATGCTGGTGAGGGGCGCTTGGTCCATGTCAAGAGGGGCCTTGATGCTGGTGAGAGGCGCTTGGTCCATGTCAAGAGGGGCCTTGATGCTGGTGAGAGGAACTTAGCCCATGTTAAGAAGTTACATGAAGATTAGGGGGGGATAAATATCTTGTCTAGGGAAAATTTAAAAGTTAGCCACTCTTAACCTACTCCTACACAAAATGTTAAACAGGTGGTCAGTACTTTAGGTTTAATTACCAGGAAGGACACACAAACTCTCATATATTCCTCCACGACACAAAACCTGCCTTCAACACATTTCACATATTACAAACTAACACACTAGCACACTGCTACTAGATAATTAAGGTTAGGCCAGATGAAATTTACACATGCCCGCGACAGTGGGTCTCCATACCCACCTCCCTCTACCGGCTTCCAGCTTGTTCTTATGTACTCTCCATAACTATCACAAATACCACATAAATACCAGGGTTATGCACAATGCTAGGGCTGTGTTTGTCTCTCAGCTTTCCTGCTATTAAATTGTTAGTAGTTTTCAGTAAATATTTGTATTTAAGTTTAGATATGTGGAACTTTTTCCCTCCTATGAAAACACTTTATTCACTTCGACCTTTTACGTTTTATGGTTTCTAGCTGCATTTTTCTCTTAATACTTTACTTATTATTTTCATCTGTACTTATTTTTATGTTTGGAGTTGTCTAAAATAATTTTGAACGTGTGTGTGTGTGTGTGTGTGTGTGTGTGTGTGTGTGCTTTTCCAGGTCTTCACGCGTGCCAGGTTACGCATTTTATACGAGTGCCAGTAAAGTACCGAGTCATTCATTTCGTAATGTAAATAATTTCATAGGTGTTAAGTCAGAGCCACAAGAAAGAACGAGACTTGTCAGAACTTCAAGCGAAGGAAGATAAGTCAAGTGTAAAGAGCGGAAAGAAAGAGCTAGGTTAGTGCGTGAAGCAAGAGAGCGCTAGAGCAAGAGCGAGCCAGCCAGTAGAGCAGGAACGGAGAGATTGCATATTGAAGCTAAGAGAATGTTAGAGAAACAGGCACGCAGAACTGCAACATTTGTTTAGACTCGAGGAATTAGATGATTTAACTGAACTGGGAGGAGCAAGAATAACAATGCTTAGACTTAGAACGTGAGAAGTTAGAGTTGAATAATAAGATAGTTGATGATGGTGTTACCGAGACTCATCTCGTGGGCGCCGCCTTCAGATCGATTATTGGAATTGAATCACCTACTGACTTAATGCTGGGTGATCATCTCATTTAGTTTGCAGTAAACTACAGATTTTTCAAGGATAAAATTAATTACCAAACCACAGAATTTGCCCACCAGCTGGAATAACATTTGCATAATTTTTAATCGCGTCTGTAAACAAAAGAAAATATCATAACGACGGCTTAAATAACAAAACTTTCCATCAATTGATGCACAAGGTATACAGGTCTAGCTGACATCAATGTCATATTACTATGCAGAACATTTCGGGCAAATTCGGTCAATTTTTGTCCCAGGATGCGACCCACACCAGTCCACTAACACAGGAACAGCAGGTGTAAGGAAACACGTCCAGTGTTTCCACCCTTGCCTGAATCGAACCCGGGCACCTCGGAGTATGAAGGGAGAGCTTTGCCTACCAGGCCAAAACAGTAAGCAGGTGCCATCTTGACCCTAAGACGAATCAGTCGTTAAATATTGAAGCCGGTCAGAAGAAATCGAAAGTTATTTAAGGTGATTGAACGAGGGGATAAGATTCTTAGGCTATTTTACATTTTAAATGGTCAAATCTGCATTTACACGCCTGGATTGTACTCTGCACCGTGTTAGAAACTTTGGTACTTTTTTGTTGAACATTTGAAACTACTTCCCTGAGGATTTTGGAATTTATCCCCAGGTACATGCCAATTGTTCCAAGATTTTGGTCCACGTTACGGCCACCCGTGTGCAGAAAAATTGAAGCCGTGTGGATGAGGCGTTGTCTGGTCGAAAAACTGGAAGAAGAAAAGGGGAAAAATATCAAGTACCCTCCTCTTAAAGTACCCTTCAGGGATTGACCTTAAAAAATAATTGGACAACCGCTTGAAGGTTCTCCTTCGACGATCCCTAAGAGCGTGGTAATGGGAAATTATTTCTGAAAATTTTAGACTGAGTTTATCTTTGAAATGTGTGACTGGTACCTTACTTACGATCTTCAGTTTTCTCAGGAGGGACGATATGGGTTGACACTATATAAAAACAACAAAAAAAGGAGCGTTGTTGCCCATACTAGGCAGGTCCTAGTCACCCCTCTTAAGAAGGAAGCAGCACTGCAGCTGGCTTACTGCTCCAAATAATGTAAAATAACAATACAACTATTTTACCCAACTCGCTTCTTTCAGACGTCAGGTGTTCAACACACCTTCAGAGACTCTCCTGAGTCACTCTGGTACACGGTATGCGGCCAGAGTATCAGGAGTGGCTCAAATGGAGCAGTGCTTTTGAGAGTTGAAAACCTTGTACCAGCGAGAACACCGACCCTGACACCACTTTAACCCGAGAGGAGCTGTACCACAACTACAGGGCAGCCACGACGATTGTAGCTTACTGCTACACCACTTGTACTCACCTAATTGTTGTTACAGGGGTCGAGACTCAGTTCCTGGCCCCGCCTCCTCACTAATCGCTACTAGGTCCTCTCGCTCCCTGCTCCATGAGCTTTATCATGCCACGTCTTAAAGCTATGTATGGTTCCTGCCTCCACTACATCACTTGCTAGATTACACTTCCTGACTATGACTGAAGAAATACTTCCTAACATCCCTTTGACTCATCTGAGACCTCAACTTCCAATTGTGACCCCTTGTTTTTTTGTCCCATCTTTGGAATATCCTGTCTGTCCACCTTGTTGCAAACCTTTGCACTTTCTCTAATTTCTTGACGTGCTTGACCAGGTGTGGGTTCAAAACTGGTGCTGCATACTCCAGTATGGGCCTGACGTACACAGTGTACAGTGTCTTTAACGATTCCTTACTATGGTATCGGATCGCTATTCTCAGGTTTGTCAGGCGCCCATATGCTGCAGCAGTTATCTGGTTGATGTGTGCTTCCGGAGACGTGCTCGGTGTTTTACTCACCCCAAGATCTTTCTCCTTGAGCGAGGTTTGCAGTCTTTGGCCACCTAGTCTATACTCTGCCTGCGGTCTTCTTTGCCCTTCCCCGATCTTCATGACTTTGCATTTGGCGGAGTTAAATTCGAGAAGCCAGTTGCTTGTCCAGGTCTCTTTGAAGTCCTGTCTGATCCTCATCTGATTTAATTCTCCTCTTTAACTTCACATCATCTGCGAACACTGACACTTCTGAGTCTATCCCTTCCATCATGTCATTCACATATACCAAAAATAGCACTGGTTCTAGGACTGACCCCTGTGGGACCCTGCTCGTCACAGGCGCCCACTGTGATACCTCATCACGTACCATGACTCGTTGTTGCCTCCCTGTCAGGTATTCTCTGATCCATTGCAGTGCCCTTCCTGTTATACGCGCCTGATCCTCTAGCTTCTGTACTAATCTCATGTGAGGAACTGTGTCGAAGGCCTTTTTGCAGTCCAAGAAAATGCAATCAACCCACCCCTCTCTCTCGTGTCTTACTTCTGTTACCTTGTCATAAAACTCCAGAAGGTTTGTGACACAGGATTTGCCTTCCATGAATCCGTGCTGGTTGTCGTTTATAATCTTTTTCCGTTCCAGATGCTTCACCACTCTCCTGATAATCTTCTCCATGACTTTGCATACTATACACGTCAGTGACACTGGTCTATAGTTTAGTTCCTCTTTTTTGTCTCCTTTTTTAAAAATGGGAAATACATTTGCCGTCTTCCATGCCTCAGGTAGTTGCCCAGTTTCAAGGGATGTGTTGAAGATTGTGGTTAGTGGCACACACAGCATCTCTGCTCTCTCTCTCTAAGGACCCACGGGGAGATGTCCGGTCCCATCGCCTTTGAGGTATCAATGTCACTTAGCAGCTTCTTCACCTCCTCCTCAGTTGTGTGTATGTCATCCAACACTTGTTGGTACATTCCTTGTTGGTGTTTCCCTCTGTTCTGTCTTCCCAGAGTCCTTCCTGTCTCCACTGTAAATACTTCCTTGAATCTCGTATTGAGCTCCTCACATACCTCTTGATCGTTTCTTGTGAGTTCCCCACCTTCTTTCCTCATCCTGATCACCTGGTCTTTGACTGTTGTCTTCCTCCTAATGTGGCTATACAGCAGTTTCGGGTCAGACTTGACTTTCGATGCTATGTCGTTTTCGTACTGATGCTGGGCCTCCCTCCTTATCTGTGCATACTAGTTTCTGGCTCTTCGATTAATCTTCTTATTTTCCTTTGTCCTTTGCCTTCTGTACTTTTTCCATTCTCTAGTGCACTTGGTTTTTGCCTCCCTACACCTTCGGGTAAACCAAGGGCTCGTTTTGGTCTTCCCATTATTTCTGTTGCCCTTGGGAACAAACCTTTCCTCTGCCTCCTTGCATTTTGTTGTTACGTATTCCATCATTTCGTTTACTGATTTCCTTCCAATTCTCTGTCCCACTGAACCTCCTGCAGGAAGTTCCTCATACCTGTGTAGTCCCCCCTTTCATAGTTTGGCTTTTCCCATTCAACTCCTGTTACCCTCTCCACTTGTAACTCTATGTATTCAAAGCTCAGAACCACGTAATCGCTAGCTCCAAGGGGCCTCTCATATGTGATGTCCTCAATGTCTGAACTGCTCAGGGTGAACACGAGGTCCAGTCTTGCTGGTTCATCCTCCCCTCTCTCTCTCTGGTAGTGTCCCTGACATGTTGATGCATGAGGTTTTCGAGTACCACATCCATAATCTTGGCTCTCCATGTTTTGGGACCCCCATATGGCTCCAGGTTTTCCCAATCGATCTCCCTGTGGTTGAAATCGCCCATAACCAGTAACTTTGCTCTGCTCGAGTGAGCTCTTCTTGCCACCTCAGCCAGTGTGTCCACCATTGCTCTGTTGTTCTCTTCGTATTCCTCTCTTCGCCTCCTGTAGTTCTGTGGTGGATTATACATCACTGCAATGACTACCTTATGTTCCCCAGACTGAATTGTACCTACTATGTAATCCCTTTCTCCAATCTCGTCCATGCCTTCCATTTCCTCAAATCCCCTATTTTTTTATGAGCAGTGTAGCCCCTCCTTCACCTCTGCTCCTATCTTTCCTCAGGATCTGATATCCCGGTGGGAAGATTGCGTCTCTTATTGTCTCAGTAGGTTTCGTTTCTGTGAATGCTATGATGTCTGGGGACTTCTCATGGATTCTTTCATTCCACTCCTCATATTTATTCGTTATTCCATCTGCGTTCGTGTTCCAAACCTTCAACTTCTTTTCTATCACTGTGGTCCTGGGAGAATATTGGGGTTGGGGGAGCGAGAGCCCTGGCGGGGGCCTATGGGGGGCTGCGGTGGGGGTGGGGTTTGTGATGAGGGGGTGGGAACAGAGGGAACAGTGTGTAGGTTTTGGTTTAGATTGTTCAGTTGTGCTGTAGACTCAACGTGCCTTTGTCATAGGACTGCCCCCGGCATCAGGGTTGTAAACGGTACATCCGTGTACAATATCCGACACTCCTTCGGGAGCCACTGCCGGGTCACCATATGGAGAAGACCATGGCCAAGACCCGTCCTGGCAAACCTACCTGAACCTGTTTTACAGAACTTAAAAGGAACCACCAATAAAACTGAAGATTGTCAGTGGAATCCCCAAGTTCACATTTTATTGTCATAGTCGATTCATCAATGTTTCTTAAGGAAACCCCGAGATATTCATACGATACTCAGACCGTACTATTAGCTATCGTTGTAAGATGATGGTCTAATTTAGGACACGTAAAATGAATATTCCGCAGCACTCACTGGCTGTTCGAAAATCGGTGCGGATTGTCGTGGCGATACCAACACCGTGTGGACCATAGTCCGTGTGGGCGCCCTGGCTGCTCCAGACACATTATGGACGCGCCTGACTGCTCTAGACACCATGTGGATGGGAGGTGCTGCCCCGAGAAATGTGCTGATTGGTTAAGGAGGACGTTCTAACGCCGCTAGGCAAATTATGAATGGGTCTGGCAGCATCAGAAAGTTGTGTAATGTCTAGGTTTTACCATACATCGTATTGAAGGACTTGGCTACATCAGACACCGTGTGGATCGTCTAGACTGCACCGAACATCTTGTTGAGGGGCGTGGCTACTTTAAGCACTGTGTGCATGATCCTTGCTTCACCAAATTAAGTGAGGATAGTCTAGACTACACCAAACACCTTGGTGACGGGTGTGGCTGAACGGTGTGGACAGGCCTGGCAACATGGAATACCGTGTGGCAATCCTGGATGCGCCACATACTGATTTATGGTCATATTTTCACGGGCGACGCCATCCTCACAGTCATAATGTGTGATGGATTGTGCCGTCAGCAGGACACTAGCTGTGTTGATGCTGGTCAAGGCCTCTTCATTGACCGCTATGCTTTCAGATACTGCCACTGCCACCAGTAACGTTATCCCAGCTGATGCCACAACCAGCATTTTCTCAGGTGATATCATTACCACTGTACCCCAACTGCAGCCAACACCACCACCACCATCATTTCCACCACTTACTGTAACCACCACAATACCCACTGTTGCTCACACCACTGTCATACCCTCACCTGCTGCTGCCATCGTCACCGGTACTCGAGCTGCTGCCTTCACTACTATATTCTCAGCTGCTTCAATCACCACTGTTTCCCATGATGTTGTTCCTCCACACTTTTTCACCACCACTACCACCATCGTTATTTGCAATCACACCAGCTGCCACCTACCACCACTATAATCACCATCTATCGAACCCCCCTCCTCCGAAAAGATGCTGCATCCACCACTAGCTTCTGCCTCCAAAATCACCAGCTGTTGCTACCACAACTACCAGCTGCTGCCAGCACCAACAACGATACCAGCTGCTACAACCACACCAGCTGCCACTACCACTCGTAGCACTGTGGCTGGGAACCCTTACTCCTCGCTTTTCAAAGGATAAACAAAGACAGTATATTGGATGCCTCTCCCACACGATCCTCAGCACCAGATATTGAAGTAATCTTCTCATATTTTCAAAAGAGAAAATTGATTCTCCTCATCATCCCTGGTGTTCATTTTGCAAATAGACAAGTGGCAAGTTTTTAGTACCCTGAGAGAGCTCAGGTTCTATGCCAGTACAAGAGCTAAAGTACTTTCTTTTTGACTCGAACGTGCTTACTTCAGGAAGGAACCATTACCTTGAATAAAAAAGTTTATTTACTAACGAATGTAAAGAAGTCCGTAGCCGCACTTGCTTACATTCGGCACCGGTTTCCTCTAGCGCTCCTGCATCCACTTTTTTTTTAATTGGTTTAGATTAGGTCGAGTTATGTTAAATTATGATAGTGGTATAGAAACTTAAATTTGTTTATTGACATCCAACAAAACCAAAATAACGAAAACTATACATAGATGATAACGAAGTTTCTTCCAAACGTTGAGACTCCAGCACTGATTTTATAAATAAATAAACTAATTTCTCAAAGTACTGTTTTAGTTAGATTACGTCACCCTGCTTCTGTGGGAGATGTCCTGTGGATTATATATATATATATATATATATATATATATATATATATATATATATATATATATATATATATATATATATATAATATATATATAATATATATATATATATATATATATATATATATATATATATATATATATATATATATATATATGTATATGTATGTATATATTTTTTATTTACACGTAGGCCGTTTCCACCAAGGTTGGGTGGCCCTACAAAGAAAAACTTTCATCAACATTCACTCCATCACTGTCTTGCCAGAGGCGTGCTTACACTACAGCTACAAAACTGCAACATTAACACCCCTCCTTCAGAGTGCCGGCACTGTACTTCCCATCTCCAGGTTGCTAGACAGCAACCACTCAGGGAGGTACTACCGTCCTACCAAATGAGTGTGAAACATAAGCCTGTAATTGTTTTGCATGATGGTAGGATTGCTGGTCTCTTTTTCTGTCTCATAAATATGCAAGATTGCAGGTATGTCTTGCTACTTCTACTTACACTTAGGTCACACTACACATGCATGTACAAGCATATATTTACTGGCCACTTTGGGTTTTTCTTCCATTTTTCTTTTTCTTCCTAGTTCTTGTTCTTGTTTATTTCTGCTTATCTCCATGGGGAAGTGGAACAGAATTCTTCCTCCGTAAGCTATGCGTGTCGTAAGAAGCGACTAAATGCCGGGAGCAATGGGCTAGTAACCCCTTCTCCTGTATAAATTACTAAAAACAAGATAAGGAAAAACTTATATATATATAATTATTAACAATACTGCCACTAGCCAAGGACTCGAACCCCTGCTGCATTGGCCAGCCTCATGGTGAGCGAAAACACATGACGCTCTAACCCAAAGGACCACGCATCCTCCTAGGCCCCTTTTTGCTACCGCATCCTGTTCTGACCAGGCTTCCTTATTGGACCATTCTCCAGACTTTTCCCATACCCCTGTACCTTCTGCTGGTGACGCTTCGTCACCTGCTACAGGTGCTGAGGCTCCGCCCATTTCTTCTAGTGCCTCTGCTTCTTGCACGTCTTTAATTAACTATGCATCTGGCTTCACTGAATACGGTGCGACGGTTTGAGGATCGCCCACCTACCTCAGGTTGGGTCGCCCGTGGATCTACTCCTAAATGTTCCAGACAATTTGCTGACGACGGTTCTTCATGACTGCTCATTCCATCCATGTTTACAAGTACGCAGTGGACTAAATCCTTTTCCCTACAACTGACATCTCCAACTGATAATCTTTCAGATCATTGTGTTCGTAAAGCTCTTTTACGATACGTTGGCCAAAATATATCCTTTCACGCTCTTCCAAGCGAGGCGCACATCATTACAGTTCTGAATGCAAAACAAGCTCATGATCTTTCCCATCTTACTTCCATTGATAAGACTCACGAAATCGTAATGACACGGGTTCGAACCCCACCCGTGGTATGGTTTGTTTTTCCATTGATAAGGTTGCTATCACAGTTCACAAACACGCTACTCTCAATTCTTGCAGTGGCACGGTGGTTTTACCCTGTACCATTGTACAGTGTGATTTTCTGTCTTGAGGTGACGATATTTTTGAGCAGTTAGCCTTTCAGGACCTTCCAATTCTCAAATTGGATACATATGTCCTACCCACTCGTTGGCGGAGGAGCTTTCCCATTAACATTGCCCGCTTAACCTTTGACTGCCGTGATCTCCCGTCCTCCGTTTATATCGCGGCCATCGATTAGAGGTTCGTAAAGTGGTCCCTACTCCCCACAGTGTCGAAATTGCTGGAGCTTCGGACACCCCACTAAATATAGCAGATCTGCGGCGGAGTGCCTGGTCTGTGGTGCTGCAGATCATTTTTCTTTTACCCGCCAAAGTCAAGTCTATCTTAATGACTGGGAAATCCGCTGTCTTAAGGAGAGCAAAGGCCTTACTTATGCTATGGCTGTCTCTCGGCTCCACCTTCATAAGAATCTTCCTCGTGTTCCTTATTCTCGAGTAGCTAGGAGACCTCCAACCTTGACAGTCCTTCCCTCACCTACCAGCTCCGTCTCTAATTTTTTTGTGGTTTTACTCTCTGAAACCCCCACCTCTTCCTACCTCTACCTCTTATCTCTCTCGCTAGGTTCTCAGTCTGCGAGACTCTCTGCCTGCATCTCTTTGCGCCTATCACCTGCAAAGTTAAACTTGTCTCCTAAGCCCAAGTCTCTTCGCATTCCTCCTGCTTACAATTCCCCAATAGTTCT
Source organism: Cherax destructor (assembly GCA_009830355.1). NCBI lineage: Eukaryota > Metazoa > Arthropoda > Malacostraca > Decapoda > Parastacidae > Cherax > Cherax destructor. The sequence continues at coordinate 444,177 of WNWK01000425.1, read as the reverse complement.
CCTTTTCGGCCTCGGTGCCTAGTTCTCGCCCACTTATTAACTCACACACGAAGGTGGAGGTTCACCCCCTCCCTCGTGTGGTCCCCTCTTCTCCTGTTTCACCCTAAACTTCTTCCCCAGTCGCCCTCGAGCTTCCTTCCTCTCCTCTTCCACCACAGGACTCTTCTCTCCCTGCCGGCACATCTCGCCAGTTTCATACTTCCCTCCCTCTCAGACTTTAGTTCCATCCATAGTTGTACGATCTCTACTTGCTCTACCTCACCTGTCTTTGAAGTCATGGTATCGGCATCTTATCCGCTGAAACACTTAATGCTATCCCCAATTATATTGCAGAGACGAAACCCTTAATGGACACCTGTTCACCTCCTTAAGCCCCTTCTTATTTTTCACAACCCTCGCAGCAATCTTTTCCCTCACAAAGTTCTGATTCCTCCTTGCATACACGCTTTCCGTTGCCTCCACACATTGACTTCACTGATCCTACTAGCCCGTAGATTTTATAGCTTCTCATTGTAAGCATGTCTGTCATTGTGAATAATGACTTATTTACAATGGAATATTCGTGGCCTCAGGGGTAATCAGGGAGAGCTCCGGATTGCTCTCCCAGTTTCCCCAGTATGTGTCGGGTTACAAGAGCCTAAGATTCGTTCAGCAGTTATCCGTCCCATTTCGGTGTATTTGCTGTTTCATTCTTCTGATCCCTTTCCTGGTAAAACTTTTAATGAGAGTGCGTTCTTGTGTGCGTTGGTATACTGTTTCAACAGGTCTTTGTCTGTTCTCAGCTGCATTATATCACAGCCCATATTTATTTGCACAGGTGGTATACAGTTTGCTCTCTATGTCTCTCCTCTTCCGGTGATTCTGTATCTCGGATGTTGCGTTCTTGATCTCTTCTCTGCCGCTGACCATCTTGTTAGTTTATTTTAATGCTTATCATTTTTGGGAAGGGTCCCACTGTGACTCTCGTGGTGATCAGTTGGAGACTCTTCTCACTTCTCATCTTCTTCACGTATTAAATATGGGTACTCCCACCTATTTTGACTCTTCCCACTAAGTCCCTCTCTTGCATTGGTCTTTCTATCTGTTCCTCGTCAGATAGTGGGAAGAGTCAAAATAGGTGGGAGTACCCATATTTAAAACTTGAATTGGGATTTGTACTCTCATCTTACAGCTTTATGTGAGGATTCTCTTCGACCTCTATTGATGAGCTGGTGCACCAGTTTTCGACTTTTGTTTTGACTGCAGCGTCATATTCTATTCCTCAAACCTCAGGCAGGCATTCTCAGACATGCGTGCCAGTTGGTGGTCTTCTGTGAGTGCCCGTGCAGTGCATTTGAAACGTGCTGCGTGAGGCCGTTATCGATATAATCGGACCATAGATCATCTTTTGGATTTTAAGTGAGCAAGGGTAGTTGCTCGGCGCGTCATATGCGACGCTAAGCTCACTTGTTGGCAAGATTTTTTCTACTGTTACCTCAACCTTTACCTATGTGGGCGGTTTGGAACAAGGTACGGAAGTTGTGTGACAAGTACGCTTTGAACCCGGCTCCCGTTTTACGGGTTGCTGGTGTTAGTGTTGCAGAACCTCTTGAGGTTGCCATGGAAATCGGGAACTATCTTGTCTGTTTCTTCCAAGAGCTTCACCACTGTCCCTTGTTTCTCGCTTCTAAGTCTGCCAGGGAGTAATCACCATTGGATTTCTATTCTAATGGGATGGAGCCATATAACATACCTTTTACTCTCTTAGAGCTGGGCCCGATAATATTCATATCAGTATGCTACAGCATCTGCATTCTACAGCCCTTGCAGTCCTCTTGCGCCTTTTCAATCTTGTTTGGACGAGAGGGGTTCTCCCTCAACAATGGAAATCTGCCATTGTACTTCCGTTTCGCAAACCAGGCACTTCGGGATCTACCTCCTCTCACTATCGTCCCATTGCTCTGACCAGTGTAGTCTGCAAGGTGATGGAACGATTGGTGAATAGATGTCTGATATGGTATTTAGAGACTCACAATAATCTTTCTTCTCTTCAATATGGCTTTCGCAAGGGCTGCTCTACCTTGGATCCCTTGCTCTACTTAGATACGTATGTGCGAAATGCCTTTGATAATAAACACTTCGTCCTGGCAGTCTTTTTTGACCTCAAGAAGGCATATGACACCCCTTGGAGGTATAACATCTTAGCCCAAGCCCACTCCTTAGGCCTCCGCAGTAATCTACCGACCTTCCTAGCTGCTTTCTTATCTGAAAGACATTTTCGTGTCCATGTTGGCGCCTCGCTTTCCTCAGACTTTGTTCAGGCAGAGGGGGTCCCACAAGGTTGTCCTTAGTACTACCCTTTTTCTCTTGGCTATTAATGACCTACCTTCCGTTCTTTCATTGCATATTTGGTTGTCACTTTATGTGGATGACTTCGCTATAGCTTATGCACGCGCTGACCGTCGCCTGGTAGCGACCTCCTTCAGGATGCGATTGGCCATGTTTCCCATTGAGCCACTTCTCATGGTTTTAAATTTTCTAGTTCGAAAACCCATTTCATTACCTTCACTAGACGTCCTTTGGTCCAGATATTTCAATGTATCTACACGGCTCACGTATCCCAGAATGTGATACGGTCAAGTTTCTTGGCTTTCTATTCGATCGCCGGTTAACATGGAAACCTCACATTTTCTCTTTGAAGGCAGCTTGCCGTGGTCGGGTGAATCTCCTTAAAATTCTTGCGCATCGTTCATTGGAAGCAGATCGCCGGACTCTCCATTTGCATTCCACCCTAGTCTTGTCCATGCTGGATTATGGCAACCAAGTTTATTCTGCGGCTTCTCCTTCAACTCTTTCTAAGTTAGATCCTCTTCATCGTTCATCCACTGTTGAAAGCCTCTATGCTGAGGTTGGTCTCAGACATTAGTAGAAGACCGTTATTTGTTTGGAGCCCTTGCTTACTTCGACCGTTTTCTCTTCATCTTCACTCACTCCGGTCTTCTCTCCAGTTGCCTTCCTTGTATGTTCATATAGCGTCTGCCTTTTTTCCTTTTCCTTGGGAGGTTTCCATGGTTCGTGTCTGTTCTCCCCTTCTACCATGCGCCAAAGCTCTCCTGCCTACGGCTGCTTCTCGCTCTTTTTTTTTACTCACTTCCAGTCGCATGTGCATACCATCGCTGTTTATACAGCGATGGTTCTAAATCTTTTGACGGTGTTGGGCTCACGGCGATGTTTCCTGACGATGTTGTCTGGGGTCATTTGTTAGAGTCGGCTAGTATTTTTACCACCGAGTTGTATCCCATCCTCATAGCGCTTCTTCGTATTACTTATATGTCTCCTTCGACGTTTGTGATCATTTCAGATTCCCTCAATGCTTTAAAGGCCATTAAACAATTTGATTCCCCTCATCCATTGGTCCTTCGTATTCAGCTTTGGTTGCGCCGTTTGGCTAACAAAAACAAGGACGTCGTTTTCTGTTGGGTCCCTGGACACGTTGATGTGCAGGACATTGAACAAGCGGATGCTGCAGCGTGATCAGCGGTACGTGGCCTTCTATTTTCTTATAGAGGTATTCCATTCAGGGATTATTTTAGTCATCTCTGCCCGTCCTCGCGGCCATTGGCAACAACTGTGGCCGGATATGCACCATAACAAATTGCACTCAATTAAACCGCTTTTAGGTTTGTGGCCATCTTACCACTATTGCAGTTTCTAGGAGACTGCACTCCCGTCTCTGCATTGGCCATTCTCGCCTTACCGATGGGTATCTAATGGAACAACACCCTATTTCTCTCTGTCCGGTAGTGAGATCGCAGGATTTACCTCCAACGCCGCCACCCTACCGCTAGTACCTTATGTTCCCTTCTTGCAGACGGTCCTGCCTTTGACTTACGATCACTTTTTGACTTTTTGTCAGCAACTGCTTTATTATACAAACTGTGATGCATAGCCACTAGCGTCCCCTTTCTACTCTTACCTCTGATCCCCTCTCCACCTAGCTGTTTATAGCCCCAGCACTATTTTCTGCCCGCAGCTCTGCATGACCCTTGTCGGTTTAGCTCTTTATAATTTGATTATTTTAATAATTGTCTTTTAATAACATGTTCATTTTTCCACTATAATCTACCTTGTCCATAATTACTATGGCATTTGCTTTGTCTGTTTCGTAAGGTGAAGTCCAGGATCTTTCCTTAATTCATGGTATAACTTAACAGATCTTAGAGGACAATAGTTTTGCTTTGACTTCTGCAACACAATTGTCCTCAAAGATTTAAGTTATACCATGAATTAAGGAAAGATCCTGGACTTCACTTACGAAACAGACAAAGCAAATGCGATAGTAATTATGGACAAGGTAGATTATAGTGGAAAAAAATGAACATTGTTATTAGAAGAAAAGAGTACTTACGTGCCTCTTAACACACCGGTTGTCTCCCACCGAGGCAGAATAACCTTAATTTAAAAACAGTTTTTTTTTAATTTAATATATACAGAAGAAGGGGTTACTAGCCCCTTGCTCCCGGCGTTTTAGTTGCCTCTAACGACACGCACGGCTTCACGAGGAAGAATTCTTTTCCACTTCCCTATGGATAATTCTTTAATGAAAATTAACTTTGCTATTTCATTAATAAATTGGCAAATAGGTATTTATGGAAATTTCAAGTTGATGAGACAATTTGCTCTCCTATTATCGCACAGAATTCAGATTTAATAAACTAATTTAGTACATTGACAAATTTGCTAACACACAAATTAAACTTAATGGGTTCTGTCCTGGTCACAACATGTGAAGGCTATTAAACACTGAAGCCATTCAGAAGAGTCTGATGCAAATGTATTTAATGTGATTCGGCTGAAATAAAAATTTCATAATATTTTGCTCATTAAGTTGTCATGTGCACTTACTCATTCTGAGTTTCACTCTATATCGTCGTGGTATTAAGGTTCACTATTTTTTAATATATCAAGCCAAGCAACAGAGGGTTTAGCAAGTTATCAATGCCTTTGCAGGAATGCTAAAAATGGGCTCCAAAACTTTAGTCATAGAGCATCTGCACATACCACTTCAAGAATTTTGCACTACTTACCATACACCAGCGTTGAAAATTTGAAGCTCATCTGATGAAGCATTCTCGTGTTATGAGCGATATACAAAGCGAAAAGTTAGAGGAATTAAAATAAAAACAAAAAAATGAAAATATCAGACAACCCTTTTAAGGTCTCCATTAGTGAGTACTTAATAATTAATGAGAGTTACGAATATGCTTACAACCCATGTTAAAATTACTCACTCAGCCCCTTATTCATTAGTCAGACATACGGGCGGTTTTCTATATAATAGTATGTTATTGAAGTGTGTACACATGCGCAGAGCCTCTGACGTCAGCGGGTATCGTGACGTCACAAGCAAGGGACCGCTATGTAAAGCTAGAAAGATTCTCATACACTACACAAGTGTATATGGTACGCTCGCTAGTCGTATGACATGCTGACATCAACATACTACTATATAGAAAGTCCCTTGTTATGCTGAGCATTTCCACAAATTAGGTAAGTTTTGTCCCAGGATGCGACCCAAACTAGTCGACTAACACCCAGGTACCAATTTTACTGATGGGTGAACATAGACAACCGGTGTAAGGAAACACGACGGGAACTGAACCCGGACCCTCACCGTGTGAAGCGAGAGCTTTTGCCACCAACCCACGGGGCACCGTGGCCACAACATATAAAATCGGTGTTAACCGTACCATAAAAAGTGTAGTTAGCCATGGCAGAAGCATGCTGAGTCAGTCATGGCTTCAACACGCATGTCTGCAACATGGTCATTCATGGCAACAACATGCACAGTCACTGTGCATGTCTGCAACATGCAGCCACTCATGGCTACAACTTGCTGCAACAGTCAACACACATTTCAGCCTCCCGGTTCTCTATCGCACACTCAGTAAGACTGTAGTCGCCTACCATATAAAGAATGCTAAGACTACCCATTAAAACATATTGTTATTTGAATACTGCCCTCAGGGAAGGTTCCTTGGTGCTGGTGAGGGGCTCTTGATCTAGGGAATTACATTGTGCTCCAGTTCCCTGATTTGAGCCTCAATATTTCATTCCGCCCACGGGCGCTGTATAATCCCTACGGGTTTAGCTCTTCCCCATGATTATAATAATTATTTGAATATAATAAAATGAATTACTTGAGTAATTGCTGCATTAAGTATTTATGAATATCCACGACACCACTGAGGATAATTGAGAAGACACAAGACTCTTTAATACAGGAGAGCAAAATAATCACAATAAAAAGTTCCAATCCCCTTGAATGCAGTAATACAATCTCTCCTAATAAAAGGAATAGATCAAATATATTGAACTTGTTGGATTACATGACTTACCGGATAGACAGGTTAAAATTGTACAATCGTTTGATATCCCGATTATACAAGATATTTTTGTGAGCCGAGAGCGTTTACGCTTTCCAGGTGAGCGTCGGAAAGAGTGGAATATCACTTTGAACCAGGATAATAAAACCTGTTCTCAGTGATATCAGTGATATCAGTTAGAAATCTATTGTTTTAGGGGCAGCAAAAGATATTGATATTGGTGACATAATAATTATAACCACTGTGAGAAGGGAAATAAAAGAGGGCTTCACCAGGGTAGATCAAGGAAAGTGTCGACCAGGTACTGGCGTCAGACAGTCAGTCAGGGATGCAGATGATACTGGTCCAGGGGACACACAGACAGTCTCCTTCTCACACAGACTCATTCTTTCATGTCAGTAATAGACAAAGGAACGTTGCAAAGGTGTACTGGACCAAATATATATTTTCTTGCTAACTATCCTAGTCAGCAATTATGTTCCTTTGTTATATTCTCACTACTTTGTCGTCCCAAATATCTCGAGTTTAATATCTAATAACATTAAATTATTGAATATTTGTCAGTGTATCTGGGAGAAATTTGACAAGAGAAAATATTAAAATTTGTATTTTTTTATTATAGAATGCGTTTAGAAGTATAGACTGAATTGGAGGTACTATACTTTAAGCCATTAATGAACATATCTAAGATGTCTTCCAGTCTCATCCTTTTTAATAGGCGTACAAAGCAAGTCTATAACAACAGAATCTGTGATGTTTCACATTTTGGTTCCATCTTCTAGCATAGAGATGACAGAAAGAAAGAGGAACATAGATGGTGGACGCCAAACAATGACAAATACCGGAGTTGACGCGATTATCCGTCCTGATCACTCTTCTTATTGGTAGAAACATCGAGGACGTTCAGATAACTTAAGCTATGATAACAGTAAGTAGCGTAGTGGACGTCATATCATATCAGAGATAGAGTAAAATAACTTCTCTTTTCCACTTATCCAGCACTATACCAGTTTGTAGTGATAAGGTGATACAGGTCCCTTCGAATTATAGACCACTGTGGCGGGAAAAATTATGGAATCAATAATTGCCGAGGCTACTCGAAGCCACCTTGAAAGTTATAGATTGATCAATGCATCTCATCACGGCTTTACAAAGGAGCGTTCGGCATTACGAATTTAGTAAAGGTATACAGGCCTAGCTGACATCAATGACATACTACTATATAGAAAGCCCTTGTTATGCTGAGCATTTCCCGCAAATTAGGTCAGTTTTGTCCCAAGATGCGACCCACACCAGTCGACTAACACCCAGGTACCCAATTTACACTGATGGGTGAACAGGGACAGCAGGTGTCTTATGGAAACACGTCCCAGCCGTACCGGAGATTCGAACTCCAGACCTCAGTGTGTGAGCTGAGTGCGCTAGCGATCGGGCTGTTGGTCCTTGTGTTGTTCACAATATACATGAAGGATATAGATGAAGGAATAAACACCGACATAAGCCAGTTTGACGATGACACCAAAATTGACTTTCGGATTAATTTTGACGAGGACACTAGAACGCTATTGGAAGATCTGAATAGACTGATGCAGTGGCCGTAGAAGTGGCAAATGCAGTTTAATATAGACAAATGTAATCTCCTAAACCAAGACAACAGTGTGTAAGTGTTCGCAATAAAGCGAATAGAATTCTTGGTTTCATATCAAGAATTAAAAATAACATGCGTCCTTAGGTTATTCTTCTACTCTATATATTGTTGGTTAAGCCTCATTTAGATTATTCTGCAGAGTGCTGGTCACCGTATTGCACAATGAACATAAATGGGTTGAAAAACGTACAGAGAAGGATAGCAAAGTTGATCCCAAGTATCAGAAATGACTAAGACACTGAATCTGCACTCTCTAGAAAGGCGTAGAAGTAAGGAGGTTATGACTGAGGTGTATAAATGGAAAACAGGAATAAAGGGGATGTAAATAACGCGTTAAAAATATCTAACCAAGTCAGGAAAAATTTAGATTTAGAAAGGATATTGGAAAGCACTGGCTTGGTAATAGAGTTGTGGATGAGTGGAACAAACTCCCGAGTACCGTCACTGATGTAGCTTTAAAAATAGGTTAGAGGAGTACGTGAGTTGGTGTGAGCAGGTTTAAGTTAGACTTGCACGACATTGGCCAGTAGGCCTGCGACAGTGTTTCTTCTTTCTAATATTTTTATTGGACTTGACGTGCTGTTGGAGTGTGAGCAAAGTAACATTTATGAAGGGATTCAGGAAAACCGGCAGGCCGGACTTGAGTCCTGGAGATGGGAAGTACAGTGTCTGCACTCTGAAGGAGGGGTGTTATTGTTGCAGTTTTATAACTGTAGTGTAAGCACGCCTCTATCAAGACAGTGATGGAGTGAATGATGAAAGTTTTTCTTTTTCGGGCCACCCTGCCTTGGTGGGAAACGGTCCATGTGTTAATAATAATAATAAAAAAAAAACATCCTGATATTCTGGTGACTACTGATGTGTTCGCGTTCTAAGATTAATTTATTCATAACAAGTGAATATCTGACGACTCACTACTTGCAATAGACATGATTTTCCCACAGTAAAATCTGTCAAAATTGTCATCACACGTGTGACATGACCTCACCAGTGTGACATGACCTTCACCAATGTGACATGACATCACATAGAGATGAAAATTCAAGTCACTGTCGGCACGACAGATGGCGTCACCATTCATGTGAATTAAAGAAATGTGGTATTCAAAGCCCTTCAGTCTGGTGTTTATTTTACCCTCATTTCATCCTAATACAACAAGCAGTATTATCATGTTATAATAATTAGTTATTAATTAAAGGTAACTTTAATATGATGTGGGGTATATGACTTCACAGCGTCAGTATTTTTCAACTTGTGATTAAATGTAAGAGTACCAAGGCTGCCTAATAACTCTTAAATAATAACTGACACTGAACTTTTTCAAGGTCCTGAATGTGACAAGATGATGATCAAGACATGTACAACAGTTGTGTATCTTTATTGTTGAAACGTTTCGCCCACACAGTAGGCTTCTTCAGTCAACTACATTTGACTGAAGAAGCCTACTGTGTAGGCCAGCAGTAACAGCCTGGTTGATCAGGCCCTGATCACCGCGAGGCCTGGTCAGACAGGGCCGCGGGGGCGTTGACCCCCGAAACCCTCTCCAGGTATACTCTCCAGTAAAGACACGCAACTGTTCCACATGCCTTAATTAACTGTTCCACATGCCTTAATTATCAACTGTTCCACGTGCCTTAATTAACTGTTCCACATGCCTTAATTATCAACTGTTCCACGTGCCTTAATCATCAACTGTTCCACATGCCTTAATCATCAAATTGACGGTATTTTATACCATTTCCGACATAACAGGCACCTATAAAGATTATTAAAAGCATTATTCGTCACAGGTATAAGTTGATCAAATCCCTGTAATCGAGGTTGACTGAACCACAGGACCTAATTTAGCTATACCTAAATACCAAGCATAAAAAATTGTTCTCACTTATTTAAGCAACTCAATTGTTATAAATTCTTAACAAATATGAATTTATAGTTGAACTGCATGAGAACATACGTGTAATTCTCATGTGTGAGTTAATGAGCTATAATTCTCATGTGAGTTAATGAGCTATAATTCTCATGTGAGTTAATGAGCTATAATTGCCAAATTTTAGGAAATGACGAAAGAGAACTGATGGATTTTTCAGTGACTAATGGCCGGTATAACACCAGCGAAGATTTTGAATTTCTCAGGAAGTTAAGTGGTATTTCACTTTATAAGTCCCAAGAGTTTTTCCAGATATTCATCTACAAATCATCCGAATGTACAATATCACACATAATTAATGAACAAGATTAATTATTTCGTGTGGGCAAAGTTCCAGGAAAACATGCCTAGTATAGTGTATTTCGCATGGACAAAGTTCCAGGAACACACACCTGGTATATTTCGCATGGACAATGTTCCAGGAACACACACCTGGTATATTTCGCATGGACAATGTTCCAGGAACACACACCTGGTGTATTTCGCATAGACAAAGTTCCAGGAACACACACCTGGTGTATTTCGCATGGACAATGTTCCAGGAACACACACCTGGTATATTTCGCATGGGCAAATTTCCAGGAACAAACACCTGGTATGTATATATATGGCAGAGTTCCTATGTTCCTTGACTTTACAAAGCAGTTCTTGTCCATAGGGATGTCATCTTCAGACCATCATCAATACACACACACCAGTTGAATATACAGTACCAGCAAAACGATACAGAAGGAAAAAAAAGATTTACTCATTACCTGAGCAGCAGTGAGTGCAGAAGGAAAGGCTCTCAAATATTTTAGGTATATAATTTATAACTGCCTCATTCATATCTTGAATAATCAAGTAGCTCTCAAATATTTTAGGTATATAATTTATAACTGCCTTATTCATATCTTGAATAATCAAGTAATGAATTCAAAGCTCAAGAAAAAAAAGGTTAAAGAAATTTAATCACACTTTAATTTTTTTTTCACTTGAAGATACCAGTTACACACAGTTAGATAAGTCTCTCACACTTCTGACTCACAGAATACTAGAATTACGCACCGTGAGATTAAATTATTTCTACTACAACAGGAAGACCCGTTGTGGTCGCTAACCACAAGATTCTTGTGAACTCCAGATGGCAAACTAATAGTGGAGATTTAAGTTACAGTAAATGCTAAATGCTTGAATGTTCTACGTACCTACTAGTTCTTAAATTACTTAGTTTATGGATGGTTACATCAGCTAGTGTAGCTGCGATTATACCAGGTGGTATAATTATGCTTATACCAGGTGGTATATAGTTACATCAGGTGGTTTAGTTATGGTTACATCAGGTGGTATAGTTATGGTTACTTCAGCTGGAATATTTATGGTTATAACAGGTGGTATATTTATGGTTATAGCAGGTGGTATAGTTATGGTTATACCAGGTGGTATGGTTATACCAGGTGGTATGGTTATACCAGGTGGTATGGTTATACCAGGTGGTATGTTTATACCAGGTGGTACAGTTATGGTTATACCAGGTGGTAAAGTTATGTTTATACCAGGTTGTACAGTTATGGTTATACCAGGTGGTACAGTTATGATTATACTAGGTGTAATTATGGTTATACCAGGTGGTACAGTTATGGTTATACAAGGTGGTGCAGTTATGGTTATACCAGGTGGTACAATTATGGTTATACCAGGTGGTACAGTTATGGTTATACCAGGTGGTATAGTTATGGTTATACCAAGTGGTATAGTGATGGTTACATCAGGTGGTATAATTATCGTTGCATCAGCTGGTATAGTTATGGTTATACCAGGTGGTACAGTTATGGTTATAACAGGTAGTATAGTTATGGGTATACCAGATAGTATAGTTATGGTTTTACTAGGTGGTATAGTTATGGTTATACCAGGTGGTATAGTTATGGTTATACCAGGTGATATGGTTATGCCTGGTGGATTTGTTATACCAGGTGGTATAATTATACCAAGTGGTATAGTTATGGTTATAGCAGGTGGTATAGTTATGGATATACCAGGTGGTATAGTTATGGTTATACCAGGTGGTATAGTTATGGTTATACCAGATGGTATAGTTATGGTTATACCAGGTGGTATAGTTATGGTTATACCAGGTGGTACAGTTATGGTTATACCAGGTGGTATTCTTATTGTTGCATCATTCCTAAACGAATTTTAATTTTTCTTAAATCATACCAGAAATTACAATCACAAGCCTACATTTTTACATATAGGTATAGATAAATAAATTTCTGCAACCAACTTATTTTAAAACTTATTGCTTCGAAATTATTAAAAAACATAGTATGTTTCAATGAGCTGGAAAAACCCTAAAAAATTATTCCCATTATTTAGAATTGTATAAAATAAAATATTTTTTTTATTAAATAATTTGAAAGTCCGTGCTTGCAATAAGGCAACATAATGTTTAAGTAGCAGTAAATTACTTAAGTATGCTGCACCCTGACTACTATTATAAGTGGGTAACTTAATTTTTTTTAAAGTATTTAAAAATTAATCAAAATAATTTTTTTTAACACAGCTGTTTCCCCACCAAGGCAGGGTGACCCGGTAAAGAAGAAACACTTTCATCATCACTCCATCACCAGAGGAGCGCATACACTACAGTTCAAAAACTGCAACTTATCTCCACTCCTCCTCCAGAGTGCAGGCACTGTACTTCCCACCTCCTGGACTCAATCCGTCTAACCGGTTTCCCTGAATCCCTTCATAAATATTACTTTGCTCACACTCCAACAGCACATCAAGTCATAAAACCTATTTACCTCCACTCTTATCTAAGACGCTCCTGCATGTTTGCTGGAAGTTTAAAGCCTCACGCACACAAAACCCTCCTCTACCCCCTCCCTCCAACCTTTCCTAAGGCGAGTCCTACCATGCCTTCCTTCCACTATAGATTTATAAACTCTCCAAGTCATTCTATATTTTGTTCTCTTAATATCTGAACCACACCAACAGCCTCTACTGAACCCTCTGGATATTACTTTTAGTAACCCCGCACCTTCTAATCTCGAAGCTACGGATTCATAGATTCTTTGCATAATATGCACACCACACATTGCTCTCAGACATGCCATCTCCACTGCCTCCAGTCTTCTTCTTGTTGCAACATTCACCACCATACTTCACACCATACAAGAGCGTTGGTATTACTACACTCATACATTCCCCTCTTTGCTTCCATGGACAAAGTTCTGTCTCCACAGACTCATAAGTGCACCACTCACTTTTTTCCCCTCATCAGTTCTATGATTCACCTCTTTCATAGACCCATCTACTGACACGTCCACTCCTCCATATTCTCTCCCTCCAGTCTCATATCCAATCTTTCGTTACCTATTTTTTGTTATCCTCATTCACTTTTAATTTTCTTCTTTTACATACCCTACCAAACTCATCCACACATTGCAATAGTATTCAATACAAGAGGGTAGGTTTCTTGTTATGTAGCTATAGACTAGAATTCCTAATAGTCCCAACTTGTAGATAAAGTAGGGCACAGGTTTTACCTTAATTTTCCTGCTATGGAGAAAAGAGTAATTACTCTCATTTAACCTCGTTGTGTAGTTGAAGGGAAAGCGTGTCTCGTGACGCTATGGTACATACGTGTGCTTTCAATAAAGCAGTTTGTGATTAAGGAAGAGTCCACTAGCCCCTTCCAGGAGGGCTAAGTCCCTCAGAGGGGTGAGGGAGGCTGAGATATACCCCTTTACTGGAGAATTTTCTCCACATGGGCAGACGTCGTATGTGACGTCGGGAAGACGTCGTGGGTGACGTCAGGCAAATTAGTCACGAGTGAGATCATCTTTGCATTTAGTGAAACATGTGAAAATTTGTGGCAATATTTATTTAACCCGCAGTATAGTGTCTACACTTTTAAAAATATATATTACATTTTGGAGATCCTTACGTAGTTTATATGGGTCACGCCTGCATGATAAATTTGATTTTGCTATATCAGTAAAGTTTTAGGTACCTTAATTTCCTCCCGAGTATAAAATCAGTTTATAATAAAAGTGTTTGAATTACAGAAGTTATTTTGAGTTGCATTTAGAAAACTGCCTAAACTGATTATTTTCTTTATATCGTACATCGTAGTCACTAAGATACTGTCTCTACGTCGACGTAAACACAACTCAGATCAGACCAGTGTAAACTGTTAGGTTAGGTAATATTCGTCAGGAACAGGGACAAGTGTTTCCTGACGATGGTGTTAGTCATATGATGACCCACCACCGGAGCTTTAGGTCATCTGCCCGAGGCCTTCCACTGGACAGCAGGTGTAAGATGACTAAAACCCAGGTGTCCACTTCTAGGTGAACAGGGGCAGCAGGTGTAAGGAAATATGATCAACCTTTCCACCTGTGCTGGGATCGATCCCGGACCTTCAGTGTGTGAGCTGATTAGAATACATGGAAGGGAACATTTCAGAAGAAAGTGAGTAAATGTAACGGCTGGCCCAGCGCTCCCAGCATCTCCCCACCACCACTTCCTCCAACACCACCCACCGCTCTCCAACAACAAGCCCCCAGCACTCCTCCACACTCCGCTCCACTACCTTACCTTGCACCATCACTCACAGCTGCTGCTGCTGCACTGTCCTGCCACTCTCCACTACTCATTTTTCAACCACCGCTACACCACTACCACCCTGCCTCTCCTCTTCACTACCACCACCCCAGCTGGGTCCCCTTCCCTCTTTCTCTGTCTCACCCATCCTCCCACTCACCCGCCCAGTCAACAGCCTGGGCACCGACCTCCCCACTCGTCCACCCACCACCCAGAACCACAAAAGACGCACACTGCCACCTGCCTCCATTTCGGATACATGAAATCAACTTTGTCATCCTCCTTTGTATGTTTTCCAGTGCGTTTATATCCATTCTGTAATACGGTGACCAGAACTGTACAGCGTAATCTAAATGAGGCCTAACCAAAGATATATAGAGTTGAAGAACAACCTGAGGAATTCTGTTATATATGCTTCTTGATATGAAGCCAAGGATTCTGTTCGCTTTATTGCGAACACTTATGCACTGTTGTCTTGGTTTTAGTTTACTGCTAACCAGAACTCCCAAATCCTTTTCGCAATTAGTATTATTAAGATCTACATTATTTAGTTTATATGTAGCATGGTTATGTTCCTGTCCAATGTTTAGAACTTTACATTTGTCAATATTAAAGTGCATCTGCCACTTCTCCGACCACTGCATCAGTCTATTCAAATCTTCCTGGAGTGCTCTAATGTCCTCATCAGAATGAATTGGACGGCCTATTTTGGTGTCATCAGCAAACTTGCTTATGTCACTGTGTCGTTTATGTAAATTGTGAACAACAAGGGGCATAACACTGACCCCTGTGTAACACCACTTGTGATGCGCCCCCACTCTGATTTCTCCCCATTGATTCAAACTGCTGCCTATCTGTCAATTATGCCTCTACGCAGGAAAAAAAAAATGAGACACTTATTGCATAAGTGTCTCAATCTTCAAAGAAGTCATCAGTTAGCCAACAATCGAGCTGGAAGAACTCAAAGGAGACAACTGTATAGAACTCTACAGAAGTTATTTAATAAAGATTGTTTTAAGTGTGCAAAGATCATTTTTTATGTAATGTGGGAATCGTTTGGTGACGGTCTGGACGTGAGATGTTGCAACAGCGGCTTCACGAGTTAAGGCAAACTCGACTATCATAGCCAGAGAGTCTTATTAAGGAGTTGGTCTACGGGCAGCTCTTGTATTAAGCTTCTAATAGAGAATGTTGAAGTGATTAGAACAGTTAAGGACTCCATTGTGATGTAAATAGTTTACAAAACCTAGAAGTTGAAGAATGGGACACTTGTGCAACATTTGGGAAAGATGAGAGAGATGAGGAGTTTGAGGTAATCAGTCCCTTAGCCTGGAATCAATTGTTCTTTTCATGAGTTGAAGAACTAACATATCGACTAAGGTGAGGACTGATTTATGAAGTAATATTATCTTTCCGTTATAATTTGATTGGCTGACCAAAACGCTTTATATTAGAAGGGAGGTACTGCATTTATGAAGGGTAATAATTATATTGATGTCCTAAAGATAACATTTCAGAGTATTTCCTGACGAGGGTCTTAGTCATATGGAGACCTGACACTGGAGCTTTTGGTCATCTGACCGAGGCTTCCACTGTCTAACCCGTCCACCCTTTTAAAAATTATGGTTATGATTTTAACATTATGGTCATAGAGAGAAACCTTGGGCCACGTACTCCAGACCTGTCCCAGGGTGTATTTACAGTGCGTCCAGAAGAATTATTCTTTGGTAGAAGAACTGCCACCTCAGACAACGAAGGGATTAAGCCGGATCTGATAATACATGTGGTAAAAATGGAATAAGTACGTATATCCTGAATATTAAAAGTGGAAGTGATTCCAATACTTCGAGCACGACGCTGCAGTATAAACAGAAAGCTGACTATTATGATACTGGTCATGTGAATCAGTGGCCTACTAGATGGAAGACTCAGGAGAAAATTATTTCTACAAGGTCGGACGATGTTGAGCCGAAAGTTAGATACTCGGCCTACCGTCAATTACGAAGTGATTCCTGCAAGGTGAAGGGTTCTGTATGTCGAACCATCCTTGTACACCGTACCCCACGGTACGTTCACGGTCTTTGTCATCAATGATCACGATAGAGCGTATTGACTGAAGACAAACTTCACTGTTTGAAATGTAAATTTTCCTCTTCCTGTAAGAGTCGAAGGCAGCGTGCCAGTTGACCAGCTTATAACTGCCTTTCTTACAAGTAAATTCCTCTGTCGACTCTTCCAGTGCCCAGCCAGTGCTGGAGGGTGACCTAGCACTGACAGACTACCCCCACAGAAGTCCCTTGACGTCTCTTTGCACTCAGTTGAACGCGCACAGCAGTAGCACTCGATAGTGAGCCTATGGAACTGACCTCACTTAATTCACATTGCAATCCTTTGTAGAAAGGAACTTAACCCCTCTACATACCTGTGTATCATTTGCCTCTTGTACAGCGTGCATTTGCAGAGTTCATTGCAAAGATACACCACAAAGGTGTTATGGAAGAATCGAATTGCCATTGAAATGATCGTTCAATTCTTGTGCCCAAGAAGGATGTAACATGTCATCCTCTCATTGGGTTTAAGTTCCCGACTATGTCCCTTTACCAGTACTAAATTACTCAATAATAATAGATGCAAACAAAGTTTGCATTGGTGTCATCTTGTGAGAGGAAGCTCTTGGGAAGCAACGGATAATGCCTTATGCTAATAGTCCTTTCAATGGCAGAATGCCATTATCCAGTGATCGATATAGAGGATCTCGCCATTGTTAGGCTTTAGGTCGAAGTACCAGGAATAAAAATTAATGTATTACGTTTGGTAACGCCTGAGGGAAACTTTGATGTTATAGCAATAACTGAAACATGGTATAATTTAAGGAGTCGGGACATTTTTGCTGAGTGCCATGTAGACTGATATAACGGGAAGGGAGTTGAGTAGGATTATATGTACGGGAAAATATAAATTACTGCATAAAAACAGATATAAAAATTAATAGAATTTCTAGGTCAAGAATTTTTTTAGGTGTAATATACCGACCGAGGGAGACTTCTTTGAGACGAAATTGTTAGAGCTTCTATACATAATAACGTAGTAGATTTAACTTTAGTCAAAATGGCTGGACTTTTTTGACCGGTAATCTGGAATACAGTGACTTCCTGGAAGTATATCAAGACAGCTTTCTGGAATAATGAGTATCAGATCCTATCACAGGTAATAAGTTGCTTGATCTAGTCTTGTTAAATAAAGAAACCCTCGTAAATATTCTGGAGATCACTGAAGAACTTAGTGCAAATGATCACAAATCTATATATTATCTTTAATATTACCTGGGACAAACGAGAATATGGATAATACGGTAAAAGTCCTTATTTTCGTTTTGCCAATTATAATGGACTTAGGGAACACCTGTCTAATCTCGACTGGGGTAATCTAGCTAATGATATTATTAACGGCGATCATACTTCCGACAATCAAGGGATCTGCATTTATAACTTAGTCAAATAAGAAAGATCCCAAATGGATGAATAGGAGACTAAAGCATCTATCAGGGTAGAAAAAGGGAATTTATAGACGCATGAAAAGAGGAGAGGTTAACCATATTGACCCAATACATTCATTTTAAAAGAGATGTAAGAAAGGGGATTAGAAAGGTTAAACGTAACTATGAAATTAAGGTTGCTAATGAATCAAAGACTGATCCAAATGGCTTCTTTCAAGTGTATAGGACAAAGGTCAGGAAAACAAGGTAGGATCGCTGAGAATTGAGGAAATGTGTTTGTTCTATGTTCAATGTTTTTGTCAATCTTTACACAAAAAAATACATAAATGATATCGAAGCAATTAATAATTATTCAGTTCTTGAAGAAACATATTAAGTAATATTACTGTCACGAGAAAAATGGTTATCAAACAGATAGATAAACTGAAACAAAATAAGCCCCCGGGCCCCGATGGATTATTTTCAAGGGTACTTAAGAATTGCAAGATGGAACTTAGCCGCTAACAAGACACGTGGTATTGTGTTAGAGATGCGAGAGATGGCTAACGCAATTCCTGTATTTAAATCAGGGATAAGTCTATTCCATCAAACTACCGTCAATTAACCCTGACTTTTATAGTAGGCAATTCATTAGAATCATTGCTGATATTATTAGAAGTCACCTTGACGAGCATAATTTGATTAACGAGTCTCAGCATTGATTAACGAGAAGTTGTTCCTGCTCGATAAATTTACTGACATTCTTCAATAAAGCATTTGGGGCAGTAGACAACGATAAAAAATGGTATTGCTTGTTTGGATTTCAGTAAAGCCTTCGATAGAGTACTTCATAAAATACTCTTAAAAGAAGTGGCAGCTCGTGGTACAGGAGGGAAAGTTCTAACATAGATAGAGGCATGGCTTACCAATAGAAAGCAGAGTTATTCCATTAAGGTGCTCGTGGCTTGGCTAGTAGCGTTCTCGACTCACACACTGAGAGTCAGGGATCGATCCCCGGAATGTGTGTAATGTTTGGAATGTTTAATTACATCTACTGCCCCTGTTCACATAGCATCAAGTAGGTACCTGTGTGTTAGCCACCTTACACCTGCTATCCCCCTTCACCTAGCAGCAGGTAAGTACCTGGGTGTTAGCCACCTTACACCTACTATCCCCCTTCACCTAGCAGCAGGTAAGTACCTGGGTGTTAGCCACCTTACACCTGTTGCACCTTTTCACATAGGAATAAGTAGGTACCTGGGTGTTAGCCACCTTACACCTACTATCCCCCTTCACCTAGCAACAGGTAAGTACCTGGGTGTTAGCCAATTGTTGTGGGTCGCATCCCGGGGAACACGATTAACCCAAGTCGCCCGAAATTCTCTGAATAACCAGGGGCTTTCTGTATAATATGCCAGTGATGTCAGATGTTAGGTTTGTTATATCATGCTGGTAGAAATTATAATAATAATAATTATTATAATTATTATTAGAACGTGTTTTAATTATATTACTAAAACTGTCCAAAATAAATTTGCATTTACACAGGAGACTGCATTTCTTCGTTATATTTGTTAACCAGTTTTGCATAGAATTTGTAGCATGTATTCGGACCAAGACAGATATTCATAAAAATCACGAAGGTTAGTTAATAAGTGCCAGTTGGTTATTGATGTTACTGCCAGAGTCTTCAAGCTGGTTATTGATGTTACTACTGCCAGAGCCTTCAAGTTGGTTATTGATGTTACTACTGCCAGAGCCTTCATGTTGGTTATTGATGTGACTAGTGCCAGAGTCTTCAAGATGGTTATTGATGTTACTGCTGCCAGAGCCTTCAAGATGGTTATTGATGTTACTACTGCCAGAGTCTTCAAGATGGTTATTGATGTTAATGCTGCCAGAGCCTTCATGTTGGTTATTGATGTTACTACTGCCAGAACCTTCAAGATGGTTATTGATGTTACTACTGCCAGAGCCTCCAAGATGGTTATTGATGTTACTACTGCCAGAGCCTTCAAGTTGGTTATTGATGTTACTACTGCCAGAGCCTTGAAGATGGTTATTGATGTTACTACTGCCAGAGCCTTGAAGATGGTTATTGATGTTACTACTAGCAGAGCCTTCAAGTCACTGAGAGTAACAACGACACAACACTTGAACACGGTCATTAAAATCAAAATCCTGGAGGTGGGAAATTTTTATTTATCATATATATTTAAACACACACACACACACACACACACACACACACACACACACACACACACACACAAACACATGGGGGGAGAGAGAGGAGAGAAAGAAGAAAGAGGGAGGGAAGGAGGTAGGGAGAGGATGCTCCTGAGACAGATCAGGAAGGAAGATAATGGATCGGGACAGAAAAGAAATGGAGAAGGAACATAGGAATGCATAAAAACCGCCAGACTTGAGAAACAAAAGCAGAAGCAAGACAAGAGAAGGAGGAGGAGGAGGAATTACCCAACTAAAGGGCCAGCTCCACTTTCCCAGCACTCACAACCAACCGACATACCTTCCCTTCACTAACCTACAAAAGTTATAACTCCGACCCACTTCCCTGTACCAGTGCACACATCAACCCCAGCCATGCCTTCCCCACTCATGACAAACGACCAGTGATCAACCCCAGCCATGCCTTCCCTACTCATGACAGACGACCAGTGATCAACCCCAGCCATGCCTTCCCCACTCATGACAGACGACCAGTGATCAACCCCAGCCATGCCTTCCCCACTCATGACAGACGACCAGTGATCAACCCCAGCCATGCCTTCCCCACTCATGACAGACGACCAGTGATCAACCCCAGCCATGCCTTCCCCACTCATGACAGACGACCAGTGATCAGCCCCAGCCATGCCTTCCCCACTCATGACAGACGACCAGTGATCAGCCCCAGCCATGCCTTCCCCACTCATGACACACGACCGATGATCAGCCTAGACGAAAAGCCAGAACATGGCAAAGGAAAAGAAACTCAGAGTATTGTTAAAAATGCAGATTTTATTGAACAAGAGTAATGAACTGAATGGATGAAAAACAGACGTACGGCTGACATTACAGCTGAAACACAGAGAAAGGTAACTAAAATGGTAACAGATACTATATTTTCAGCAGGATATCAACTAATAAGGAAGGAAAGAGGAAATAGGTGAGACAGGGAAGGTACACTGCTGCTCAGAAATCAGTATAATTTTGAAAATATGAGAAGAATCTACAGACAAGAGACGACTTCAGAATGTGCTTAATCAAGACTGGCAAACCCATAGTAGTATTTGCAGCTATTTAGAACCCGCCGCTAATAGCAGAAAACTAAAGCAAGAATATAAAAACAAAGAATCGTATATACCATAGCAGAAGTAGCAAGGCGGATAAATAGGGCTACAGCAAGGCAATTAATTACAAAGAAATAGGTTTGGAGAGGAGGGACTCACATGAGGGATTGGAAACGAGGAGGGCTAAGATCGTGGTTGGGAAACTTTGACGTACAGTAACAAAATGCAAAGGACACACGAGAGATGAACCAGCAAGACTGGATCTAATGCTTACCACAAGTACGTTTGACATAGGCAAAAGGAAACGTGGGAGTTTCCTGGATTTTAGCAACTATACAGAGTATGAGAGAACTGAATGCTGTCCAGAGGGAAAGGAACAGGAAAGAACGTCAACGAATGAGTTGGGGAACCAAAAATTGTGGCTCTGTTGGTAGCGCACTTATCTCACATACTGAGAGTCCGTGGTTTGATCCCTGGCACGGGTGAAAACATAGGGCATGTTTCCTGACATCTGCTGTCACTGTTCACCTAGCAGTAAGTAGGTACCTAGGTATTAGTAGAGTAGTGTGAATATAAATTGAACAGTGATGAAATAAGACATTTATCTGGATAATTAATATTTATTTGCGAAATACACGGCAATGATATGACAGATAATGGATTTAATAAGAGATGTGACTACCCTTTGATTTTATAAGCATTGATACACGCTTTGGAGTAGATCCGAAAAATGTTGAACACATTTTGGCAAGTTCTTTGTTGTGGTGCCAGGTCATAATAACAACAGCAATTACCTTCTTCACAGTTGAACAGTTTTATTTCATGATTCTGCGTTTGGTTATTGCCCATAGATTCTCGGTCGTTCAAGTGAGATGAGGTCAGAACAATATCCAGGCCGATTTAGAACACTTAGCCCACTCTCTTCGAAGAATGTCAGCATTAATTTGGAAGTATAACATGAAGCAAAATCCTATTGGAAAATGCCTTCTCCATTAGGAAAGTCTCTCTCCACAATGTGAAGCAAATGAGTTGCCAGAATTGCCTTGTATTTGTCACTGTTTATCGTTCCTTCAACAATAACAACGGCCTTTTGCAGTAAAACTACTCCAAAACGTCTTAAGTGGGTGTTTTGGCACTTGTTAAATGTGTCCATTCTTTAAGAAGTTCGCCTTTGCTCCGTCTCACTACCACTGATCTGTACAAATGTAACTTCCAAATGTGCCTTTTCTCCATTCATCTGTCGTCCATCCCTTATGATAGAGTGCCCACCACAGCCCTCTTCTCTTCATAACAGAATTCAATAATTGTTTCATTACCGGCTTTCTGGCACTTCTGCCAACTTCAAGGAGAATCAACATTTACTCCAGCTGAAGCTCTCTCTCTAGTTCTTTGCTGGTTTTCTTGGGATCCTTAATACTATTTTTATAATAACCTTGTCATCGTGAGGTGTTGTTTCTGAGTTTTCTTCCACATTTTACTCGACGCAGCACTACACAATCACAAGAGTCATCAGCTCTCTTCAGAATCCGACCAACAGTCGACTTTGCTAGACTCAACGTTTTGGTGATCTGATACTCAAATCAGGTGAGAGATCTGGGTACATCAAATGCAATAGGATTTGACAAGGTACCACCAAAAATTCAGCAAAACGTAGCAGAGACACCGTCTGAACCTTTAAGATCTGCAACAAGTCAGTGGATAGGGGACGTCAGCTCGAGTTCTATGACAAAGTATCGTAAGTGAGATAAAAAGAGGGCTGGGTGGATTGTATTTCTTGGACTGTAAGGAGGCATTTGATACAGACGGGGACAAACCCTTGAGGTGCAGGCAATAATTAGTAGGGAATGTACACAGGTGGATCATGGACAACCTTTAGAGAAGAAAACTAAGAGTGATTATCCGAGAATAGATATCAGAATAACGAAGTAAAAACAAGGTTCTGCATGGATTGGTATTAGGATAAGTACTGTTTCTGGTATATGTAATAATCTTTATTTCTAGTTATACAGACCTAGTTGACGTAAATGAAAGCCTTTGGTTATGCAGGGCATTTCAAGCAATATAGGTTAATTTTGTCCAGGTAAACTCCTGGATGAGACCCACACCAGTCGGCTAACACCCACGTACCTGCTTGCTGTTAGGTGAACAAGGACACCAGATGTCTTAAGGAATCACTCCCAATGTTTCCACCTGTACCGGGGATCGAACCACGTACCTCAAGTGTGGGAGCTGAGTGCGCTACCAACCGAGCGACGGGACACCGTAGATGACATACAAGAACGGTTGAGACAGATGTATCTCTGTTTGCTGTTGACGAAAAACTAAAAGATAATAAAACTCGGTAGAAAGAGGTAGACTGTGAGGCAGAAAACACAGAGATGTACGGAAGGCATCACATATAAATGACAGGGCCCAGGAGGCTAGGAGGTAGTGAATGTGGCAAGCAGAAAAGGTTGGTAGCAGGGCAAGAAGGTAAAACTGACGCTTTTCAAACACATGTAGGAAAGGACATTCATACACATTATACATATCTATTATATATATATATATATATATATATATATATATATATATATATATATATATATATATATATATATATATATATAAAAATATACAGTAAACAGTGATATTACAAATATCAAGACAACCACTAGAGTAGAGAATTCCAAAGCGCTGTGACACATATCAAGGAACAACTACGTTTTGAAAATGTGAGCATCAGAAGCTTGAATCTTCATTTATATTTTTATAATATATATATATATATATATATATATATATATATATATATATATATATATATATATATATATATATATATATATACGCATCATATGTGCAACAATATCACAATAAACAGGTGACATCACTGCATGAACATGCAAAACAACCACTGTGAAAAAATAGTGAGCATCCAAGCACTTAGAATCTAAAAAAAAAAAATAGAACAGTAAAAGGCTTATAAGGTTGAGATGTCACCTCACCTAAGACATTACACCCGTCTCATTGTGATGGAGGTGGGAGTATCAAGGACTTGTCAAACATAGCTTAAATTCTTCGCAAATTTTATTAAATTAAAATTCATCTAATTTGCATAACCCTAAACTATTATTCATGTTAAAATCAAACTTAGACCAACTTGATACAACTTCCTTGGCCTTTGAAAATCAATTGGGTGGTTAAAATCTCTCTCAAGAATAAACAGAGCATTCACTCGTGTCGAGTTCTAATGCTATAATTATACCAATTATATAATAATATAATTATAGTTATACCAACACTTATGTGTGCGCGAAACATGGGTGGTGAATGTAGCAACAAGGAGAAGGCTGGAGGCAGTGGAGATGTCATGTCTGAGGGCAATGTGTGGTGTGAATATAATGCAGAGAATCCGTAGTTTGGAGATTAGGAGGAGGTGTGGGATTACCAAAACTATTATCCAGAGAGCTGAGGAGGGGTTATTGAGATGGTTAGGACATGTAGAGAGGGTGGAACAAAATAGAATGACTTCGAGAGTGTACAAATCTGTAGTGGAGGGAAGGCGGGGTAGAGGTTTGCCTAGGAAAGGTTGGAGGGAGGGGGTAAAGGAGGTTTTGGGTGCCAGGGGCTTGGACTTCCAGCAAGTATGTGTGAGCGTGTTAGATAGGAGCAAATGGAGACTAACCTTTTTTAGGACTTGACGTGCTGTTGAAGTGTGAGCAGGGTAATATTTATGAAGGGATTCAGGGAAACTGGCAGGCTGGACTTGAATCCTGAAGATGGGAAGTACAGTGCCGGCAATCTGGCAAGACAGTGATGGAGTGAATGATGGTGTAAGTTTTTCTTTTTCGGGCCATCCTGCCGTAGTATGAAACGGCAGGATATATATATATATATAATATATATATATATATATATATATATATATATATATATATATATATATAAATATATGTTATATATATATATATATATATATATATATATATATATATATATATATATATATATATATATATATATATATATATATATAGGTGACCTGAAAAAGAAAACTTCGTCATCATTCACTCTATCACTGTCTTGCCAGAGGGGTGCTTTAACTACAGTTATAGAACTGCAACATTAACACCCTCCTTCAGAGTGCAGACACTGTACTTCCCATCTCCAGGACTCAAGTCCGGCCTGCCGGTTCTCCTGAATCCCTTCATAAATGTTACTTGCTCACACTCCAACAGCACGTCAAGTATTAAAAACCATTTGTCTCCATTCACTCTATCAAATACGCTCACACATTCTTGCTGGAAGTCCAAGCCCCTCGCACACAAAACCTCCTTCACCCCCTCCCTCCAACCTTTCTTAGGCCGACCCCTACCCTGCCTTCCCTCCACTATAGATTTATATACTCTAGAAGTCCTTCTGTCTCGTTCCATTCTCTCTACATGTACGTTGGACTGCGTGCGGCCAGCAGTAACAGCCTGTTTGATCAGGCTCTGGTCCAACATGAGGCCTGGTCACAGACCGGTCCGCGGGGGCGTTGACTCCTGGAACTCTCTCCAGGTAAACTCCAGGTAAACTCCAGGTGGAGGCTGAAATTAATCCTTGAGTATACCACTGCCACGAGTGTCCTCGGGTCACGAAAACCACCTAGCTCTTCTGGGTGCGTGATCTTTGTATGATCAATGGCTGAGTGGATAAGGTGACATGTACGTTGTGTTGCCTCTTGAGGCGGGACATTGTGTCGTGGGGTCGAACCCTGGCCTACTGCAGTTTGGTAAATGATTTCAAAACCAATTGTTTCATGGTTTTATTGATATATATATATATATATATATATATATATATATATATATATATATATATATATATATATATATATATATATATATATATATATATATAGGACTGACGTCTGTGAAACCCCGGTCGTCAATGGCGCCCACTCTGACACCTCGTCACGTACCATGACTGGTTGCTGCCTTCCTGTAAGGTATTCTCTGATCCATTGTAAAATCTTTCCTGTTATACCTTCCAGTTCCTCCAGCTTTTGCACTAATCTCTTGTGTGGAACTGTGTCGAAAGCCTCCTTACAGTCCAAGAAAATGCAGTCTACCCACCCCTCTCACTTGTCTTATTGCCGTCACCTTGTCGAAAAATCCAGTAGGTTTGTGACACAGGCTTTCCTTTCCTGAAATCGTGCTGGTTGTACATAAGCTCATTTCTTTCTAGGTGTTCCACCACTCTTCTCCTGATAATCTTCTCCATGACTTTGCATACTATACATGTTAGCGACACTGGTTTGAAGTTTAATGCTTTGTCTCTCTCTCCTTTCGATAGATGTGTTGAAGATTGTTGTTAGCGGCACACACAGTACCTCTGCTCCCTCTCTCAGGATCCACAGAGAGATAAACCATACCACGGGTGGGGTTCGAACCCGCGGTCAGAGTCTCAAAACTCCAGACCGTCGCGTAAGCCACTGGGCCAGCTAGCTTCAATAAGAGTCATCCAACTAGGTATATTTCTACACCATAGGAAGGTTAGCATAGGCACCACTGTGTCCACAAATGCATGCTTTTACAGACGAATCTCCCGCTAGCATGGCCGTGACGAACTCTAGCTCAAGTCCCCTTCAAAGCCGTCAACATGACTCACGAAATCTTAATGAAACGATTTGTGGACACAGTGGTGCCTATGCTAACCTTCCTATGGTGTAGAAATATACCTAGTTGGATGAATCTTATTGAAGCTAGTGGCCCAGTGGCTTACGCACGGTCTGGAGTTTGAGACTCTCTGATCGCGGGTTCGAACTCCACCCGTGGTATGGTTTGTTTGCAATCGTGTCATTACGATTTCGTGAGTCAGGGAGAGATGTCCATTTCCACCGCATTTGTGGTATCTAGTTCGCTTGGCAGACTCTTCACCTCCTCCTCGGTTGTGTGTATTGTGTCCGGCACTTGGTGGTGTACCCCACCATTCAGTTTTTCTGGAGTCCTTTCTGTCTCCACTGAAAATACTTCTTAAATCTCATGTTGATCTCATCACATACTTCTCGGTCGTTTCTTGTGATTTTCCCTCCTTTCTTCAGTCCATCTTGATTACCTGGTCCTTGACTGTTGTTTTCCTCCTGATGTGACTGTACAACAACTTCGAGTCAGACTTAGCTTTCGATGCTATGTCATTTTCGTATTGCGGCTGGGCCTCCCTCTTAATCTGTGAATATTCCATTCTGGCTCTTCAACTAATCTCCTTATGACTCACGATATCGTAATGACACGCTTGCAAACAAACCATACCACGGTTTGGAGTTCTGAGACTCTCTGATCGCGGGTCCTAACCCCACCCGTGGTATGGTTTAATCTCCTTATTTTCCTGAGTCCTTTGCCGTCTATAATTTTTAGATTCTGTAGCGCACGTATGTACTCACCTAATTGTTGTTTCAGGGGTCGATTCAAAGCTCCTGGCCACGCCTCTTCACTGGTCACTACTGGGTCCTCTCCCTGTTCCATTACCTTTATCATACCTCTTCTTGAAACTGTGTATGGAGGCTGCCTCCACTACTTCACTCTCCAGACTACTCTACTTCCTTACAACTCTGACTGAAGAAATACTTTCTAATAATCCTGTGACTTATCTCAGTCTTCAACCTCTAATTGTGACCCCCTTGTTGCTGTGTCCCATCTCTGGAACATCCTGTCCCTATCTACCTTGTCAATTCCTCTTAGTATTTTATACGTAGTTATGTCCCCCTATCCCTCCTGTGCTCTAGTGTTGTCAGGTCGATTTCTCTTAACGTCTACTCTGGGACTAGTCTAGTTGCAAATTTTTCACTCTCTCTAGTTTCTTGACGTGCATGACCTTGTGTGGGTTCTAAAGTGGTGCTGCATACTTCAATATGGGAATGACTTACACTGTGTGCAGTGTCCTAAACGATTCCTTAATGAGATGTCGGAACGCTATTCTTAGGTTGGTCAGGCGGCCATATGCTGCAGCAGTTGCATTGTGTGTGTGTGTGTGTGTGTGTGTGTGTGTGTGTGTGTTGTGTGTGTGTGTGTATCACACTCAGAGAGAGAGATAGAGAGAGAGAGAGAGTGTGTGTGAGTGTGTGTACTCTCCTAATTGTGGTTGAAGGGGTCGATTCATAGCTCCTCGCCCCACCTATTCACTGGTTGATACTAGGTCCACTCTCTCCCTGCTCCATGAGCTTCATCATACATCTTCTTAAAGCTATGTATGGATCCTGCCTCCACTACATCACTCTCCAGACTATTCCACTTCCTGACAACTTTGACGAAATAAATACTTCCTAACATCCCAGTGATTCATTTGAGTCTTCAGCTTCAACTTGTGTCCCCTTGTTGCTGTGTCCCATCTCTGGAACATCCTGTCTCTGTCCACCTTGTCGATTCCTCTCAGCATTTTATGTCTTTATCATGTCCTCCCTATCTCTCCTGTGCTCCAGTGTCGTCAGGTCGATTTCCCTTAACCTCTCCTCTTGAGTGTGTATGTACTCACCTATTTGTGGATGCAGAGGTCGATTCATAGCTCCTGGCCCCGCCACTTCACTGATCGCTACTAGGTCCTCTCTCTCCCTGCTCCATGAGCTTTATCATACCTCGTCTTAAAACTATGTATGGTTCCTGCCTCCACTACATCACTTGCTAGACTATTCCACTTCCTGACAACTCTATGACTGAAGAAATACTTCCTAACATCCCTTTGACCCATCGGAGTCTTCAACTTCCAACTGTGACCCCTTGTTTCTGTGTCCCATCTCTGGAACATCCTGTCTTTGTCCACCTTGTGTAGTTCCTAGCAGTATATGTCGTTATCATGTCTCCCCTAACCCTCCTGTCCTCCAGTGTCGTCAGTGTGTGTGTGTAAGTTAAATCTACGATTAAGAAAATTAATAACATAACGTTTAAAAAATAATAAGATGCAATGTGAAATAATAAAACGTGAAATAAAAGGAGAGAAAGGGAAAAGTAACAGGACAGAATAAAGAGGTGATAAGAGAAAACGCAAAAAAAAAGTATTGGACACAACAAGAGGTCAAATTGGACAACATAAATGTAGCATAACAGAATGAGGAAGGTTTTTGAACTCTAGCCGAAATGTGTTGAAAAAAAGGAAAATGAGATAGATATATAGAGTATACCGAGACTCAGAGAGAAACGCAAACAGTAGGAGATACAGACAGTCCATAATGAAGATATATGGATATACAAATACAGCCACAGACACATCAAGACAGAGAAAGATATACGGAGACTGAAACACAGCAAGAGATACGCAGACAGACATAAAAAGACAGATTTAGACAGATATGCAGATACAGATAGAGGTCTCCAAATATATTAGCTTCAAGAGAGATTTTAAAATAACGACGTCAGTGTCAAATGTCTGTAGTCTATCATTCGTTTTTATGATGCTAAATTATTTTTTCTAATGATTTTATATAGTTTTCGTGAATGCATTTCTTGGCGTTATATATAAAGTCTAAGGGAATGTTATAAATATAATCTCTGATATCAAAATTGTACTTAGAACCAATGCACAATAAAAGTTTGGACAATCTTTATTTACACAGTTATGCTAGTTTTTAAGTGGCTTGTCGACATTAACACACAGATATTTTAAAAATGCTTTGTCTACAAAGGTAAGCCTCTTTCATGCTACATACAATAAGGTTTTGCCCGCTTGTAAACAAAGCTAGGGAGTTTAGCTGCAAACAGATTAAATAACCATTAATAACTAGTTATGGAGGTTGCATGACTACATGGCGTTTTGTTTACAACACACCGGATGGTTGTAATAGTATGGGCAGAGGTCACAGGTTATCTGCTTCATGGGCAAAAACGTTGATTTCATCAGCCTTTTAAAGTACGGTAGACTAATCTTTGCAGTTGTCTAATCATGTTATTGTATGAATATTCTGACATTCTTAAGTCACTATACACACAACAAGGATCTGAGGGTGAATATAAAGTTTATTTTTCCTTGACGATGCTGTACCTTGAGAGTGAAGGATGAGGCACCAAGGAAAAAAGTATGAGGAATTTCTTGATTCTGAGGTTGACCTGGTAACTGCAAGTCAGTTCCTGCAGCCTCTGAAGGTTGTTCTTAAGTGAAGTATGGATGATGATGGATGTCACAGCCTGCAGGTGATGTCACACTGCTAAACTAGAGGAACGGATGACGGAGCCATAGGTGTTGACTCAACACCAAGAGGAAGATGCCAACCTCACATGTTCTTTTTGTTCCATGACCTGAAACATTGCAGGAGAGGAAAATATAAATAACTTTAAAGAAATATGTTAATTAAAAGATTAATGGAAGTAAACATTTTGCATAGGTCTACAAAAATATATATATATATATATATATATATATATATATATATATATATATATATATATATATATATATATATATATATATATATATATATATATATATATATACAGTGGTCCCTCGGTTTTCGTGCATCTCCAAACTCGAACATTTATGTAAGTGTATTTTCGTAAGTGCTGTTGCAAGTGTATTTTTGGGGGTCTGAAATAGACTAACCTACGTGACATTATTTCTTAAGGAAGTAAATTCGTTCGGTAATGGCACTTACCTGGACAGTTTACCTGGAGAGAGTTCCAGGGGTCAACGCCCCTGCGGCCCGGTCTGTGACCAGGCCTCATGCATTTTGGAACGAATTTTCGGCGAAAACCGAGGGACCACTGTATATATATATATATATATATATATATATATATATATATATATATATATATATATATATATATATATTGAGTGGCTCTGCGCATTGCTGCCCCTATTCACACGGAATATACGTGTATTTGCAGCGATGCGCAAGCCGACCAATATGGTCTACATGGTCTTAACTGTTCTAAAACCAAGGGTTGGCATGCAAGACACAATGAAGTCAATGACATCATAAAGAGAACCCTTGCTACAGCTGGATGCCCAGCCGAGAGAGACCCCGATCACTAGCAGCCAACAACGCCCACAACCCAGCAAACCGCCCCGACGGGAGCACCATCTATCCTTGGAAGAATGGCAAGCTCTTAGCATGGGATTATACCTGTGTGTCGACACTGGCTGACACCTACATCCATCACAGTGTCGGGCGACAGGGAGGAGCTGCTGACCACAGAGAGGAGTACAAGATCGGCAAGTACAGGGACATAAGCCAACAGTATCAATTTGTCCCAGTGGGATCAGAGACTTTGGGAGCGTGGGGAAAAAATGCAACACGTTTCCTTAAAGAACTGGGTTCCAGACTCATCGACACCACCAGGGACCCAAGGGCAGCCACGTTCATGTTCCAGCGTCTCAGCGTGGCCATCAAGAGGGAAAACGCAAGCTGCATACTTGGCTCGCGTCCGGCTTCGGAGGAGCTGGAGGAGATTCATAATCTTTGATATATTGTACCATTTTATTCATGTTCATGTTTTCCATTGATGTATTCTGTCTATTAATAAAGCATTCCATCATCATATATAGGGGGTGGTAGGAGAAGAAAATATTCAAAAAGCTCCGGGGAGAACCTCGAGTTTTCCCTGAGGTACGTTTATTGTCTTCTCTGAGGATGAGGGTCCCCAATAAAGTTCCAGAAAAAAAAAAAAAAAAAATATATATATATATATATATATATATATATATATATATATATATATATATATATATATATATATATATATATATATATATATATATATATATATGCCACCAAGGTAGGGTGGCACGAAGAAGAAAAACTTTCACCATCATTCACTCCATCACTGTCTTGCCAGAGGCGCGCATACACTACAGTTATAAAACTGCAACATTAACACCCTCCTTCAGAGTGCCGGCACTGTACTTCCCATCTCCAGGACTCAAGTCCGGCCTGCCTGTTTCTCTGAATCCTTCATAAACATTACCTTGCTCATACTCCAACAGCACGTCAAGTCCTAAAAAACATTTTTCCCCATTCGCTCCTATCTAACACGCTCACATATGCTTGTTGGAAGTCCAAGCCCCTCGCACACAAAATCTCCTTTACCCCCTGCCTCCAACCTTTCTTAGGCCGACCCCTACCCCGCCTTCCCTCCACTAAAGATTTATACACTCTCGAATTCATTCTATTTTGTTCCATCCTCTCTACATGTAAGAAAAACCTCAACAACCCATCCTCGGCCCTCTGGATAATAGGTTTGGTTATCCTGCACCTCCTCCTAGTTTCCAAACTACGAATTCTCTGCATTATATTCACACCACACATTGTCCTCAGACACATCTCCACTGCCTCCAGCCTTCTCCTTGTTGCAACATTCACCACCCATGCATAACACCGATATAAGAGCACTGATATAACTATACTCTCTTTATCATTCCCCTCTTTGCTTCCATGGAGATAGTTATTTGTCCCCACAGACTCCTCAATGCACCACTCACTTTTTTTTCCCTCATTTCTATGATTCATCTCATCTTTCATAGACCCATCTGTTGACACGTCCACTCCTAAATATCTGAATACATTCACCTCCTCCATACTCTCTCCCTCCATGTTTGACTACGGCCTTGTCTTCTGGTAGGTCCCTGATGTAGGCCCTTGAAGCCGCATGAGCAGCGGCTTCACTGCCTTAAGAAACCTTAATGGTGTGGGCTGCTCTCTGCCGGGGGCGTATGTGATTCAGCACTGGCTCCCCGATTTTTTTTATACTGCGCACACTGTCCACACAGACCCATTATCTCACATGTGGACCTTCCAGTTTTCTCCTGCTTGATTTGACGCTGCTAGAATTTATTATGGGTCTTATTACGTCCGAAACAGTGGCACATACACTCACATACGTGTACACATACACTCACATACGTGTACACATACACTCACGTAGAGATACTCGTACCTACTTATACACACAAGGTACGACTGAGGTACGACTGTCTCCTGAAGCTGAGGTACGACTGTCTCCTCAAGCTGAGGTACGACTGTCTCCTCAAGCTGAGGTACGACTGTCTCCTCAAGCTGAGGTACGACTATCTCCTCAAGCTGAGGTACGACTGTCTCCTCAAGCTGAGGTACGACTGTCTCCTCAAGCTGAGGTACGACTGTCTCCTCAAGCTGAGGTACAACTGTCTACTCAAGCTGAGGTACGACTGTCTCCTGAAGCTGAGGTACGACTGTCTCCTCAAGCTGAGGTACGACTGTCTCCTCAAGCTGAGGTACGACTGTCTCCTCAATCTGAGGTACGACTGTCTCCTCAAGCTGAGGTACGACTGTCTCCTCAAGCTGAGGTACGACTGTCTCCTCAAGCTGAGGTACGACTGTCTCCTCAAGCTGAGGTACGACTGTCTCCTCAGCTGAGGTACGACTGTCTCCTCGCTGAGGTACGACTGTCTCCTCAAGCTGAGGTACGACTGTCTCCTCAAGCTGAGGTACGACTGTCTCCTCAAGCTGAGGTACGACTGTCTCCTGAAGCTGAGGTACGACTGTCTCCTCAAGCTGAGGTACGACTGTCTCCTCAAGCTGAGGTACGACTGTCTCCTCAATCTGAGATACGACTGTCTCCTCAAGCTGAGGTACGACTGTCTCCTCAATCTGAGATACGACTGTCTCCTCAATCTGAGATACGACTGTCTCCTCAAGCTGAGGTACGACTGTCTCCTCAAGCTGAGGTACGACTGTCTCCTCAAGCTGAGATACGACTGTCTCCTCAATCTGAGATACGACTGTCTCCTCAAGCTGAGGTACGACTGTCTCCTCAAGCTGAGGTACGACTGTCTCCTCAAGCTGAGGTACGACTGTCACAATGAGATGACCTACGACTGTGAGATGAGGCAGAACTATCTCTACGACATGAGGAACAATTATCTCTACAAGACGAGGGATTATCTCCACAATAAGAAAATGGTAAAGATAATACTCATTTTGAAAACATTGTCTGACTGGCGTATCTAAAGCGAAATTCTGCGTTGTCTGAATGATTTCTTTGTTAACATTCAATAAGCAGCATAGGCAGACCCTGAATATATTTTACGTGGTTTAAAACACACAAGTTCTTAGGCAAGAGTAAATGAGAGGAAGAGTTAACGTATAACCTTTCAATGATGATTACGCTGAAACATCTTCACGTCTACTGCTGCACCAGTCTTCACGTCTACTGCTGCACCAGTCTTCACGTCTACTGCTGCACCAGTCTTCACGTCTACTGCTGCACCACCAGTGTCTTCACGTCTACTGCTGCACCAGTCTTCACGTCTACTGATGCACCAGTCTTCACGTCTACTGCTGCACCACCAGTGTCTTCACGTCTACTGCTGCACCAGTCTTCACGTCTACTGCTGCACCACCAGTGTCTTCACGTCTACTGCTGCACCAGTCTTCACGTCTACTGCTGCACCACCAGTGTCTTCACGTCTACTGCTGCACCAGTCTTCACGTCTACTGATGCACCAGTCTTCACGTCTACTGCTGCACCACCAGTGTCTTCACGTCTACTGCTGCACCAGTCCTCACGTCTACTGATGTACCAGTCTTCACGTCTACTGCTGCACCACCAGTGTCTTCACATCTACTGCTGCACCAGTCTTCACGTCTACTGCTGCACCACCAGTGTCTTCACGTCTACTGCTGCACCAGTCTTCACGTCTACTGCTGCACCAGTCTTCACGTCTACTGCTGCACCACCAGTGTCTTCACGTCTACTGCTGCACCAGTCTTCACGTCTACTGATGCACCAGTCTTCACGTCTACTGCTGCACCACCAGTGTCTTCACGTCTACTGCTGCACCAGTCTTCACGTCTACGCTGCACCAGTCTTCACGTCTACTGATGCACCAGTCTTCACGTCTACTGCTGCACCAGTCTTCACGTCTACTGCTGCACCAGTCTTCACGTCTACTGCTGCACCACCAGTGTCTTCACGTCTACTGCTGCACCAGTCTTCCCGTCTACTGCTGCACCAGTCTTCCCATCTACTGCTGCACCACCAGTGTCTTCACGTCTACTGCTGCACCACCAGTGTCTTCACGTCTACTGCTTCACCACCAGCGTCTTCACGTCTACTGCTGCACCACCAGTGTCTTCACATCTACTGCTGCACCAGTCTTCACGTCTACTGCTGCACCACCAGTGTTTTCACGTCCACTGCTGCACCACCAGTGTTTTCACGTCTACTGCTGCACCACCAGTGTCTTCACGTCTACTGCTGCACCACCAGTGTCTTCACGTCTACTGCTGCACCACCAGTGTCTTCACGTCTACTGCTGCACCACCAGTGTCTTCACGTCTACTGCTGCACCACCAGTGTCTTCACGTCTACTGATGCACCAGTCTTTACGTCTACTGCTGCACCAGTCTTCACGTCTACTGCTGCACCAGTGTCTTCACGTCTACTGCTGCACCAGTCTTCCCGTCTACTGCTGCACCAGTCTTCCCGTCTACTGATGCACCAGTCTTCACGTCTACTGCTGCACCACTAGTGTCTTCACGTATACTGCTGCACAAGTCTTCCCGTCTACTGATGCACCAGTCTTCACGTCTACTGCTGCACCACTAGTGTCTTCACGTCTACTGCTGCACAAGTCTTCCCGTCTACTGCTGCACCACCAGTGTCTTCACGTCTACTGCTGCACCAGTCTTCACGTCTACTGCTGTACCAGTGTCTTCACGTCTACTGCTGCACCAGTCTTCACGTCTACTGCTGCACCACCAGTGTCTTCACGTCTACTGCTGCACCACCAGTATCTTCACGTCTACTACTGCACCACCAGTGTTTTCCCGTCCACTGCTGCACCACCAGTGTCTTCACGTCTACTTCTGCACTACCAGCGTCTTCACGTCTACTGCTGCACCACCAGTGTCTTCACGTCTACTGCTGCACCACCAGTGTCTTCACGTCTACTGATGCACTACCAGTGTCTTCACGTCTACTGCTACACCACCAGTGTCTTCACGTCTACTGCTCACCACCAGTGTCTTCACGTCTACTGCTGCACCACCAGTGTCTTCACGTCTACTGCTACACCACCAGTGTCTTCACGTCTACTGCTACACCACCAGTGTCTTCACGTCTACTGCTGCACCACCAGTATCTTCACGTCTACTGCTGCACTACCAGTGTCTTCACGTCTACTGCTACACTACCAGTGTCTTCACGTCTACTGCTGCACCACCAGTGTCTTCACGTCTACTGATGCACTACCAGTGTCTTCACGTCTACTGCTACACCACCAGTGTCTTCACGTCTACTGCTACATTACCAGTGTCTTCACGTCTACTGCTGCACCACCAGTGTCTTCACGTCTACTGCTACACCACCAGTGTCTTCACGTCTACGCTAACCACCAGTGTCTTCACGTCTACTGCTACACCACCAGTGTCTTCCACGTTTACTCGCTACACCACCAGTGTTCTTCCACGTCTACCGCTACCTCACCAGTGTCTTCACGTCTACTGCTGCACCACCAGTATCTTCACGTCTACTGCTGCACCACCAGTGTTTTCACGTCTACTGCTGCACCACCAATGTCTTCACGTCTACTTCTACAGTATTCTCTCCGTGTGTCATACCAAACAGTATTCTCTCCGCGTGTCATACCAAACAGTATTCTCTCCGCGTGTCATACCAAACAGTGTTCTCTCCGCGTGTCATACCAAACAGTGTTCTCTCCGCGTGTCATACCAAACAGTATTCTCTCCGCGTGTCATACCAAACAGTATTCTCTCCGCGTGTCATACCAAACAGTGTTCTCTCCGCGTGTCATATTAAACAGTATTCTCTCCGCGTGTCATACCAAACAGTGTTCTCTCCGCGTGTCATACCAAACAGTGTTCTCTCCGTGTGTCATACCAAACAGTTCTTTCTAGTAGCAGTGTGGTATGAGCGGTGGGGTGTCAAACAATGGGTGGAAAATACCCCGTGGTGCACTAATGAAAATTTAGACAATGGAATGATTGTCATTATAAATACTATAGTGCTATTATGCCATGAGTTAACTTTGTCATAGTTAACGTTGTCATTTATATAGTTATGATAAAGTGGAGTGAGCAGTAGATGAGCATGACAGATACGAGATCATCTACTCCACACATCAGAGAAATACATATTCCAGTGTCTTTCATCCTATGTATAATATAGTTACATCTCGCTGTACTTCCAATTTCAGGCCTTTGTTACGCACTTTTGAACTGAAGTTAAATGTGTACTTGAATCATTCTTACTGACTCCTGGTGCTGCTTTTACCTGCCAGTGACGATGCTTCATCTGCAGCACCTCTGGTATATAAGCACCAATCTTCCTGCCAGTGCTTCAGACTCTTCAAGACTACGGTGCTCATCACCTGCTCCAAGGCTGAGGGACTCATTACCTCGTCTTGCATTGTTTGCTGTATATATTTCTACAGTCTTCAGATTATGTCATTGTATTGACAAAGCCACTGGATGGGGAAAACTCTACTAAGTAAAGATATTTAGATGTTGCGGATGTGTCTAATTTCATAACATGAGAATGGAGGACCATTGCAGAAGGCCTACTGGCCCATACAAGGCACGTCCGTAATTCTGCATCTTTAACGTGGAACCTGCTGTAAAGACCAGAAGTTTATCATGTACACCAATTTTGACTATTTTACAAACCAATTTGGCAAGAATGACTGAAAAAAATGTCACCCAACAATGGAATCGCATGCTCAGAATTATTTCAACATTATGAGAATGTTGTATTTTCTTACTTGTTTTACTGTCCAGCATGTTAATCCTAGCTACGTTTTTAGACTTTCTCTTTCCGTAATGTTGATCTCGGGAGGGCGCAGACTGGACGTCTGAATCTGGAGGATTGAGCCCCAACACAAACAGCAGAGTGCCACAGAAGAGAGCACCAGACAGCACTCGACGGTAGTAGACATTACCAGACAGCAGTAGACAGGACCGTACAGCGACAGGACAGCAGCAATGCAGCACAAGAGAAGTGAAAAGGAGAGGTTACACTCTTGGAAATAAGTAAAGAAATGATTAGTGCACAATTATCTTACAGCACTTAGAAAACTTTAAACTTTATTATTCTTTACCCATTTCACCGTAATGAATGAACCAGCTTTGTAAGTTTTATAAAGCAAGACTTTAACCAACTATTACAATGATAATGAGCGATACTTCTTAGACCTTCCCCACAAAGATTTCTACCTAAAACACCTTTGTCACAAGTATCTACCTCACGTGTCTCTTCCACGTATGTCACCCTCACGTGCCTCTGTCACGTATGTCTCCCTCACGTGCCTCTGCCACGTATGTCTCCCTCACGTACCTCTTCCACGTATGTCTCCCTCACGTGCCTCTGCCACGTATGTCTCCCTCACGTGCCTCTTCCACGTATGTCTCCCTCACGTGCTCTGCCACGTATGTCTCCCTCACGTGCCTCTTCCACGTATTTCTCCCTCACGTGCCTCTTTCACGTATGTCACCCTCACGTGCCTCTGCCATGTATGTCTACCTCACGTGCATCTGCCATGTATGTCTACCTCACGTGCCTCTGCCACGCATGTCACCCTCACGTGCCTCTGCCATGTATGTCTACCTCACGTGCCTCTGCCATGTATGTCTCCTTCACGTGCCTCTGCCATGTATGTCTCCCTCACGTACCTCTACCAATATCACAGCAACACATTCTGCTCTCTGTACCCTCGTCAATATGCCAGTATTTCAGATGACATTACTGTCCATGAGACAAACATAGTGGCTATGATATTGCAATAATAATCTTTTGTGAAAAATATGCAGGAATTATACTTGGTCGTTATAACACGGTAAAGCAAAACGAGTCTCACAAACAGACGAGTCCAGGAAGAACCTTAGCATTTTTTATTAATCTCACAGTGTAATACTGCAGTTAGGGAGGTTAGAACGATATAATGTGAAACAGATGTCAGTAGAGTTTCCTGGTAATAGTGAATTATCGATATTAATATAATAGCTACAAACGCACAGACAATCGACTGATAGCAGCTGTGTAGGAAACACCTCAGCTACACACACATCCTACAGAATCGATCAACTGTATTTCCTACCTCCGCAACTCTAGTCGAGCTTATCAGGTTCCCCCCGAAACACTTCGTAAATGTTCTTCTATATCCCAACAGCAATCCCAACCTATTGTCTCTAGTCACCCCGATCTAATACACTCACACACTTATGCTCGTTTATCACTCTCCTACCACTTCAAATCTTCTTCACCCCTTACCTCCAACCTTTCCTTTATCAATTGCTCTTCCTTCCGTCTGATTGTCATCACAATATTCTGCTCTATCCTTTCTATAAGTCCAAATCACCTCAAAAACCTCCGTGGACTCCTGAATAATACCTTTTCGAAGCGCCCATCGTCTAAAATAATCGAAGCTAATTATTATTTGCATAAAATATTCACACGACACATCGCTCTCAATCATTAAATCTCCTCTGCCTCCAGCCTCATTTTTTGCAATAATGTTTGAAGCCTCGCATCCCCCCCAAAAAAAAAAAAAAAACATCGTACCCTTATAAAGTGGGAAATTTCAAAGAATTGGACTTCAAAGGATGCGAATCCATACACATTGTTAGAATGAGCTGCAACTGAAAAGCTTAATTACATCTATACACTTCGTACAACGAAGTATTTTATGCGTGAGCGTAAATTTATTTGGCTAGTGAAATGTTTGATTAGGTTTGGTAACAACGTTTGCTTTATTTGTGAACCTTAGTTATTTTTTAATTCTGATAACTTTGTAAAGTGAACATTTTTGTATTTGATATAGAGTCGGTATTGAGCTTGGTAATTGACCTTAATTGTTTCAGTACAGATGGAGTTACTACACCGTAACTTCTGTTTCATAGATAAATATTATTACCATTCTTTCGGCATTTTTACTCTCTCTCTCTCTCTCTCTCTCTCTCTCTCTCTCTCTCTCTCTCTCTCTCTCTCTCTCTCTCTCTCTCTCTCTCTCTCTCTCTCTCTCTCTGTCCAATCGCAAACAGGCGATTCTGGCAATGTTGGGAAAAAAAACACAAGTGCAACTAATGTGACATTTTATTGTGGCAACGTTTCGCTCTCCAGGAGCTTTGTCAAGCCGTTACAAACAATACATAGACACAGAGGGTATATATAGGCTTAGTGAGGTGTAATACTAGTGGTTGTTGTAGTAGTAGTGACACAATATGGTAGAAGAATCAACTTGCACATGTGTACAAGCTTTTAAAAGCTATTACTTGGGAAGCATAGAAATAGGTTAGACAAATAGTTCTGTTAGTGGTTGGATTTGAGCAGGTCTGTTTCAGTGTTCTTCATCTGTTATGTTCTTGTGATGGCAGGGTTTATTGTTTTGAGGAGGATTTTGCTTAATACTTCAAAGATGACGAAGCTGCCTTTGTTTTGCGTAATTGTGTTAGAAACAACGATTAATGAAGATTCAAGGCATTTACGTCTGCGGAAATTAGGTTCTCTAATCACTAGTCGGGTATCGTTGAATTTCATGAGATGATTGTTGGAATTCCGGTGTTGTATGCAGGCGTTGTTAAAGTTATCGTTATTACATGCGTTAATGTGTTCATTGAGACGTGTTTCGAGATTCCTTGCCGTTTCACCTACATATATCCTGTCACAGCCTCCACAAGGTATAGTGTAAACTTCTGCATTCACTGGTTCGTGGTGGTTCGATTTTGTCCTTGTTAGATCCCTCATGGAAGTGCTGGATGCGATGGCGACTCTAGTGATAGTTTCAGCTTGACAAAGCTCCTGGAGAGCAAAACGTTGCCACAATAATATGCCACATTAGTTGCACTTGTGTCCTTTTACCTAACATATTGTCGGTAATTCTACCAACATTAATACGATCCTGGCAAAGCAGAACAAACCACATGGGGATGGGAATGTTTAGCTAGAGATTTCCATATATATATGTATGTATATACATATGTGTGTGTGTCTTGCCGAATAGGTAAAATTAGTCAATGAGCAAGAACTCATTTAAAATTAAGTCCTTCCTAAAATGTATTTTATTCATTTATGTTAATGTAAAAAATAATAATTTTGCACCAAAAGAACCTTAGAAAACTTACCTATCCTTATTGTAAAAAGCGCAATTTAATTTAGCCTAATCCAACTGAATATATATTAGATAGGTTTACAGTAACTTAATAATAAATGAACACAATTAAATATTTTTTTTCCGTTAGGTTCAGAATGATTTTTGCGAAATTATTGCGTACACAAAATTTTCGCTTGCCTTATTCGGCAAGAAGAGCGTTGCAATTTAAGCCAAAATAGCAAGTTTTACCTATTCGACGACTTATATATATATATATATATATATATATATATATATATATATATATATATATATATATATATATATATATATATATATATATATATATATATATATATATATATAATGTGATTGCAAAGTACGTAAAAGTTTCGAAGGTAAAACAGAAAAACTAAGCTCTTTCATGAGCTTCAGAATAATAGGAAGAAGAGGCAAGAAAACCACATTTTGTGTGTTAAATACCGAGGTAATACCACACTTCACAAGGTGATGTCTCAAAATATACTGTAGTAAAGTTTTTCCAATAGAATGGTAAGTCAGACATCTAAAAATATTAAAATTTTACCCAATCAATAAGAAGGAAAATGGTGCATAGGTAATTCATATTAAACATTCTAGACCAAAAGTCCCCCCCCCCCCAAAAAAAAAAAAAGAGAGGAGGAACACCGTAATAGGCTTACCAGCCCACTCCATGAATGACTCCAAAATCCTACCTCCCCCACACATACATCTGTCCAACATATGTATGAGATTCAAGACATATTGTTCGTTTAACAACGAACACAGTATTTTTTTATGAAAAATATTTTTAACTTAAAAATTAGTAAAGTATTCTGGAATATAAAAAGTCAAATTTATAGATACCAGAACTCAAATTTGAAATATGTTGTGTATCATACTTGATAAAAGTTGATTCCACAATATTTCGTTGATCTCTAGAATTACAGAGAAGTAATTCTTATGGAAATAAATGGTATAAAATACCGACACAATGGAAATATAAGCACATAAGCAGTATAATGTGATCCTTTATTGACAACGTTTCGCCCA
This sequence comes from Cherax destructor, assembly GCA_009830355.1. Taxonomy (NCBI): domain Eukaryota; kingdom Metazoa; phylum Arthropoda; class Malacostraca; order Decapoda; family Parastacidae; genus Cherax; species Cherax destructor. The sequence goes on along the minus strand of WNWK01000425.1, from coordinate 401,768 downwards.
CACAGTGGGCTTTATCAAGTCACAAACAGATCTACCTGGGTGAAAGGTTTGTGACTTGATAAAGCACACTGTGTGGGCGAAACGTTGTCAATAAAGGATCACATTATACTGCTTATGTGTTTATATTTTCAGTAATTATCATGCATTCGTTCAGTTTACACAATGGCCTCTAGCTCTTATAGGAATGAACAAAGCATTGGATTCTTGTTCACTAGTTATTGCATATTAATGTTGTTTAACTCTGACCTCAAGAGACCAGTTTGTCCTAAATACAAGGCATCACAACTTTCACAAGGGATGGAGTATACACAAGCCAAAGATTCCTTGGGGGAAATCATTGGCATGTGGAGCCTCCACGGCTAGTAGACGACCTTTGTTATTTCCAGAGGCACTGTTGAGCATTGTTTGGGCGAGTTTGTCTCAGTGGGACAAGCAGCTCTCCTCTAAATATTTAACATAGAATAAATTTTCTTTTATCCATTAATAGACAAATTTCTTTCAATGAAGTGATATTTAAAGGATAACGACTCTGCGGATAGATGGAGGATTGAACCCGTGTTTTAGCCCGCCTCATGGCGAGCGAAAATTCACGACGCTCTAAACCACTGGACCATACAATCCTATAAACAACTTCAGCCTAGCGAACTAGGTTTGCTAGGGTTCGATCCTCTGGCTAGTCGCAATTGATTAAATACCACTTGTTCGTGGTTACAATAATATATATAGTGCTTGTGGAGGCTAGTACACCAAAAGGGGAGAAGAATGAAATTAGCTCTGAGGCAACTACACTATCGTATGTCCTCGCAACATGAAGCAAGCCTAGTTCGCTAGGTTCAAGTTGTTTGTAGGATTGTATGATCCAGTGGTTCAGAGCGTCGTGAATTTTCACTGGCTATGACTCGGACTAAAACAACACAGGTTCGATCCAACGGATAGCCGCAGTGTTGTTATTGAATATATGTATCTATTTATGTACGAACCTAAGTTCTGGCAGTTTTCTTGTTTATCCAACATGAAACTCTGCAGTGTACCTTATATACATCTCCCACTATGGTTGCAATTCAGCCATAGTGCAAGATGTATATAAGATATACATATTTTTGAGAGTTCCCGTGTTTTTTAATGCAACCTGTATACCAGTTCTCCTTAGGGCACTGGATAACACAGGTGGATTCTCGCTATCAGGTAGTTCTAAGAGGCTCTGCCTCTGTGGTGTCACCTTAGGTTCAGTCCTGAAGTGGGCCTTCAACGAACTCCTTAGGATATCGTAACCTCGTTGCAATTTCAAAGAGTTTTCAATCTCCTCATCCAGGTTCTCGGGAATGTAAATATGCTAAGCTCTCAGGAACATTGCAAGGAGCATACTTCTCTTAACTCTCGCTTGGTGGTCTGAATAATAATGGATGTATGAGCCTATTATCTACTTCCAAAGTATCGGTATCGTTATTTATCGTCTGTTTTTATGGTATCGGTATCTGCATTGGTAAAGAAATTGGCCTATACCTGGCGATACTTTTAAAACATTAAACATGTTCTTAAAAAAGAAAAATTAACACTGCCTCACTATTTTTCTTTTTTTTCTTTCTCTGTCTCTCTGTGTCTGTCTATCTGTCTGTCTCTCTCTCTTTATCTCTCTCTCTCTCTCTCTCTCTTTCTTCTCTCTTTCTCACACACACAAACAGCTGTGACTCGACACCTGCAACCACAACTAGGTGAGTACACACACACACACACACTTGAAGCCACATGGGGGCCCAGAAACGTGGAGGGCAAAGATGATGGGGTGGTACTTGAAAACCTCCTGCATCAACACGTACGGGACACTACCAGAGAGAGAGAGAGAGAGGAGAGAGGATGAACCAGCAAGACTGGACCTAGTATTCACCTTGAGTAGTGCAGACATTGAGAACATCACATATGAAAGACCCTCGGGGCCAGTGACCACTTGGTTCTGAGCTTCGAATACATAGATTTACAAGTGGAGAGGGAGGCAGGAAGGGCAGGACGAACAAAGCCAAACTACAAGAGAGGGAACAACAGAGGCATGAAAAATTTCCTGCACGAGGTTCAGTAAGACAGAGCACTGGCAGGGAAGTCAGTAAATGAGATGATGGAATATGTGACAACAATATGCAAGGAAGCTGAGGAGAGGTTTGTACCAAAGAGTAACAGAAATAACGAGAAGACCAGGAATAACAAAATAAGGCACAATACCGTGACTGGAACAATACACAACAACCACACAATAAAGGAGAGCTTAGACGACGTTTCGTCGACTTGGACCATTTACAAATCACACTGTGACTTGTAAATGGTCATCAATTTTGCCTCTTGTGTGGTTGTGTAAAGACCAGGATGAGCCCCTGGTTCACTCAAAGGTGTAGAGAGGCCAAAACCAAGTGTGCTAGAGAATGGAAGAAGTATAGAAGGCAAAGGGCCCAAGAGAATAAAGGAGAGCAATCGTAGAGCCAGAAATGAATATGAAGAAATAAAAGCTATTGCACTGTATTGCCTAAATAATATGCACCTTCCATCACTTGATGGAAATAAGTAAAATGTTACTACAACACATCTTGGCTAAAGAAATGACCTGGTTTCAAGTATTACTACCTCAGGTACAATATTCGAAATATTTCATCAACAAAGTCTGAGTGATTCAAGAATTTCGGGCTTGGGTAACGCAATATTAGCTCTAAAGAGGTCAATGTTAACTAAGTTGTCGAGTTACACCACAGACTACAACACGATACTAGCATTTCTTGATCCCTGATGTAAGAATAACTTCTTCACTGTCAGTGCAGCGGTGGGGAGTCAAGTAAACAAACCCTGACAAGACTCACGAAATCGTAATGACACGATTGCAAACAAACCATACCACGGGTGGGAAACCTGGGAGAGAATTCAGCTGCACAAGAACTCAGCTGGTGTGCTATCAACAGCTTCAAGCAGCAACGATAATGAGCAAGATACATGTGCAATACTTAGATATCTTTACATCCTCAACGTTTCGCCAAAACAGCACTTCAACCAGTGAACCCCAGCCATGCACTTCAACCAGTGAACCCCAGCCATGCACTTCAACCAGTGAACCCCAGCCATGCACTTCAACCAGTGAACCTCAGCCATGCACTTCAACCAGTGAACCCCAGCCAAGCACTTCAACCAGTGAACCCCAGTCATGCACTTCAACCAGTGAACCTCAGCCATGCACTTCAACCATCGAACCCCAGCCATGCACCTCAACCAGCGAACCCCAGCCATGCACTTGAACCAGCGAACCCCAGCCATGCACTTGAACCAGCGAATCCCAGCAATCCACTACAGCCCACCCCATCCACGTCATCTGACACCCAGTAGGACCACACCAAGCCTGTCCACAGACGTCAAAATACTTAGCAACAATAACCAGAGATTAAGGTAAGAGTTTTCACATTGCTTGACTGTCTTAGGTTATGCTAGGTTAAATCTTACATGATTGTACCATAATAACATTCTTCAATGTGGTCGTAACATCTGCTTACATTTTGAAATGTGGTTGTTTAATATATATATATATATATATATATATATATATATATATATATATATATATATGCAAAAGATCACAATAAACAGGTGATATCAAAATATGAAGAAAACCACTATGAAAAAATGAAGAATTCATTTTTTCATAATGTTTCTTCTAAACATATATATATATATATATATTATATATATATATATATATATATATATTTTATTTATTTATTTATTTATTTATTTGTGTGCGTGTGTACTCAACTATTTGTGGTTGCAGGGGTCGAGTCATAGCTCCTGGCCCAGCCTCTTCACTGATCGCTACTAGGTCCATAAGCTTTATCAAACCTCGTCTTAAATCTGTATATGGTTCTTACCTCCACTACGTCGCTTGCCAGACTATTCCACTTCCTGACAACTCTATGACTAAAGAAACACTTCTTAACATCCCTTTGACTCATCTGAGTCTTCATCTTCCAATTGTAACCCCTTGTTTCTGTGTCCCATCTCTGTAATATCCTGTCTCTGTCCATCTTGTCAATTCCTCATAGTATTTTGTATGTCGTTATCATGTCTCCCCTAACCCTCCTGTCCTCTAGTGTTTTCAGACCGATTTCCCTTAACTTTTCTTCGTAGGGCATTCCCCATAGCTCTGGAACTAATCTTATTGCAAACCTTTGCACTTTCTCTAATTTCTTGACGTGCTTGACCATGTGCGGATGATAACGAGAAATGAAAGGAGGATGGAATGGAAAAGATAGGATAATTATGACATAGAAAATACGCAGTCTTTCCTTGATTGAATCAATAATTTGACCCAAAAATGCGAATAAAGTAGACATAGTTAAGAGGAGACTACAATTAGCAATCATAAATGGGACTAATTTCCTGATAGAAGATTGGTTCTATCGAGGAAAAAATAGACTTCAAAAATGAAGGTTCACATGTAAAAAAACGTTAATGGAGACAGCAATTGAAACTTGTATGTCATAAATTATCGAGTGAATCAGCAGACATTTTATTTTCTTAAACAAATCACTTTTACAGGTTAAGAAGTGTTATTCTTCCTCAACTCATTGCTAACTCCAGCTGTGAGGTCTACCAACAGAATTTCTTAACTAGATCTCGACGGGATGAGGAAATACAAGAATCAATCCCTCAAGAAAGGTTGAAATTTTACATACAAGATTGAAACGAAAGATTCAAAGTAATATATCAAACCTATGGTTCAGCAGCGAGTGAAGAAAAACAAAACTAAGAAGCTATTATTGAAAAAAAGTTTAATATACCAATAAAGAGTGAACAAGAGAGCAGCGATCTCACACAGTTACGAAGAGGAAAGCAGCGGGAATTAAAAACACCGTCTCAGGGAAAGTTAAACGCGAACCAAAGTTAGTGTAAGTATGCAAGGCTGAAGTTGCTTACGTGAACTTGGGAAAACTTTCCAAACTTCAGGACCACTTATTTCAAGACCACACATTTCAGGACCACACTCTTCTGGACCACACTCTTCTGGCCCACACTCTTCTGGCCTACACTCTTCTGGACCACACTCTTCTGGACCACACTCTTCTGGCCCACACTCTTCTGGACCACACACTTCTGGACCACACACTTCTGGACCACACACTTCTGGACCACACACTCAGAACCACACATTTCAGGACCATACACTTCAGGACCACACACTTCAGGAGCACACACACTTCAGGAGCACACACACTTCAGGAGCACACACTTCGGAACCACACACTCCGGAACCACTCAATTCAAATCGACGCTCGAAGGGGAATGTTATAAACACTGCAACTATTGCACATGTACTTTTCCAAGTCAATTTTCTCACACAAAACCTGTGATACTTCATAATTTATCATCTTGAGATCACAAGATGTTTGAAAATGCAGTGGCAGATCTCCATCACTGGAACCAGAAGGACAATCTACGTTACATAATGTTTAGATATGTTAACAGTATTTGATCTCTTATGCTGTAAACATCTCCAATCCTTCCTCACTGTAGAACCAAATCTGTTACAGAATGTGTTCAAAACTAACAATTTATCCATAGTTGTAAAGTGACTATCCTTGCCCGTAGACACCATAAGGCAAAATCCAGAATAGTTGGTGAATTGCGGACACCAAGAATCCGTTATAAGCCAAGCTTAGTGACAGACGTTCCCGTCATTCGTTACTGCGCTAAGTTGTATGGTAATAGACAGACCCCTGAACCCTATGGTTCCATAACACTTACCATAGAAAATGTGAACTTGTTTGCAGGGGTGAAAATGATATTTGTATACAATGTCAACAAGTTGATAAGTAAGACATGCGCAACAGTTAGGTATCTTTATTACAAGCATGTCGTCTTGTCAAGTACAGATCAGGCAGCAGAATCAGTAGAGATGTAAAGACGAGGTAATCAGTCCACTTTTGAAGACGTAGATTTGAGGTGGTCAGTCCCTCAGCCTGGAGAAGAATTCTTCTACATAGTCTGGAACTCCGTCTTCGTAGGTGATGGACTGATTACATAGTTATTACATCTCTTCTGCTTATGCTGCCACTGCTGTACTCGACTGAATAAAGCTACCTAACTGTTGGACATGTCTAATTTATCATATACACAGCAGGTAAACAGTCTTATCTTCCCCAACTTAATATAACTTACCCTTGGATATGTCTGGCAAGGTGTTCACCACCAGCGGCGCAGTCAAATTCTTTGCGTTGTCATCATAGTCGCCGTAGACTAGCGGTGGTGGTGGTGGTCTTGGTGGTGGTGCTACTGTGGTGGTGGAAGTAGTCGCGGTAGTCATAGTGACGGTGGTAGTCAACTGGGTCACCACCACCTCTATAAAGTATCAAGAAAAGAATGTAAAACTGTATTTTATTGATATAGATTACTGAGTTTGATAGCCTTTAAAAACGTGAATAAAAATAAACTGTAAAAACAATAAATAAATGAGATATACATTAATAATTTGTCAAAGTAAAAGACCCTTATTAAACTGAACTTAGCCAAGGCGTTTAACTTATTCAGAAGTTTTCCTTCCTTCTATCCATTTATCCAGTTTTGTGGTACTTCTAAACTCCTGTTTGGTGAACTTGAAATCGATTCATGTGAAGGTGCGTAACCAGGGCAACCCCCTCACCCTTCTTGTTTTCTGTTTGGTTAAGGAAGTCACAGTAACATTGTCCAGCGAGGTCTGTGTGTGGTTCTCGGATGATGGCATCCTAGCTGGCACTACGGAATCATTCCTGAAGGGCATCATAAAAAAATAAAGGAAATTGAGGAGAGCCTTGACCTATCTTTAAATCCTACCAAATGTGAAATAGTTTCTCTCACCCATCAGATCATTGAGGACATTAACGTCACTTTTCCTGGAGCACGAGTCATTGATCCAGGCAACAGTATTCTCCTTAGTACTCCTCTTAGGTTCAATGCCATTGATCTGGTCCTCGGAAACTAATAATCTGTTTAAAGATGATCGAAGGTGGGATTGGAGACATTGATGCATGTTATCTCCTCTACCTACTCACCAGGTAACTGTCCCTCCAAAGTTCACCTATTTCTTGAGATACTCCACAGCCTTCGACAGTTCAAACTTGAGGACTACACATCCTTCTAAAGTCCATGTTAGAGATTGTACTGAAACTTTCCTTGGAAGATGTAAGTGGATGCAAGCCTCCAGCCAGATTAGATGGCCTGGGAATATGTGAGGCCTCCAAAATTGACCTATAAGCTTTTATTATCCTCCTCCATAGCATCAAATAATATGATAATATATAATATTATTTACTACAAGTACATGTACAAGGTATACAGGCCTAGCTGATATCAATGACATACTACTATATAGAAAGCCGCTTGTTATGCTGAGCATTTCGAGCAAATTAGGTCAGTTTTGTCCCAAGATGCGACCCACACCAGTCGACTAACACCCAGGTACCCATTTTACTGATGGGTGAACATAGACAACCGGTGTAAGGAAACACGTCCAATGTTTCCATCCCTTCGCCGGGAATCGAACCTGGACCATCGCCGTGTGAAGCTAGAGCTTTAGCCAGGAATACAAGAGCCAAGCTGCACCAGAGCTATTACTGATCGCTAAACTCTCACTGCTCCAACAATGCTGGCCTACACACAGTCCAGCTGGGAGAGTTCCATTGCTAAGAAAGTATAACAATAAGCCCGCTGATGCAGAGTCCAACAGGGAGACTGCCTGTCTCAAAACCATGAACGCATTTCAAATTGGGACTTCCTCCTAACCTAACCTAACCCACCTCCTATTCCATACATTTGCAACATATGCCACATTGCCCCTCTATCCACTTTATCATACGCATTTTCCAAATCTATAAATGTCTCAAAAACCTCTTTACCCTTATATGTTTCACTGCAAAACACTTGGTCTACACACCCCCTACCCTTCCAAAAGCCTCCTTGTTCATCTGCTGTCTTGCTTTCCGTCTTACTCTTAATTCTTTCAATAATAACTCTACCATACACTTTACACGTTACACTCAACAGACTTATACCCCTAAAATATTTACACTCTCTTTTGTCCCCTTTGCCTTTAAATAAAGGAACTATGAACGCTCTCTTCCAGTCCCTAGGTATCTTACCATCTTCCATACATTTATTAAATAAATACACTAACCACTCCAAAACACCATCTCCACCTGCTTTTAACATTTCTATTTTTACCCCATCAATCCCAGCTGCTTTACCCCCTTTCATTCTATTCACTGCCTCATGCACTTCCCCCACAGTCACAACTTGTTCTTCCTCTCTCTTATAAAATGTCATTCCTCCTTGCCCTATACACGAAATCACAGCTTCATATATATATATATATATATATATATATATATATATATATATATATATATATATATATATATATATACCTCGTGCAGTATATGGGGACCCATAGCCTCAGCGAAGCAAATAAAATGACTTCGATTGAAGCTCTAGAGATTTCTCCCAGAAGCTCTTTGTGTATTCTTCTCGTCCTAAGACATAAGGACATATATGTATGTATATAAATAAACCAGTCTTTCTGTCGCCTCACGATCCGAGAATGTTATCCAGTATGGCTTAACACCCGTACCCTGTAACTCAGTGCCCCAGAAAAGATTAGGGCAGAGTGCGGCTTAAGTTCTTACTGCAGTTAAATATTAGAGATAAAGATTCGATGTGAATCAGATTCGGTATCCACACATTATCACATAAACACCAATACCCAGTTTTTCCAAGTAAAAATGACTATGAACATTCGCAGACTAAACTATTTCAATCATTCCGCTGGGAAACATCAGCTTTGAAGCAATACTTTTATATCAGAGGGACCAGTGTCCTAAAATATAACAGTTCTTTAATTAAGTTTGAAGCCGCTCAGAATTTGCATTATCAAGTTGTCAGCGCTGAAGGGTGGAGGCAATTGAATGGAACATTCGCAAATTATCGCATGACAATCAGTATTTCAATTTTCCCAGTTTCTTTTATATTATAAGGAAAACTAGGATCAACATAGGCTAAAATAAATCCAGACTTTTCTCTAAGTAAATAAGTGTGCTTGTAAGTTACATTAAATAAACAGTATGTTGGTCTAAAATAACTAAAACCAGGTCAAACACTGTGATTTATTTCTAATCAGAAGAGACACTCCAGTTCCTTCACAAAAACAAGTTTTATCAGTCGCTTTGACATATTAAAACTTTACCTAAATTCAAGGCAAAACTTCCCTCTAGGGAAATTCATCAACATTTTTTCCCTTACCAAGGTTCCTCTGGATCAAGTTAACACCCACGTTATTAAACGTTTATAAATTAATAAAAGGAAATGAGAAACTTGTAGAACAATTGACCGCCAGATCAGACTCACTCACACATCAAGACTCAGAAACCTGAGTATCTAGTTCACCCAAGTGCCGGTTACCCACATACTGTATGTAATTGATGGTAAATGCGTATGTGAAGGGCGTTTTTTTCCCCAAAACAAGTATGATAATGGGAAAACCCACTATACTCTGTATTGAGTAACGTGTACACAGAGGTTTTAAGAGCAAATTGTTAAAAGGTCTGCCTAGTTCGGGAGAGTAGTTCAGATATGTAGATAATGTCCTCAAGATCTGAAAAGTTACCAACCGAGACTTAGCGTCCTTGCCCCTTCAGTTATGCTCGCAGTTGAAATGGAACGTGGACGTCATGGTCAGCCAAGTTGAAAGGAATTTCAAGTTCACATTTCATGGCAAATCAACTAATGTATTCTCAAACATTTTGTTGAAAAAGGAGTGAAGTGAGAGTGACACCCCAAGAAAGAACGTGTTAGTTCTCCGCTATATTGTGAATTTAACAATATTACCCAAATCCCTTGAAGGATTTAACACGAATAAGGGGACAGTCAAAAACACACTAGTCAACAATTCACCTGCAACAGTGGGAGGAGTATATAAGGTTTCTCGTATTGGGTCTGATAAGTTTTATGTTGGACAAACAAAAACTGGAATTCACGATCGCGCAACACCAGTAGTCGACTCGGTCAACACAAGAGCCAAACGCAATATTTAATCACATTAGAGTTTGTAGCAATACTGGACGATTGGCCTGAAGCTCAAATCTTTGTCCCAAATTCTTCAGAAAAGAAACTTCTTGAGTTTCTGTAATGGTATATTTTTTCTCAGTTAATATGCGTCTTTAAAATTCTTCTTAATGATTAGTATATTTTTCTAATTATTAAGAATCTTTAATACCATTCTTTATGCTTATTAATACAGGAGTGTTTACGTAAGAATAATGATTTATGAAGGACAAACTATTTTGCATATTAGGATTTGGTGAACTCTTGCAGGAGAATGATTGGGTTACCGTATAGGCATTAAGCTGAGCTGCTGAAGTTTCCTATTTGAGGAGGTTTGCAGTTATTAGAGTGAGGAACCATGGTGGTTTGAGGCTGAGTGGTGGTGGAGGTGTTAGGTAGAGTAGAGGTGGAGGTACCTAGCTGATGTTCTGAAGCTCTTCCTCTCACAGTCAGCGCAACACCCCTTCATCTCCTGACCATTGTCAGATTCTGAAAAAAAATACAGTAACTATTTACTCTAATGATAGGTAAGTACTTGGATTAATATATATGCATATTTATTGAAAATATAAACGTAGGTCATCAGAATAACTCAAAGAATTAGACAAGTGTGCAATAACTACGTATCTTTATTGAACAACCAGTGGTTTTATTAGTACAATACAGAAGGCTGGAGAGGTAGATGAGGTAATCAGTCCCACAGCCTAGAAGCAAGTGTTCAGTACCATAGTCTAGACTACGGTAGTCATCAAGACTAGAAGCTCGTGCTTCTAGGTTGAGGGACTGATTACCTCGTCTTCTAACTCTTCATTCTTAAGTATTGTATCGATAAAACCACTGGTTGCGAAACGTCTATTTTATAAAAATACCCAATTGTTGCAGACATGTGGTATTATACACCACTGAAGATACAACAACTCAGGTCGATCACCATGTCCAGCCCTTCTAGGGCAGGGCAGGGTAGGTGCCAAGGCTGGAGCTTGCTACCATCTGCGGCTCGCAAGCCTGCCCTTCCCATCAGCCTCTTTGGGGCGGGGAAGGTGGCAGACCACAGTGGCCTAGCATCTATCTACCTACCTGCCTCGTGCTGGTGGGGAATGTGGCTAGGCCTGGGACCAGTTGGTCCCGCCGCTGAGGGGTACCCCCTCCCATGGGAGACATAGGTCTCTGATACTCCCCTGACAGGGAGCCGGAGCCGGGTCGCCATCTGGTAAAGACCCTGGCCGGGAGAATTCCCGGTGAATCAACACTTCCTCCTCCACAACAACTCAATAGAAATCTAACAACTTCAACCAATGATTCGTTATTATTAACACAAGCTTCCTCCTATGATCGAATATACTTCCATCATTTCATAAATAGTGGACCAAAATAAACTGAATATTGTAAGTCTTTATTACAACGACATTCCTTGAAGCCACACGTAGTTATATATAAGTTTAACTATTGTTTGTTTACATCTTCGTCCACGTGTTGACTCGTAACTACTTCTGTCAACCTGAACGGTTTATATTCTTAGTGGTTTCTTCCACTGTAGAGGAATCTCACATAACATCTTTTTCACAATGGGGGTGATACGTTTCTTCCTTAAGACGAAGACATTATTAGGGATGAGGTTACTTATCCTCCGATTCAGTTCTCACTGGCTAGGTAATCACAGCTGATACAGATACGGAATCCATGAATAGAGGAAAATGCAGGTTATTAATTTCATGACCATTGAAGGATTTTTAGCTCTCATTCTAAATATTATATAATATATATTAAAATGCACCCTACCGAACCAGGGAGACACATAAAGAAAGAAAAAACTTTCATCATTCAACATTTTCAACATCACTCATACATAATTACTGTCTTTGCAGAGGCACTCAGATACGACAGTTTAGATGTCCCTCTAAACTGCCAATATCTCAAACCCCTCCTTGTTTGTACTTCCCATTTCCAGGACTCAAGTCCGGTTAACCGGTTTCCCTGAATCCCTTGATAAAATATTACCCTGCTCACACTCCAACAGCTCGTCAGGTCCCCAGTCACTCCTGTCTTGCCAGTTATCAATATTTAGAATGTTAAGCCTTTTGCATCGTATCGAAGTTGACAGAATATTTGATAATTGTCATGAAACTAATGTTAGGCTCGTCAGGCTGCTACGACAATATCAGTGCTTGTGGGCTAGCGGTCTTATAATGCCTTAAAAAATATTCAACCATTCTGGCACTGGGCACTGGTTGGCATGCCTGGGCACTTATTTTCTACTCATTCCCTCTTCCCTCATTTGAGCAAAAACGCTCCATCTGAACCTGTTTGCTCGGATTTCATCCTCTTTTCTGCAACATTGCAAGCTCCTGATGATTGCAACACGAAAAGCCTAGAGCTATCTTTCAACTTCCCTCAGGGTTGTTTGAATCTTGAATCGCTTGTTCACGATTTTTTGCACTGCTGTGTCCTGTGTCAGTGGCTACATCTGTAACGTTACGGCTCTTTTCCACAGCCCCAGAAACTTTTAACAGTAAATCATTTTTCACCGACTTCACAGCCACAGACGGTCAGTGTGTTGGAAAACAAACAAACCTCAATTTAAATTTATATAATAAAATAAATTAAAAATATATTTATGTTCAGATTGATTTTCACATATTTATGGCATATTTTTTTCACTTTGCTTATTCGGCACAAAACACTCTTGCAATTTAATTCAACTAGCCGGTTTAATAATTAAAACATCTAGAAAAGGCAATGAGTTATTTTGTTCAAACTCAACAGCAAAATTTATAGAATGAGCTAATTTATTTAATTTAACAAGGAAATAGTTTATATCTATATTCTTAGGCATTAGACATTAAGCGTCATCAAAATATCTGTACCATTTAGTTCTTCAAAATATGCCATGTACAAATTGCTAAGGACAGGTATATAATGTGTGTGTGTGTGTGTACTCACCTAGTTGTGGTTGCAGGGGTCTAGTCACCGCTTCTGGCCCCGCCTCTTCATTGGTCGCTACTAGGTCACACTTCCTGCACCATGAGCTTTATCATACCTCTTCTTAAAGCTATGTATGGATCCTGCCTCTGCTACATCCTTCCCAGACTATTCCACTTCCTGACAACTCTGTGACTGAAGAAATACTTCCTAACACCCCTGTGAATCATCTGAGTCTTCAGCTTCCAACTGTGACCCCTTGTTGCTGTGTTCCATCTCTGGAATATCCTGTCTCTGTCCACCTTGCCGATTCCTCTCAGTAATTAATGTCGTTATCATATCCACCCTATCTCTCCTGTCCTCCAGTGTCGTCAGGTCGATTTCCCTTAACCTCTCGTCGTAGGACATGCCCCTTAGCTCCTGGACTAGTATTGTTGCAAACCTTTGCACTTTCTCTAATTTCCTTACGTGCTTATGTAGGGGTGGGTTCCAAACTGGTACTGCATACTCCAATATAAGTCTAACGTACACGGTGTACAGGGTCCTGAACGATTCTTTATTGAGATGTCGGAATGCTATTCTTAGGTTTGCTAGGCGCCCGTATGCTGCAACAGTTATTTGGTTGATTTGCCTCAGAAGATGTGCCCGGTGTTATACTCAAGTCTCTGGTCCCCTAGACTGTACTCCGTCTGCAGTCTTCTTTGCCCTTCCCCAAGCTTCATGACTTTGCACTTGGTGGGGTTGAACTCCAGGAGCCAGTCTCTAGACCGGGCCTGAGGCCTGTCCAGATCCCTTTGTAGTTCTGCCTGGTCCTCGTGCGATTGAATTCTTCTCATCAACTTCACATCTGCAAACAGGGAAACTTCTGAGTCTATTCCTTCCGTCATGTCGTTCACATGCCAGGAACAGCACCGGTCCTAGTACTGACCCCTGTGGAACCCTGCTCGTCACAGGCGCCCACTCTAACACTTCGCCACGTACCATGACTCGCCGCTGTCTTCCTGACAGGTATTCCCTGATCCATTGAAGTGCCTTCCCTGTTATCCCTGCCTGCTCCTACAGCTTTTACACTAATCTCTTGTGTGGAACTGTGTCACACGCCTTCTTACAGTCCAAGAAAATGCAATCTACCCACCCCTCTCTCTCCCTTGTCTTACTGCTGTCACCTTGTCATAGAACTCCAGTAGGCTTGTGACACGGGATTTCCCATCCCTGAATCCATGCAGGTTGTCACTGATAATCTCATTCCTTTCTAGGTGCTCCACCACTCTTCTCCTATAATCTTCTCCATGACTTTGCATACTATAAATGTCAGTGACACTGGTCTGTAGCTTAATGTTTCGTGTATGTCTGCTTTTTTTTTTAATTGGGACTACATTTGCAGTGTTCCATACCTCAGGTAGTCGCCCTGTTTCGATAGATGTGTTGAAGATTGTTGTTAGTGGTACACATAGTGCCTCTGCTCCCTCTCTCAGGACCCATGGAGAGAGGTTATCTGGCCCCATCGCCTTTGAGGTATCTAGCTCGCTTAGCAGACTCTTCACTTCTTCCTCGGTTATATGTATTGTCCAACACTTGGTGGTGTACCCTACCTCTCCGTCTTTCTGGAGTCCCTTCTGTCTCCTCTGTGAACACTTCTTTGATTCTCATGTTGAGCTCCTCACATACTTCGCGGTCGTTTCTTGTGATCTCCCTCCTTCCTTCCTCAGCCTGATTGCCTGGCCCTTAACTGTTGTTTTCCTCCTGATGTGGCTGTACAACAGCTTCGGGTCAGATTTGGCTTTCGCTGCTATGTCATTTTCGGATTGTCGTTGGGCCTCCCTTCTTACCTGTGCATATTCATTTCTGTCTCTACGACTGCTCTCCTCATTCTACTGGTTCCTTTGCCTTCTATTCTTCTTCCAATCTTTAGCACACTTGGTTTTGGCCTCACTACACCTTGGGGAGAACCATGGACTCATCCTGGCATTCTCGTTATTTCTGTTTCCCTTGGGTACAAACCTCTCCTCAGCTTCCTTGCATATTGTTTTCACACATTCCATCATCTCGTATACTGACTTCCCTGCCAGTTCTTTGTCCCATTGAACCCCGTGCAGGAATTCTTCATGCTTGTGTAGTCCCCTCTGTTGTAGTTTGGCTTCATTCGTCCTGCCCTTCTGCCTCCCTCTCCACTTGGAACTCTATGTATTCGAAGCTCAGAACCACGTGATCACTGGCCCCGAGGGGTCTTTCATATGTGATGTCCTTAATATCTGCACTACTCAGGGTGAATACTAGGTCTACTCTTGCTGGTTCATCCTCTCTCTCTCTCTCTTGGATAATGTCCCTTACATGTTGGTACATGAGGTTTTCCAGTACCACCCCCATCATTTTAGCC
This sequence comes from Cherax destructor, assembly GCA_009830355.1. Lineage (NCBI taxonomy): Eukaryota > Metazoa > Arthropoda > Malacostraca > Decapoda > Parastacidae > Cherax > Cherax destructor. Next base: position 386,377 of record WNWK01000425.1, on the reverse strand, counting down.
CTCCACGTGTGCGTGCTCTCTCTCTCATCTTCTGTTAAAACATCCTGACGTCTTCTTGGTAAAACATTCACTTTAATACGCTGTGTTCAAGACATCTCATTAGTGCATGATGAACATTGTAGTTTAACATATTTGCTATAATTTATTCCTCATTTAATAGAAACTTAGGCCGACAAAACAGATACAGTCTGAGTATCGGAGGTCATTAGTGATAGCCAAAACATCTGTAAATACAATTTAATATTTCTGATGCTTCATGAGTTGAATGATTTCTTGTATTGATTTCTTTGATTTTTTGGATGATGGTCACTCATAGTACTAAATATAAGCGAAAAACAAATGCTAAGCCTTTAGCGAGATTGAGATTATAGCTACTGATGATAGACTCTGCTATATTTGTGTTGTTATAATCGTGCTGTTACAAGTTGAGCTTCATAAATCTTAATCACCACAAAATGTTCCAGCTTTTAATATCTTTATTTACTACAAGTACATGTACAAGGTATACAGACCATAGTTGACATAAATGTCATAAGCATTTCGGTTAAATTAGGTCAGTTTTGTCCCAGGATGCGACCCCACCAGTCGACTAACACCCAGGTACCCATTTTACTGATGGGTGAACATTGACAACCAGTGCAAGGAAACACGTCCGATGTTTCCACCCCTTCGCAGGAGATGCAACATTCCCTCAATGAGAAGCAGGGGGAAGGGGCCACGAATACACTAAGAGACAACACAGTAAGTGTCAGGGGCCCAAGACTGTTCAAATGCCTCCCAGCATACATAAGGGGGATTGCAATTAGACCCCTGTCTGTGTTCAAGAAAGCGCTGGACAGTCACCTATAGTCAGTACCTGATCAGCCAGGCTGTGGTTCGTCCGTCGGTTTATGTGCGGCCAGTAGTAACAGCCTGGTTGATCAGACGTGGGCGTTGACTCCCGAAACTGGCACGCCGGCCGAAACTCAGGGCAACAGCCGAAAGTCTGGACAAAATTAGGCCGAAAAAAGTGACTGAAGCTCGAAGCGGCAGATACTCGGGGTGGACGAAACTCGGGGTTCCACTGTATTATTAAGAATAATAATTATCACTATGGGGCATTTTAAATGTAAACTCCAGGTAATGTCTAACTTTGATATACCTTTTATGAGTTCCGAGAGGAGCTTTTGTACGCCCAGAACCGGCCTTGCGCTAGTCTCTTCTAGTGTTTGCCTTGTCAACCAGGTTGTTGCTGCTGGTTTAATATATATTTTATTAATTTTACAAGATTTTGGACATAAGATATCGCACAACTGGATAATCACTTATAAAAATAAGAACGTACAAGAACTTGAAAATATTAGAGAAAATTTTACTCATTTATCCTTTGTCTGGATTAACGTGGGACAACAAACTTCATTGATCTGCCAACATATATGAACTTCCGAGACTTTGGTAGCAGACCCCTGGCTGTTCTCAAGAGGGAATTTGATATGTTACTCAATTCAATTCGTGATCATCCTGGATTCGGTGCATACGCAGGACTACATACGCAGTACTACATACGCAGGACTACATACGCAGTACTACATACGCAGGACTGCATACGGCTTCCACCATGCTACCCGACAGATGAGAAACTGAACACATTGTCTTGGCAGAGAAGCACAAATTTCACGACAAATGAGACACTGAACAGGTAACTGTAAGCTAAATTCCTTTTTACGTTTTAGGTGGTAATTGAGGGTCGGCAGAGGCCTGTATCAGGCCTTGAGATTTTAGAAAGAAGCGCCCACCAAGATCCCTTATCAGGCAACCTCGAATTCTCTATTTTTGAAGATTAATTTGAGGTATTTTAGATGCCCAAATGAACACAAATTATTTATTCTGGAGGGGGACATAATTACTAATCATCGGTGGCAAAATTTTCATTTTTTTAAATAAAAAATACGTCATATTTCACTTTTTTACTTCTTGTTGATTCGCCGGGACTCTCCCGGCCCGGGCCTTGTCCAAGTGGTGGCCCGGCCTTGGTTCCCTTTCTCGGGAGTATCTCAGACTAATGTCTGCCATGGGAGGAGGTACTTGGTACCTCCTCATCTGTGGGACCAACGGTCCCCAGGCCTAGCCACATTCCCCGCCCTCACGGGGCTCGTAGGGAGAAGCTAGGCCTATCTTTGGTCTGCCATCGTCCCTGCCCCAGGGGAGCTAAAGGGAATAGCAGTCTTGTGAGCCGCAGGTGAAAGCAAGCTCTGGCTCAGGCACCTACCCTGCCCTAGAAGGGCTAGGCATGGTGTCGATCCACATTTTTAATAGAATCTTCTGCTACCATTTTATTTTATGGATAAATTATATTATTTTGGCCAAATTATATAATTTTATTATTGATTGAATGATTTACATACATATTTTAGCTTATAGTTGTATGTCAAAAAAGGCCTGAAGGAATGACCAACCAAGTCCTCGTTTCCATCTACTGAGAAGCCTCAAATTCGACATTTCGAGGTATTTCTTCTCTATCATCAACTCATTCCTGCTCCGAGGGCAAGCAAAACCAACACCTTGAGTCAGTAGGTACCCGCACCATCATTCCTGCTCCGAGGGCAAGGTAAACCAACACCTTGTGTCAGTAGGTACCAGCACCATCATTCCTGCTCCGAGGGAAAGCTAAACCAACACCTTGAGTCAGTAGGTACCCGCACCATCATTCCTGCTCCGAGGGCAAGGTAAACCAACACCTTGTGTCAATAGGTACCCGCACCATCATTCCTGCTCCGAGGGCAAGGTAAACCAACACCTTGTGTCAGTAGGTACCCGCACCATCATTCCTGCTCCGAGGGCAAGGTAAACCAACACCTTGTGTCAGTAGGTACCCGCACCATCATTCCTGCTCCGAGGGCAAGCTAAACCAACACCTTGAGTCAGTAGGTACCAGCACCTTAATTCTTTTTATAAATTACTTCCCACGAGGCTCTCACTACTAACAAGAAAGGTTCTAGTGGTACAAGTCCACCTCGTATGAAAGGCCTACTTTTTTAAAGGGCTATCATTAATTCCTGTCATTTGCTAGTAAAGGTCAAAAGGAATCATTATCAGTTTTAACTCCAAAAATAAAAGGAGTAGAGAAAACTGTAAAGGAAAGAGAAAACTGTAAAGGAAAGAGAAAACTGTAAAGGAAAGAGAAAACTGTAAGGGAAAGAGAAAACTGTAAGGGAAAGAGAAAACTGTAAGGAAAGAGAAAACTGTAAGAGAAAAAGAAAACTGTAAGAAAAAGAGAAAACTGTAAGAGAAAGAGAAAACTGTAAGAAAAAGAGAAAACTGTAAGAGAAAGAGAAAACTGTAAGGGAAAGAGAAAACTCTAAGGGAAAGAGAAAATTCTAAGAAAAAGAGAAAGCAGAAAGGGAAAGAGAAAACTGTAAGGGAAAGAGAAAACTGTAAGGGAAAGAGAAAATTCTAAGAAAAAGAGAAAACTGTAAGGGAAAGAGAAAACTGTAAGGCAAAGAGAAAACTGTAAGGGAAAGAGAAAACTGTAAGGGAAAGAGAAAACTGTAAGGGAAAGAGAAAACTGTAAGAAAAAGAGAAAACTGTAAGGGAAAGAGAAAACTGTAAGGCAAAGAGAAAACTGTAAGGGAAAGAGAAAACTGTAAGGGAAAGAGAAAACTGTAAGGGAAAGAGAAAACTGTAAGGGAAAGAGAAAACTGTAAGTGAAAGAGAAAACTGTAAGGGAAAGAGAAAACTGGAAGGGAAAAGAAAACTGGAAGGGGTGGAGAAAATATAAAAAAGAGAAAACTATAAGAAGAGAAAAAGCGAAAACGGTTTAGAATGGCCATGGAAACATCTGCAGAGCTTTCCAAAAACCTGTTTTAATTGACCAATGATCAGACTGTAAATTTTAGAGTGCTCTCGACTGGTCAGTTTTCGCTGCGTGTTTTTTTATTCCTCTTTTATTTCACTTACTGCGGTTTAATATAGAAATTGGTTAACTTTTATTAGGAGGCGAGTGTATAACCTAACAAAACCTGATATAAATAATGTAAATTAAGAAATTTGAAGAAAACAGTTGGTGAGAAAATAAGCAAATGTCGAGGTTGTTCCAGTAATATAAGAAACATTGTAATATGTATTACTCACTACTATTGTTTTTTTTCCATTTTATTTATATATCTTATCACTGTCTTAATTTATTTTATTCTATTTTGACATATACAATGTCTTTTTTCATTGTAGAATGAAACTAGTCCTGTAGCTTCTACAGCCACACATGTGCTGGCATCTGTGGTTACATGTTCATCAGTACCTGGTGTTTGAAGCATTAATGGCCGAGTGGATTGAGGCATCTCGGAATTTTGGCAGTCTTCTCGGGAGGTATGCTGAAATATCGGGAGCGTTTGATCCTCGGCTATTTGCAGTATTGTGTTATATATATATATATATATATATATATATATATATATATAATCATTTACCAAACTGCGCCAGGCCAGGGCTCGACCCCACGACACATTGTCCCGCCTCAAGAGACAACACAATGTTCATGTCACTTTATCCACTCAGCCATCGATCCTACAAAGATCACACACCCAGCAACGCTATATATATATATATATGAGCACACTAGGGTTATAACTTTTTAATTTTTTCCATATAAAACATCTGTCATAAATCGATGAACTTTTGTTTAAAAACAATGGAAAAGTCCCTAATTCCTCTCATTTTTCAAAAAAGGTCACCACTAAATAAAAACGATGAATCACCATATATTTGCGTTACTACTGATAAGTAGCAACTCAGGAAAGTACTAATTGGTAATTCAAATTAATGAAAAATATGAATCACCATATATTTTCGTTACTAATCATAAGTACCAACTCAGAAACAACTATTCATCCTTCAAAAAGACGGAAACTGCCAGCTGAATCAGCTTCAGCATCAACATCTTACGATCATGCAACAAGTGAGAGTGATACTGAATGTGAAGGGAGCGAGTATGAAGGTGAAAGTGCTACTCCACCAACCAGAAAACACAACAAAAGTAAAGTTGCAACCAGTTTGGTGACATTCACAAAAGTATCAACAAGTAAAGCTGCCAAGATATACAAACAGTTGTCATTTGATGGCATCGACATTGCTACAGCAAGTGAAGCAGCAATTTACAAGTCGACATACAAAGATGCTGATAAATTGAAGGAGGAAATGATTGAAAAGTTACAAATGGAAGAATGGTCTTTACATTTCGATGGAAAGCGCATTGAGGAAAATAAGTATCAGGTATTAGTAATTAAAAATGAGAGAACAGAAGAAAAACTTGATGCACTGCATTTGAAAGATGGCGAGGCTAAAACTATTGTTAAAGTATGGCAAAAGTTATTGATGAATACAACTTATGGAATCCAATGAAGAAGATCATTGCTGATATAACAAACGTCAACACGTAAAAAGAGTGGAGCTGTTGTCAAACTGCAACGAATGTTCTCAGAGAAGGGGATTTGCAAACAACAATTTATCAGTTGTCAGCATCACGTTCTGGACACGATTCTCAGCTTGGTAATGGATGAAAATCTTGGTGCTAAAACCAGTTCTCCAAATATCGAATATCCATTTGTATCCCAACTGGTGAAGAATTATGAGGAACTAAAGGCACAGTTTGTTAATGGAACAGAAGAGATCCTCCATAAATCAGGATGGAGAGATGATATGAAGTTTTTGTACCATATAACACCAGTGTCTAGAATCTTTGAAGAAAAAGATCACTTTCCTTTGATTAACTTTCAGAAAATTCCAACATCAGCAATGCGAGGTGGAATTCAAAGCCATTCTAGTTATTCTTGCATTCATTCTTATACCTACAAGACGGAAGACTTTGCAGAAGATATGCAAATTCATTACTAATACCTTCAAGAATTTGTCAGAAATATCTAAACCTTACAAAAAAATGCACTTTACTCGTTGAGAAGTCACTGGCAACAGGAGCCGTCCACACACAATATACCAAGAAGTAATCAGTGTGCTGAACGTGCACTCAGAGTTATGCAGGAACTGTATGTTGCATGCAGTAACAAAAACAAACTGCAACTTCGGTTTATTGTCAGCAATAAGTAGTAATATATGTACAAACATAACGACAATGATGCTGTAAGCTATTTGTTATTAATATTACATGCAATATGCATTCAAGTTACTTGTTTTCGTTACTCGTTATTTTTCATTTAGGGAGACATTTTTTAAAAAGATATTGAAATGAAAGGTCATTTCTTTACTTTTAGACAAAAGTTCATCTGATTAAGGTACATGAATATTACGTTGTAAAAAAGTTATAACCCTGATGAGTACATACCTTCAAAATATCTACATATTGATTGTGAATGAGAATACAGGGATGTGTGATGTCACCATTGTTGTTCAATATATTTATAGATGGAGTTGTAAGTGAAGTGAATGCTCGTGTGTTGGTAAGAGGTGTGGGATTAAGACATAAAGAATCTAACACAAAGTGGGAGTTGTTACAGTTGCCTTTTGCTGATGACACTGTGCTTATGGGGGATTCTGAAGAGACGTTGCAGAGGTTGGTGAACTAGTTTGGAAGGGTATGTAAAAGAAAATTAAAAGTAAACGTAGGAGAGAGTAAGGTGATGATAAAAAATTTAGGTAATGAAAAATTGGATATCAGATTGGAGGGAGGCAGTGTGGAGGAAGTGAATGTATTCAGTTATTTGGGATTGGACTTGTCACAGATGGGTCTATGAAAGACCAGGTGAATCATAGAACTGATGAGGGAAAAAGGTGAGTGGAGCACTGAGAAGTCTGGAGACAAATAACGTTATATATGGAAGCAAAGACGGGAATGTATGAGAGTATAGTTTAACCAACGCTCTAATATGGGTGTGAGACATGAGTGGTGAATGTTGCAACAAGGAGAAGGCTGGAGGTAGTGGAGATGTCATGTCTGAGGGCAATGTGTGGTGTGAATATTATACAGAGAATCCATAGCTTGGAGATTAGAAGGAGGTGCGTGGTTTCTAAAAGTATTATCCAGAAAGCAGAGGAAAGGCTGTTGAGGTGGTTTGAACATTTTAGAGAGGATGGGACAAAATAGAATGACTCCGAGGGCACATAAATCTTAGTAGAAGGAAGGTGGGGTAGGGGTCGTTCTAGGAAAGGTTGGACGAGGGGCTAAAGGAGTTTTTTTCTGCAAGGGGCTTGGACTTCCAGCAAGCGTCGTGAGCATGTTAGATGAAATCGAGGGGAGACGAATAGATTTTATGACTTGACGTGCTGTTGGAGTAACATGAAGGGATTCAGTGAAACCGGTCAGCCGGACTTGAGTCCTGGAGCTAGGAAGTACAGTGCCGGCACTCTGAATGAGGAGTGTTGATATGTTGAAGTTTTTTAACAGTAGTATTGGAGCGCGTCTGACAAGACATTGATGGAGTGAAGGATGATGAAAGTGTTTCTTTATCTGCCACCGTACCTTGGTGGGAAACAGCCGATGTGTTAATAAAATAAAAATATAAGTCTAATTAATACGTTAATCTTAAGAAATTCATCACATATGATAGGTGGGATAATCTAGTGATCCTTGATGTAGGAACTTTGTTGATTATCACTTACCCTCTAAACCTTACGGTTTTTTTTGTTTATGCCAAGATGCTCCCCATATTAGATAAATCTTAATGAGACAGAACGTTTGAAGAAGACACAAAAATGCTTACCTAGTGTACTTCTAATAATATTGACGTAAAAACACATTTTAACCCCAAGTGTATAATCTCTTTGCAGTAACACCTCCAGTGTTGCATTAGTAAGAAAGCTGTGTTTATATACTCATGGATATCATGTCTGCATCAGCAGTGATTACATAGCAGATGTGGACTATAATGATATGACAAGTGATGTCATACCTTATAATTGTTCCAGTGTCGAGGAAGAATTTACACGCTAGCTATGTTAAGGAAGAATTTATTTGTAACTTCAACCGTGGAAGAAGACTTTGAGGACGAAGTTCACACACCATAATGCAGTGATTTCAGTATATTCGTCAAAATTAAATAGAACAATTACTAATAACTTTTATTTGACATTATTGGATATTTTTGGAGATGTGCTAATCTAATGACCCATATTTAGCATTAACATAAAAAATATGCATATATAATAATTTAAGTACATCTTAATCATTGGAATAAATAAGTACTAATTTTGTTGTGATCCCGAGAATGTTCACGAGATTCTGAGTGGAGTGCTGATTGATCATGGCAAAGCTCAGCACCTCGTTAATGTACCACCTCTCATGAATTAGACACATGCGCAACATCTGTGATTACTTAGCAGATGTTGCACACGTATCTAATTCATCAATGTACCACCTCTTCACAGCAGCCTAATACCACAACTGTTTATCTTGTAACCTCTACAGCTGTTGTCTATGACAGATGAAAATCTCCTTAACCATGAACCTCTACCCCCGGTAAGGAAAGAATCTTCAGATACACCTGAGTTATCAAATCTTAAGAGCGTTTCAAGAATGTATATTTAATAACGAATTAAGGTTCACAAAAAACTTTTGGAGATTACACAACAATTTTCCTACAATAATAATCAAAAGTATTTCTTCTTTGATATGGACAATCTTTGAATATAAATACAACTGTATTGCTAGAGCTGAGGAGAGAGAATCAAGTGAGACAAAAATATATATTGAATTTATATTCATATGTCGAGTTTAATTGGTAATATTGATGACATAAGTGAAATAGGACATCAAAGATAGTTAAGTGAGCTATCTCATTCCACTTTTAAAATGTCGATTTTGGAATTAAAATACTGACAGCAACTATATAAGGTGACATTATGCACCAACCTGTCTTACCCAAAATAAACTTCACTGAACAGAATATATTATTGTTTTTACAGAGAGAAATATAAATATGTACCTTGACATTATTACCTATTAAAGTTTAAACGAAAAGACAAAAATGAGATAGAGAGAAATTCGTTATATGTTAAAACGTACGAAAATTCCTTAATGACTCTACAACTCAATTAACATTTCCCTATCATTGACCTGATATGTAAATAATTACATCTATATGTAAACACTGGAGAAGTAGATTAAGATTATATTACAGAAAGAAAAAAAATGTAATTAAGGCTTTTATAAAACAATTTACCTACCTTACTCCTCAATAATCAAAATTTTCTGCATCTCAGAGGCCATCAAGTTCTTTAGGGACTTTTGGAAAAAATAAGTTCCCTTAGTTTCTTATATTGCTTGTTGTCTCCTACATATATTCACCAAAAAAACAAAAACAATATATAACAAGGAAAATGATGTTTCTAAGCCATATAAAACCACAAGGACAATGCAAAACCAAACAAAATTTTGACTTAGAAACGAAAAGGTAAACAAATTTAGAATTACGAGTCTGTTTTGCCCCTCAGTTTTGTGTTAATATTGAATGGATGATTTACACACAAAATCTGTTCGATAAAATGGAAAATATACAAAAGAATTCCCGATTTCAATATATATATTTAAGCAATTTGGGTGAAGCTTTTCCCTGAAACATATGTTGGTATATCATTATTCACTTTGTCAAGAAGCTAACTTTAAGTATTCATAAAGTTTTAAATATATGTTCAAACCATATAACTGAAGTGTATTTCAATTCACAATCTACCTGTCCAGTATGTGGTGACACATCTTTTAACTCTAGGCAGAAACAATATATTCCTCAAATATGTTGTGAGTTTTTTTCGTTAATTAGAGGACAGACGCAATGTACAGGTCAAAGAAATCTTCCCTGCTGTCACAAATTTTGTCGCCTTCTGTGACACTTGACTTACTGTGGAAGGTTACAAACTTATTATTAAAATTTGCATACTGAAATTCTGTACAAGTATGTATGTGTACGACTGTATGTATGTATATATGTCGTGCCGAATAGGTAATATTCGTCACTTACCAAGAACTCATTTAAAATTAAGTCTTTTCTAAAATTTAATCTTTTGAATAGAAGAGTGTTGCTATTTATGCCAAAATAGCAAGTTTTATTTATTCGGCACAACAATATACGTCGTCCCGAATAGGTAAAACTTGCTATTTAGGCTTAAACAGCAACACTCTTCTTGTTGTATAAGGTAGGCGAAAATTTGTGTATGCAATAATTTCGCAAAAATCAAAATCAAGTCAAAATATGTTTCATTGTGTTCGTTTATTATAAAATTATTGTAAACTTATCTAAAATATATTTAGCTGGATTAGGCTAAATTAAATTGCGCTTGTTATAATAAGGTTAGGTAAGTTTTCTAAGGTTCTTTTGGTACAAAATTATTAATTTTTACATTAACATAAATTTAAAAATATATCTTTAAACATATAAGAATTTATATATATATATATATATATATATATATATATATATATATATATATATATATATGTTTATGATTATAAACTGGTCAATTAGCAAGAACTCATCTAAAATTAAGTACTTTCTAAAAAAAATTCTTATAAGTTTAAGGATATATTTTTTTCATTTATGTTAATGTGTGAGAGCTGTACCCACTCTGCCTGAGGTATCCCAGCAAGTGAGCACGTCTCCTGTATTATCCCAGTGCTTAACAAAATAGGGAATAGCAAAAGAAGGTACAAATAAAAATGGGAACTATGGCTGTCGTTTACTTAATAACATAAAGAACGAGAATACATTATATCCTGACGGAGAATTACATACAATAACCAGTGACCTATGAGACTTATTACCAGGGGAAAGGGTAGATGTTATCAGTAACACGGACTTATACTCACTCTTAATTCACCAACCAGCTGACCCGAGATTCGCAACGCGTGGCCCACTGCACACCCGCTGACCAGAGACCTGCTCACTGGACCTGTCACCCACCTCTCTGTCTCTTCTAGTCGTTTTCATGACCTTATATGGTGCTCAAAGCATCCCCCTTTCCCATAAGGTGTAGACCACGTGTTACGACCTGACGCCAGGCAAGAACAAAAGACCTGAGGCTTAAGTATGGAGGTGTGGCTGACAGCTATTTGCCAAGGTAGGGTGTGGCTACTTAGGTAGACCTCACAGCACCCTGACTACATCACATCCTCCTTTCTCCCGGGTTTAAAATATCTGAGAACTAGGACAATTTGTCCTAAGTTATTAGACTATTTTAATCCTAACCCCTTAATTCTACTACAATACAATATAAACTTACACACATCAGCATAATTCCAGCAGAAGAAACGAATAACAATGAGTTTCTGGTGCGAAACCTCCTTATCACCTTATCACCTAGTATCTGGCTCCAGTACCTTCCTCTACTTTACTAGAAATAAACTAGCTTCTGTAGTCATCCTCGCTAATTAACCATTGAGCCAAACCTCGTAAGGTTTTCTGGCGTAGGAAATAGCTCCAGCGGGTCCTGTACCACTCTGCCTGAGACATCACAAATGTAAGAATTTATATATATATATATATATATATATATATATATATATATATATATATGGGTGTGAAGCATGGGTGATGAATGTCAGAGGAGAAGGCTGGAGGCAGTGGAGATGTCATGTCTGAGGTCAATGTGTGGTGTGAATATAATGCAGAGAATTCGGAGTTTGGAAATTAGGAGGAGGTGGGATTACAAACGATTGTCCAGAGAGCTGAGGAGGGTTGTTGAGTGGTTTGGACATGTAGAGAGAATGGAACGAGACAGAGGACTTCGAGAGTGTATAAATCTGTAGTGGAGGGAAGGCGGGGTAGGGGTCGGCCTAGGAAAGGTTGGAGGGAGGGGTAAAGGAAGTTTTGTGTGCGAGGGGCTTGGATTTCCAGCAAGCATGTGTGAGCGTATTTGATAGGAGTGAATGGAGGCATATGGTTTTAATACTTGACGTGCTGTTGGAGTGGAGCAAAGTAACATTTATGAAGGGATTCAGGAAACTGGCAGGCCGGACTTGAGTTCTGGAGATGGAAGTACAGTGCCGGCACTCTGAAGGAGGGGTGTAAATGTTGCAGTTTTATAACTGTAGTGTAAAGCACCCTTCTGGCAAGACAGTGATGGAGTGAATGATGATGAAAGTTTGTCTTTTCGGGCCACCCTGCCTTGGTGGGAATCGGCCGATGTGTTAATAAATAAAAAAAATATATATATATATATATATATATATATATATATATATATATATGTCGTGCCGATTAGGTAAAACGTGCGATTTTGGCTTAAATAGCAACGCTCACCTTGCCATATAAGACAAGTGAAAATTTGTGTATGCAATATTCGCAAAATCATTCTGAACATAACGAAAAAAAATATTTCATTGTGTTAGTTTATTATTAAATTAATGTTAACGTATCTAAAATATATTTAGTTGGGTTAGGCTAAATTAAATTGCGCTTGTTGTAACAAGGTTAGGTAGGTTTTCAAAGTTTCTTTGGTACAAAATTATAAATTTTACATTAACATAAATGAAAAAATATACTATCTTTAAACGTATAAGAGAAAATTTTAGAAAGGACTTAATTTTAGATGAGTTCTTGTTAATTGACCAGTTTTACCTAATCGGCACGACATATATATATATATATATATATATATATATATATATATATATATATATATATATATATATATATATATATATATATATATATAATATATATATATATATATATATATATATATATATATATATATATATATATATATATATTATTTTATTTATTAACACATCCCGATTCCCACCAAGGCAGGGTGGCCGAAAAAAAAAACTTTCATCATCATTCACCCATCACTGTCTTGCCAGGGGGGTGCTTTACACTACAGTTATAAAACTGCAACATTAACACCCCTCCTTCAGAGTGCCGGCACTGTACTTCCCATCTCCAGAACTCAAGTCCGGCCTGCCGGTTTCCTGAATCCCTTCATAAATGTTACTTGCTCACACTCCAACAGCACGTCAAGTATTAAAACCATGTGCCTCCATTCACTCCTATCAAATACGCTCACACATGCTTGCTGGAAGTCCAAGCCCTCGCACACAAAACTTCCTTTACCCTCCCTCCAACCTTTCCTAGGCCGACCCCTACCCCGCCTTCCTCCACTACAGATTTATACACTCTCGAAGTCACTCTGTCTCGTTCCATCCTCTACATGTCCAAACCACCTCAACAACCCTCCTCAGCTCTCTGGACAATCGTTTTGGTAATCCCGCACTCCTCCTAATTTCCAAACTCCGAATTCCTGCATTATATTCACACCACACATTGACCTCAGACACGACATCTCCACTGCCTCCAGCCTTCTCCTCGTTGCAACATTCATCACCCATGCTTCACACCCATATAAGAGCGTTGGTATAACTATACTATCATACATTCCCTCTTTACTTCCATAGACAAAGTTCTTTGTCTCCACAGACTCCGAAGTGCTCCACTCACCCTTTTCCCCTCATCAATTCTATGATTCACCTCATCCTTCATAGACCCATCTGCTGACATGTCCACTCCCAAATATCTGAATACATTCACCTCCTCCATACTCTCTCCTCCAATCTGATATCCAATCTTTCGTCACCTATTCTTTTTGTTATCCTCATCACCTTACTCTTTCCTATATTCACTTTCAATTTTCTTCTTTTACACACCCTACCAAATTCATCCACCAACCTCTGCAACTTCTCTTCAGAATCTCCCAAAAGCACAGTGTCATCAGCAAAAAGCAACTGTGACAACTCCCACTTTGTATTTGCTTCTTTATCTTTTAGTCCCACACCTCTTGCCAAGACCCTCGCATTCACTTCTCTTACAACCCCATCTATAAATATATTGAACAACCACGGTGACATCACACATCCTTGTCTAAGGCCCACTTTTACTGGGAAATAGTCCCCTTCCTCCTACACACTCTAACCTGAGCCTCACTATCCTCATAAAACTCTTCACTGCTTTCAGTAACCTTCCTCCTATTCCGTACACCTGCAACATCTGCCACATTGCCCCTATCTACCCTATCATACGCCTTTTCCAAATCCATAAATGCCACAAAACATCTTTACCTTCATCCAAATACTGTTCACCTATATGTTTCACTGTAAACACTTGGTCTACACACCCCTACCTTTCCTAAAGCCCCTTGTTCATCTGCTATCCTGCTTTCTGTCTTACTCCTAATTCTTTCAATAATAACTCTACCATACACTTTACCAGGTACACTAACAGACTTATTCCCCTATAATTTTTGCACTCTTTGTCCCCTTTGCCTTTATACAAAGGAACAATACACGCTCTTGCCAATCCCTAGGTACCTTACCCTCTTCCATACATTTATTAAATAATAGCACCAACCAATCCAAAACTATATCCCCACCTGCTTTTAACATTTCTATCTTTATCCCATCAATCCCAGCTGCCTTACCCTTTCATTCTACCCACTGCCTCAGAACTTCCCTACACCCACAACTGGCTCTTCCACACTCCTACAAGATGTTATTCCTCCTTGCCCTACACACGAAATCACAGCTTCCTGTCTTCATCAACATTTAACAACTCCTCAAAATATTCTCTCCATCTTCCGATACCTCTAACTCTCCATTTAATAACTCTCCTTCCTATTTTTAACTGTCAAATCCATTTGTTCTCTAGGCTTCCTCAACTTATTAATCTCATTCCAAAACTTTTTCTTATTTTCAAAAAATTTGCTGATAACATCTCACCCACTTCTCATTTGCTCTCTTTTACATTGTTTCACCACTCTTTAACCTCTCTTTTCTCTCCATATACTCTTCCCTCCTTGCATCACTTCTACTTTGTAAAAACCTCTCATATGCTAACTTTTTCTCCTTACTACTCTTTACATCATCATTCCACCAATCGCTCCTCTTCCCTCCCGCACCCACTCGCCTGTAACCACAAACTTCTGCTGAACACTCTAACACTACATTTTTAAATCTACCCCATACATCTTCGACCCCATTGCCTACACTCACTAGCCCATCTATCCTCCAATAGTTATTTATATCTTACCCTAACTGCCTCCTCTTTTAGTTTATAAACCTTCACCCTCTCTTACTTACTGATTCTATTTTCCTTGTATCCCATCTACCTTTTACTCCCACTGTAGCTATAACTAAAAGTGATCTGATATATCTGTGGCCCCTCTATAAGCATGTACATCCTGAAGTCTACTCAACAGTCTTTTATCTACCAATACATAGTCCAACAAACTACTGTCATTACGCCCTACATCATATCTTGTATACTTATTTATTCTTTTTTTCTTAAAATATGTATTACCTATAACTAAACCCCTTTCTATACAAAGTTCAATCAAAGGGCTCCCATTATCATTTACACCTGGCACCCCAAACTTACCTACTACACCTCTCTGCATGTTTCTCCCACTTTAGCATTTAGGTCCCCTACCACAATTACTCTCTCATTTGGTTCAAAAGTTCCTATACATTCGCTTAACATCTCCCAATATCTCTCTCTCCTCTACACTCCTCTCTTCTCCAGGTGCATACACGTTTATTATGACCCACTTTTCGCATCCGACCATTATTTTAATCCACATAATTCTTGAATTTACACATTCATATTCCTCTTTTCCTTCCATAACTGATCCTTCAACATTATTGCTACCCTTCCTTAGCTCTAACTCTCTCAGATACTCCTGACTTAATCCCATTTATTTCTCCCCACTGAAACTCGCCTACCCCCTTCAGCTTTGTTTCGCTTAGGCCAGGACATCCAACTTCTTTTCATTCATAACATCGGCAATCATCTCTTTCTTATCATCCGCACTACATCCACGCACATTCAAACAACCCAGTTTTATAAAGTTTTTCTTCTTTTTTTAGGAAATTTGTACAGGAGAAGGGGTTACTAGCCCATTGCTCAGGGCATTTTAGTCGCCTCATACGACACGCATTGCTTACGGAGGAAAGATTCTTTTCCACTTCCCCATGGACAATAGAGAAAATAAAAAGAACAAGAGCTATTAAGAAAAGAAGAAAAACCTAGATGTGTGTATGTATATATATGCATGTGCATGTCAGTGTAGTGTGACCTAAAGTGTAAGTAGAAGTAGCTAGATATACCTGTTATCCAGCGTGTTTATGAGACAGAAAAAGACACCAGCAATCTGGTATATATATATATATATATATATATATATATATATATATATATATATATATATATATATATATATATATATATATATATTATACTTATATATATTATACTTACATATATTATACTTATATAATTATATATATTAAATATAGAGCATTACAAATTAAGTAGTGCACTTTGAGGTACAGAGTAACGTGTCTTAGAAAATATGCAAACAGGTTTGGAGACCTTAGTTATGTGATGAATGTGAGTATTAAATTTCAAGATGCAGTCGAGGTAGACCTAAGAATTTTCCCTCTGTTTGTCTTACAGTGGGAGGACAATTAATCATTATATTTCGTTGGACATTAGCAGCTCTGTTCTCAAACATCGTGTAGAAGGTCTTGTAGAAGCTCATCGTCAACACTGTTACTAAGAGAATTCGGATTTGAGTGAGAGATGACGAAAGTGTTGTCATCTGCACACAGATCAGGCTCAAGTAAACGATATGTAATGGGCAGATTACTGATACATATGATTAAAAGCAGAGGGCCAAGATCACTGCCCAGAGGCACTCCTGTGTCGACAGGACGAGTTGACAAAGTTAAAAATTGATAGAGACATAGTGGTGTCAGTTGCTAGGATAATACTTTAAGTGTGACCTCTAATACCACAATGGTCTAGTTTTAGATACAGGATGTTGTCATATTTACTGTATCGAGACCTTTCCTAAAATTTATGAAGAGACACAGTGGATATTCTTTATTTTCAACACCTGCATTATCTGTACTTCTTGGTCTGAAACCAGACTGGCAGGGTTGAGTATACTGTGCGAAACTGGCAGGGGTTGAGTATACTGTGCGGCACTGGGAAAGAGTAAACTCACTTATAGATAGTTTCTCGAAGATTTTAGGTGACAATGGCAAATTAGATTTTTGCTTATATTTACATTTTAAGTCTCCTTTATATATTGGGATAACTCTTGCTATCATAAAAAAAATTGTGAAACTTGTGGTTTCTAATGATTTGTTGAACATTGTTGCAATAGTTGGTGATAGGTAAGTTTTCTGCCTTGTTTTTTCAGTAAATTTGGTATCAAATAACTAAAAGGACACAAATGCAACTAATGTGACATTTTATTGTGGCAACGTTTCGCTCTCCAGGAGCTTTCTCAAGCCGTTACAAGCGATAATGGACATAGTGGGTTTATATATACTCAAAGTGAGGTGAAATACTAGTGGTGGTAGTAGTAGTGATATTAGTAGTAGTAGTATAACAATAGGTTAGACAAATATTTCTGCTGGAGGTTGAAATATCGAAGGCCTGTAGGAGTGTTCCACATCTACGATGTGCTTGTGTTGAATTAGCAGGAGAGACTATGTGATGGTAGGGTTTACTGTTTTCAGGAGGATTCTTGCTAAGACTTCAGAGATGGTGAAGCTGCCTTTGTTTTGTTTAATTGTGTTAGAAACAGAGATAAGTGCTGATTCAAGGCATTTGCGTCTACGGAAATTAGTTTCTTTGATTACTAGTCGGGCGTCTTTGAATTTCATGAGATGATTGTTGGAATTTCGGTGTTGTACGCAGGCGTTGTTCAGGTTATCGTTTCTGCATGCATTAATGTGTTCATTGATGCGTGTTTCGAGGTTCCTTGCTGTTTCTCCTACATAAATTCTGTCGCAGCCTCCACAGGGTATAGTGTAGACCCCTGCGTTGACTGGTTCATGGTGCTTGGATTTAGTCTTGGTTAGATCCTTAATAGAAGTACTGGAAGCGATGGCGACTCTAGGGTTAGCTTGAGTCGCCATCGCAGATATTGGCAGATATTGCCAGTGTATGTAAAAAGGGGGTAGGTTACATAAACTAGTTAAGAGTTTTTATGAAGAAAGGGAGATTTACTTTAGGGTGTGAAGGAGAGAGGGAGATTATTTAGAGATGGATGTGTGATGTCCCCGTGGTTGTTCAATATATTTATAGATAGGGTTGCAAGAGAAGTGAATGCTCGGGTGTTGGCAAGAGAGTGGGATTAAAAGATGAAAAATCTAACGGAAAATGGGAGGGAGTTGCCTCAGTTGCTTTTTGATTTTTTTTTTTTTTTTAAACTCTGAAGGGAAGTTGCAAAGTTTGGTGGACGAATTTGGGAGGGTATGTAAAAAAAAAAGTAAATTAAAAGTGAACGTAGGAAAGAGCAAGGTGATGAGGCTAATAAAAAAAATTTAAGTAATGAAAGGTTGGATATGAGGTTGGAAGAGAATGTGTTCGGATATTTGGGAGTGGATTTTCAGCAGATGGGTATGTGAAAGAAGACATGAACCATAGAACTGACTAAAGGAAAAAGGTGAGTGTGCACTGAAGCGTCTTTGAAAACAAATAAAATTATTCATTGAGACAAGGAGAATGCATTAGTATATACCAGTACCAACACTCAAATATAGATGTGAAGCATGGATTTTAAACGTTGCAGTGAGGAGGTGGGGTGCAGTGGAAATGTCGTGTCTGAGGGCAATGTGTGGGGAAATATTATGCAGAGAATTCGTAGTTTGGATATTAGAATGAGGTGCCGGGGTTATAGAAGTGTTATCCAGTTATCCGAGTAGAAGGTATTTAGGCGAGTTGAACATTTAGAGAGGATAGATCAAAATAGGATGACAGATGTATAAATCTATAGTGGTGGGAAGCAGGGATAGTGGTGATCCTAGGAAACGTTGGAAGGAGGAGGTAAAGGACGTTTTGCATGCGAAGAGCTTGGACATCCACCAGGAATGTGTGAGCGTTTTAGATATGAGTGAGTGAAAGCATGTTTTTTACAGCCTAACGTGCTGTTGGAATATTAGCAAGATAACATTCATGAAGGGATTCAAGGAAACCAGTTACCCGGACTAGAGTCCTGGAGGTGGAAGGTACAGTGCCTATACTCTGAAAGAGAGGTGGGTATTTTGTAGTTTGGAGGGGCATCTGAGCAGTAAAGTCAGTGGAGTGCCTCTGTCAAGACAGTGATAAAGAGAGTGATTGTGAATGTGTTTCTAATTTCACGGGTCATCCTACCTCGTTGGGAGACGGCTGGTGTTGAAAATAAGCGTTTTCGTTAAGAGATTCAATCGCTAGACGTTAATTTGTGTAATGAAATTGGTTTCGGTTAAATAATTATAGGATATCTCTTCTCTCCAGAAATAAGTCAGTGTTTGACTGTACTGTATTTAGTTATCCTATACCAAATCAACTTACTATTATTCTTTTGTTTCTGTAACATCTGTGTCCTCATAAACATTCTTAAACATTTATACGTTATGCACACTAGGCTGGCGATCTTAATTCAGAGAAAAATTTGAATCGATTTTAGCTTTTTACGTCCCAGTTCGTTTTTTGGGGAAGAAAATGGGAAAATATGCATAGTCCTCCCCAACACCAAATTTCAAATGTCCACCACTGCCTCCATAGTCTAGGACATCACCAGTAAGGGACACCAAGTCAAAAACAATCCCTTGCTTCAACTCTGACCAAGTATACGGGGGATAAATATCAACAGACCCTCACGCACGCATTTCTGAACACAAATATGCCAGAATAATATACTACTATATCAACGCCTGAATTACACACACAAGCTCCCACAACCACTTGATCAGTTATAATGGCGCACGACTCATTGCCAAAGAAGACTTCAAACGCAGGGTTCTGGAGTTACCACTAATCAGAATATCAAACTTGAGCCAGAACGATAAACAGCTTCTATAACATAGCTGAACCTCTTGTCAGAAAACGTCTTAATCGTTATCCCACATAGCAGCAAGTTGTATCCAACCTCTTCTAAGCCATAAGTTCGTCCAACATCTTAATTGGTCTGTCCAAAACGTCAGCTCAGGATACACGCACCACAAATATGCACATTCTCTCTGTCCCCAGGTAGATCTGTTTGTGACTTGATGAAGCCCACTGCGTGGGCGAAATGTTGTCGATAAAGGATCGCCTTATACTGCAGCCTCTATTGTTAATTTGTGCTCCTTAAACTGAAACAGCAGATCAGTTTCCATGCGATAAGATTAGAACGCCTCTCCTGATCGGTTTCAAACTTTCAGAGTTGGTATATATTACTGAAATATTGATTCTGATTGTTATTGGGCCTCGGGTCCCTTAGCAATTTTATTTTTTAATTTGTGATATTTTGTCTTTGTCAGCAACTCGAGTATTTGTATTTATAAACATTTTTTTTACTTTTTGCACTATAATGAATCTATTGCAGAAAAAGTTTAATATATTTTTAAAATGTGAAAATCCGAATTTGCTAATTGTCTTGCATTTCAACAATGGAAAATTACTGGTTGTTTCTTTGATAACTGAATAACGCCTCTTCTGATCGGCTTCAAACCAAGGTGTCCAACTTAGAGAAAGCTTTAGATTATTCATCATAATCTGTCCCTAGCTAGGCTAGCTAAAAGAGTAGTGAGAGCGTCTCCTTCCTCTCCCTCAGTGACCTACAAGGGTAAATTTACACGTATATTTAATAATGCGTTATTTTATTTGGGTTCGTAGGCTTCTAGTTACAGTTTTTTAGTAAAAAAATTATCGTGTATCATGAGTACCTTACCGAAGCTATACGTAATTAGTGTATCCAGCAGAAAAAAATATTAATAGCCCGATAATGCTTAAAATCTAAAACATATCACTTTTTGATCTGCTCCCTTTAGAAGTTTATGGGATAATTTATATAAAATAAATCCAAACTGTGTATCATATTCAGTCCACTAGTGTTTCTGATTTAAAATAGACACAAACCTCTTCCGGAAAACCATAAATATCTATAACTGAACTATATAAACTACATATAATCTTATGAACATCACCAGGCAAATTTTCGTCGACCGATTCATAGCATAACGCTACAAGTGATAAACATCTTGAGCGTGTTGAGCTAACACTCCTGGAAAGCGTGTTGAGGTAACACTCCTGGAAAGCATGTTGAGCTAACACTCCTGGAAAGCGTGTTGAGGTAACACTCCTGGAAAGCATGTTGAGCTAACACTCCTGGAAAGCGTGTTAAGCTAACACTCCTGGAAAGCGTGTTGAGCTAACACTCCTGGAAAGCGTGTTGAGCTAACACTCCTGGAAAGCGTGTTGAGCTAACACTCCTGGAAAGCGTGTTAAGCTAACACTCCTGGAAAGCGTGTTGAGCTAACACTCCTGGAAAGCGTGTTGAGCTAACAATCCTGGAAAGCGTGTTAAGCTAAACTTCTGAAAAGCGTGTTGAGCTAACACTTCTGAAAAGCGCGTTGAGCTAACACTCCTGGAAAGCGTGTTAAGCTAACACTCCGGAAAGTGTGTTAGCTAACACTCCCTGGAAAGTGTGTTCATCTAACACTCCTGGAAAGCGTTTAAGCTAAACTCCTGAAAGCGTGTTGAGCTAACACTCTGAAAGCGTGTTGAGCTAACACTGAGCTGTGATAACACTCCTGAAGCGTGTTGAGCTAACACTCCTGGAAAGGTGTTGAGCTAACACTCCTGGAAAGCGTGTTGAGCTAACACTCCTGGAAAGCGTGTTGAGCTAACACTCCTGGAAAGCGTGTTGAGCTAACACTCCTGGAAAGCGTGTTGAGCTAACACTCCTGGAAAGCGTGTTGAGCTAACACTCCTGGAAAGCGTGTTGAGCTAACACTCCTGGAAAGCGTGTTAGCTAAACTTCTGAAAGCGTGTTGAGCTAACACTTCTGAAAAGTGCGTTGAGCTAACACACTTGAAAAGAGTGTTGAGCTAACACTCCTGGAAAGCGTGTTAAGCTAACACTCCTGGAAAGTGTGTTGATCTAACACTCCTGGAAAGCGTGTTAAGCTAACACTCCTGAAAAGCGTGTTGAGCTAACACTCCTGGAAGGCGTGTTGAGCTAACACTCCTGGAAAGCGTGTTAAGCTAACACTCCTGGAAAGCGTGTTAAGCTAACACTCCTGGAAAGTGTGTTGATCTAACACTCCTGGAAAGCGTGTTGAGTTAACACTCCTGGAAAGCTTGTTGAGCTAACACTCCTGGAAAGCGTGTTGAGCTAACACTCCTGGAAAGAGTGTTGAGTTAACACTCCTGGAAAGTGTGTTGATCTAACACTCCTGGAAAGCGTGTTGAGCTAACACTCCTGGAAAGCGTGTTGAGCTAACACTCCTGGAAAGTGTGTTGATCTAACACTCCTGGAAAGCGTGTTGAGCTAACACTCCTGGAAAGCGTGTTGAGCTAACACTCCTGGAAAGAGTGTTGAACTAACACTCCTGGAAAGCGTGTTGAGCTAACACTCCTGGAAAGAGTGTTGAGCTAACACTCCTGGGACTCTTGAAGGTGTTGATGTCCATCTTCTGAACCACGTTGGAGGATTAAGTTATACGTTCTTCTAGTAAGTTTTATATCTGAGTACATTAGAAAATTATACAGCTCACTTTTATTCTGTTCTAACTGCATTGATGTAGAGGTGGCTGGGGTTATGAGACGTGGGGATACCTACCTTCGGATCATGCGACGACCGAAACACATCTATCTTGTTTATGTATTTGAAGTGTAATGTTCAACAGGCGAGAAATAACTCATGAAAAGTTACACACTGCCTCTCTGAATATATGGGTAAGTCATTCAGTACCTGCTTTCTATTAGGTCTGCTGTCAGCGGCGCTGTGAAGGTGATGTTACGGTCGCACTAAGACTTACCTCTCAGGATGGTGGTGGATTGAGCCTCGCCCAATAAGTTCCTGATGATGCAAGTGTAGATGCCGAAGTCAGACGGGATTAAGTTTCTCATGTTGAGCGTCATGTTGTGTCTGCAACAGACTATAGTGTGAGGGATCTTCAACATAGTGTGAGAGCTCTGCAATAAAATCGACGTGAAAGGCGTGATGGATACATTGTTCAAACACTCACACTCTCTGCAACATGTATCTGGCAAACCACTCACAATCTCTGCAAATAGACTGAGTGGTTTGCGAGATATATGGTATGAGAAGTCTGAAATATACACTGCGAGAGATCTGCAACAACCACTGCGCTGTTTGACAGGATCTCAAACACACGCAGTATACAACAACCACTGCGGGGGGGGGGGATGTTGCTTAGAGCCTTTCGCATTGCAATTGCAAATGTTTCTTGAAGGGCAATGCAGTGAGAAAACTGGAATGCAGAAGAGCCGAGATAGGTGTATCCAGAGACACACCTGTGTTTGGACTGTGTGTGTGTCTGGCCGGGGTGTGTGTGTCTGTCCTGTGTGTGTATCTGGCCTGTGTGTATGTCTGGCCTGTGTGTGTGTCTGGCCTGTGTGTGTGTCTGGCTCGTGTGTGTGTCTGACCCGTGTGTGTGTCTGGCCTGTGTGTGTATCTGGCCCGTGTGTGTGTCTGGCCCATGTGTGTGTCTGGCCCATGTGTGTCTGGCCCGTGTGTGTGTCTGGCCCGTGTGTGTGTCTGGCCCGTGTGTGTGTCTGGCCCGTGTGTGTGTCTGGCCCGTGTGTGTGTCTGGCCCGTGTGTGTGTCTGGCCCGTGTGTGTGTCTGGCCCGTGTGTTGTCTGGCCCGTGTGTGTGTCTGGCCTGTGTGTGTGTCTGGCCTGTGTGTGTGTCTGGCCTATGTGTGTGTCTGGCCTGTGTGTATGTCTGGCCTGTGTGGCCTGTGTGGACCGTGTCTGTGTGGACCGTGTCTCTATGTGGACCGTGTCTCTGTGTGGACCGTGTCTTTGTGTTGACCGTGTCTCTGTGTGGACCGTGTCTCTGTGTGGACCGTGTCTCTGTGTGGACAGTGTCTCTGTGTGGACCGTGTCTCTGTGTGGACCGTGTCTCTGTGTTGACCGTGTCTCTGTGTGGACCGTGTCTCTGTGTGGACCGTGTCTCTGTGTGGACCGTGTCTGTGTGGACCGTGTCTGTCTGGACCGTGTCTCTGTGTGGACCGTGTCTCTGTCTGGACCGTGTCTCTGTGTGGACCGTGTCTCTGTCTGGACCGTGTCTCTGTCTGGACCGTATCTCTGTCTGGACCATGTCTCTGTCTGGACCGTGTCTGTCTGGACCGTGTCTCTAGACCCACCTACTTGGGCTCTCCTACATTCCATTTACTCAATACATTGCTCCTGAAGAAGCATTTTTTTAATTGCAATGCGAAAGGCGTTGAGCAACTTGCTTCTGCCCCTCTCTAGTGGTTATTGTGCACTGCTGATCGATTGTTTACGATTGGCACAATACAGGAGTTTGAATCATACACTATTGAAGATTCCTGCAATGTGGCAGTGTGAGTGGTTCACAACGTACACAGTATGTGTTTGATCCGCAACATACATGGTGTTAGCGGACGGAAACACATAAGGTATGTTAGAATATTAGGATATTGATGTATCCAGTATTAAGGATCAGTTGCATATATAACCCAAGAAGTGTAAAATATCCTTCAGGCCTGAAATATCCGGTGGGAGAGATAACTATCACATGTCAAACAGAACATGGGTGATAATACCAAAAAGTGAAGGCAAAATTTATATCAGGTAGACAAAAATAGGAAGCTGGATATTCGTATTTCTAAGAGTGAGGGAAAAATAACAGAACAAATAGTAATAGCATCGTTAAACGTTGAGTAAAGCAAGAGACGATCCAGGTGTTGTTAAACGTTCTTAAGTAAGACAAGAGACGATCTTAAACGTTCTTTAGTAAGACAAGAGACGATCTTAAACGTTCTTAAGTAAGACAAGAAACGATCCAGGTATCATTAAACGTTCAGTAAAGCAACAAACGATCCAGGTACCGTTTTTGTGCTTCATCATCACAGCAGTGAGAAAAAAAAAACATAAACCACAGCATAAAAATACTCATAACAATTATTTCATCATAATAGACCGACAAACGACAGTTATCAATTAAATAATCATTCACGTATAGGAAAACAGTGCAATGTATAACAGTAAAATCTCAGTCCTTTTCCTTATAGAAGAAATGCGACTCTGTAATTCAGTTTCGAAAGCGTTATAAATGGTCGAGTCTCGCTTGGTTTACGACCTCTGCAAATCAATAGAGAACAAGTGAATAACGACGTCAAAACAAACACGGGATGCAAGACACTGTCTCATGTTCTCATAGCACTATAAAAAGGCAAAATATCAACGAATTAAATCATCTAACACATTATTCTGATAACACAGTCTATATAACACGGTTAAGGCCAGAAAAAATAGCAGTTTTAAGGGGAGCTTTTAAATAGGGCAGCATCGTTTCGGATTTCTAGCTCATTCGTCAAAAATATTTTCTGTGCTCACTGCTAACATCTAAGGCAAACTAGACAATATACAGAGTACATTTCCTCCCTTCATAGAGTGAATAAATCATGATAACATCTAGTAACACATCGTACCAGTTGAAGTATCATCTCTGCAATGGAGACGAAAAAAAATTTGATCTGTAAATGAAAACGTCTTGAATCTACCCACTACAATAACCTTTATTGGAGTCAGAAGTACTGAAGAAACAATAAAATATTCAGATGGGAAGATTATTAAGCACCCGCGCTCTCCCTTTCTTTAATATTCTTCCAGCGTTGAGGAAATGATTTATTTAACCGACACGTTAATAAATGAGACACTTGCGCAACATTTGGGTCTTTATTCTGGAAACGTTTCGCCTTGTTATAATAAGGTTAGGTAAGTTTTCTAAGATTATTTCAGTACAAAATTATTAATTTTTACATTAACATAAATGGAAAAAAAATATATATCTTTAAACGTATAATAGAAAATTTTAGATGGTGTGGACACCTCGACTAGTCGCAGTGTTGTTATTGATTAAATACCACTCGTTCGTGGTTACAATAATATTTATACTACTTGTGGAGGCTAGTACACCAAACGGGGAGTAGAATGAAATTAGCTCTGATTCACTCACACCATTGTATGCCCTCGGATGACGGTAAAACACCTAGCTCTGCTGGGTGCATGATCTTTGTAGGATTTGGTGGTCCTGTGGGTTAGAGCATCATGTGATTTTCACTCAATGCGACTAGCTGAGGACTCAAACCCATGTCGTTTTTGGCCCGCCTCATGGTGAGTGAAAATCACCAAATCCTACAAAGATCATGCACCCAGCAGAGTTAGGTGTGTTACTGTCATCCGAGGGCATACAATGGTGTGGGTGTCTCAGAGCTAATTTCATTCTACTCCCCGTTTGGTGTATTAGTCTCCACAAGAAGTTTAAATATTATTGTAACCACAAACGAGTGGTATTTAATCAATAACAACACTGCGACTAGCCGAGGCATCCACACCATCGTATGTCCTCGGATCGAGGTAAAACGCCTAGCTCCGCTGGGTGCGTGATGTTTAAAGGATTGGGTGGTCCTGTGGGTTAGAGCGTTAGAGGTTTTCGCTCACCATGAGGCGGGCCAAAGCAGAATGGGTTCGAGTCCTTGCTATTCGCAGTGTTGTTATTAATTAATACCTTTCGCTCGTGGTTACAATAATATATATAAATATATATAAATAAGCACATAGTCCGTTTTCCATTGTAGAAGGGTGACCCCAAATTAAATAAATACTTTAATCATCACCACTCACTCCATCACTGTCCAGAGCCGTGCCTGCACTACAGTTCGGAAACTTCACAATATCTCCACCCCTCCCTCCCTTAGAATGCAACCACTATACTTCCTACCTCCAGGCTTCAAGTTCAGGTAACCGAATTTCCTAATCCCTTCATAAATATTACTTTGGTCACACACCACTGTTTGTCAGTTCATAAAAAGCACGTGCCTCCACTCGCTTGTCTAATACGCTCACGCACGCTTGCTGGAGGTCTGAGTCCATCACACAAAAAACCTCATTTAACCCCTCCCTCCAACCTTTACTAGGACTACCCTTACCCCGCCTTTCTTCCACTATAAATTTATTGCCTTACAAGTTTTTATTTTGTTTCATCCTCTCTAATCGTCCGAGCCACCTCAACAACCATTCCTCTGCCCTCTGGATAATACTTCTAGTAGTCCCACTCCTAATCTCCAAGCTACGGATTCTCTTTTAATTTCTTTCTTTTACATACCTAACAGACTCGTACAACAACCTCTGAAACTTCTCTTCAGAATCGTCAGTGTCATCAGCAACTCCCACTTTGTGTTAGATTCTTTTTCTCTTAATCCTACACCTCTTCCTAACACCCGAGCATTCAGTTCTTTTACTTCCCCATCTGTAAATATATTTAACAACAATGGTGACATCACACATCCCTGTACTTGTACTGAAAAATAATCTCCCTCTCTCCTACATACTCTAACCTGAGCCTCACTATCCTCGTAAAAACTCTTCACTGCTTTCAGTAACCTACTACCTATTCCGTACACTTGCAACATCTGCCACATTGGTCCCCTATCCACCCTATCATATGCCTTTTCCAAATCCTAAATGCAACGAAAACCTCTTTACCCTTATCTAAATATTGTTCACCTATATGGTTCACTGTGAACACTTGCTCTGCACATCCCTCACTGTTTCTAAAACCCTGTTCATCATGCTCTTAATTCTTTCAATAATTATTCCACCATTCACTTTACCAGGTATGCTCAACAGGCTTATTACCCTATACTTTTACACTCCCTTGTCTCATTTTCCTTTATACAAAGGAACTATACATGTTCGCTGCCAATCCTAACATTTATTAAATAAACACACTAACCATTCCAAAACTACATCTCCCATCGGCTTTTAACTTTTCTGTCTTGATGCCATAAATCCCAGCTGCTTTACCCCCTTTCACTGTCGATATTATTTAATCTCAAATCACGAACGAACTATTTAATCAAGTTACAAAGGTCACTTCATCTAGGTGCTCACTTGAGTCCACTTTTACGAAACCTTCAGAATGAAATAAAAGTGTTACGACACATATAAAGACTAGGTTAGACTAGAGCCCTGAGTCTTGACTCACGTGTAAGGAGGGTGGCCGTCCTGAGGTGTCACGGTGAAATATTCTTCATTGAGCATCTGTGAGCCCAAATAGTTTTCCCTCATCCAGACGACCCGAGGGGCGGGGTGGGCGGTGAAGAGGCAGGTGAGGCTGACGGTGGAGCCCAAGGACGCCCATGTTGTTGGCTTGGGTCCCATCACCTCCGGTACAAAGTTGACGCTGACGATGATTCTCTTACTGATGGATGGCGGGTGACCGTTGCTGGCGATGCAGAGGTAGCCACCGGCGCTGCGCTGTGACACGTCTCGTAGCAGCAGTGAACTGCCCACGTAGTCTGACACTACCGGGGGAAACACGTCACGTGTATATACGTTAGATAAAGAAAGATCAGTTATGGAAATATTACTGCGTCTACGAGCTGCTTGCTGGTAGACGCAGCTCTAAACTAATGAAATAAATGTATTACGTCAGGTGTCTACCTGTTGACACAGTTCTATGCTAATGAAGTAGCTAATTATTTTGAGTCCTTGTTTCTGGCCTCAGCTCTGTGCTATATTGTGAGGCCTTTACTTAACAGGTCTTTTACCTGAATGTTGTTAGGGTTCAACTTGTACTCACCTAGTTGTGGTTGCAGGGGTCGAGTCACAGCTCCTGGCCCCGCCTCTTCACTGGCCGCTACTAGGTCACTCATCCTGCTTCATGAGCTTTATCATACCTCTTCTTAAAGCTATGTATGGATCCTTCCTCTACTACATCACTTCCCAGACTATTCCACTTCTTGACAACTCTGTGACTGAAGAAATACTTCCTGAGTACCATCCCTGGAACATCCTGTCTCTGTCCACCTTGTCGATTCCTCTCAGTATTTCATGTCGTTATCATATTCCCCTTATCTCTCCTGTCTTCCAGTGTCATCAGTTCGATTTCCCTTAACCTCTCCTCGTAGGACATGCCTCTTAGCTCTTGGACTAGTCTTGTTGTAAACCTTTGCAGTTTCTCTAATTTTGTTACATGCTTGGCTAGGTGTGGGTTTCAAACTGGTGCTGCATACTTCAATATGGGCCTAACGTACACCGTGTACAGGGTCCTGAACGATTCTTTATTAAGATGTCGGAATGCTGTTCTTGGGTTTGCTAGGCGCCCGTATGCTGCAGCAGTTATTTGGTTGATGTGCGCTTCAGAAGATGTGCCTGGTGTTATACTCACTCCAAGATCCTTTTCCTTGAGTGAGGTTTGTAGTCTCTGACCCCCTAGACTGTACTCCTTCTGTGGTCTTCTTTGCCCTTCCCCAATCTTCATAACTTTGCACTTGGTGGGGTTTAACTCCAGGAGCCATTTTCTGGACCAGGCCTGCAGCCTGTCCAGATCCCTTTGTAGTTCTGCCTGGTCCTCGTCCGATTGAATTCTTCTCATCAACTTCACATCATCTGCAAACAGGGACACTTCGGAGTCTATTCCTGCCGTCATGTCGTTCACAAATACCAGAAACAGCACCGGTTCTAGGACTGACCCCTGTGGCACCCCGCTCGTTACAGGCGCCCACTCTGACACCTCGCCACGTACCATGACTCGTTTTTGTCTTCCTGACAGGTATTCCCTGATCCATTGCAGTGCCTTCCCTGTTATCCCTGCCTGGTCCTTCAGCTTTTGCACTAATCTCTTGTGTAGAACTGTGTCAAACGCCTTCTTACAGTGCACACGTTTGTGTGTGTGTGTGTGTGTGTGTGTTTGAATGAGCACGTTTGTGTGTGTGTGTGTGGGCGTGTCTTTGTGAGTGTTGAAGTTTGTGACTTTTTTTGTTGTGTTTAACCATAATACTCATAATTAATATACATATAAATAAATACATTACCATAGTGAGAATCACTGATTCTGATACGATCGTAGTCCTCCCTGATCCACCTGACTGTGGGTGTAGGCGTGCCATGGGCGTGGCACGTCAGGTTGGCGGAGCTTCCTCTGTTGACAGTCACCTCCTCGTCACCTCCGTCTAGCACTGGCGGCTCTGGTGGGCAACGAGGGACAGAAGATTCAAGGAGTTTGCCTGACGAGGCTGTAAGATAGTCACAATGTGGATAAAATGTATGTTGATCGGGCAGGGCTTAAGGGAGGATTAAACTTATTCATGAATATAATATGTATATGTATATATATGTCGTGCCGAATAGGTAAAACTTGCGATTTTAAGTTAAATAACAATGCTCTTCTTGCCGAATAAGGCAAGCGAAAATTTGTGCATGCAATAATTTCGCAAATTTCATTCCGAACCTATTGAAAAAAATATATTTCATTGTGTTTATTTATTATTAAATAATTGTAAAGTTTCACACAAACAACCCGCAGATAGAGAGGAGCTTACGACGTCCTTCACTCTGGCTCCGCTGTGTAGATGACATCTTTGCTCTTTGGCCTCATGACTCTAGTCTCTTCCAACCATTTGTCGATGCCCTTACCAATCTTGCTCCTTCCATTATGTTTAAAGCTGAATAGGAATCTAATTCCTTGCTTCCTATCCTTGATGTTCATGTCCACCTCTCAGATACAGGTTTTGATTTTTCCGTGTACCGCAAGCCTATGCACAGTGACATGTACATTCACTACTATTCTTATGCTTCCTCTGTGTTCTTATCTCCCTCTTTCTCCGAGCTCTCCGCATTTGTGATCCTCAGTTCCTTGAATCGGAAATTTCCACTCTTCGTAATTCATTTTCACGTCTTGGCTACCCTTCCCATTTCATAGACTCTGCCTTCTCACGTGCTGAACGGACTTTCTTCTCTCCCAAACTCTCTACTCCTGGGAACTCTCCTGTCCTCTGCCTTTCCTGTATTTCGAGTCTTTCTAATCTCAACAACTCTCTCCGTTCCTTAGACATCAAACTAACTTTTCTCCAGACTAACACCCTTCGCACCAATCTAGCTCATACCTCTCCTCCTTCCTACTACTTCTCTTGTCCCGTCCCTCTCTGCTGGCCTATATATACTGCCTCCTCTCTTTTCTGTCAGTGTGACTTTGTAAATGGTCCAAGTCGGACCGAAACGTCGTGGTAAGTTTATCCTGTGTGTGGGTTATTTGTGTATTGTTCCAGTCACGGTATTGTGACTTTTGGTTATTTATTGTAAACTTATCTAAAATATATTTAGTTGGATTAGGATAAATTAAATTGCGCTTGTTATAATAAAGTTAGGTAAGTTTTCTAAGGTTCTTTTGGTATAAAATTATTAATTTTTGCATTAACATAAAAGAAAAAAATATATCTGTAAACGTATAAGAGAAAAATTTAGAATGGACTTAATTTTAAATGAGTTCTTGCTAAATGACCTATTTTACCTATTCGGCACGACACACACACACACACATATATATATACACACACACTGACTGGGACCCCACAGCTTTATTCTAGAGAATAAACGTACCTAGATAAACTGAAGCTGTTTCTCCCCTGAGCAGTTTGAGTATTTTTTTCTACCATCCCCTATATGCTAAGTTTTATTAAATTTATTTAAAAACAAAATACATTAAAAAGACAATGGGAGAAAGAATAATGTGGATGACATCTCAAAATACTTCATCCAACTTCCTGGTGGTGGGTCGTGTGTAGATAAGATTTAGTTCATCTTTTTAACCCCTGAGGGTTAGCCACCCTGGATAACCCATGAAAGTCATTGCGTCATTGAGGACTGTCTTATTTCCATTTGGGTCTTCAATCTTGTCCCCCAGGATGCTACCCACACCAGTCGACTAACACCCAGGTACCTATTTGCTGCTAGGTGGACAGGACAACAGGTGTAAGGAAACGCGTCGAAATGTTTCCACCCAGCTGGGAATCGAACCCGGGCCCTTTGCGTGTGAAGCGAGAGCTTTGCCAGCAAGCCCACGGGGGCACCTAGCCCAGAATACTGCAGGCATATCCTCACTGGGTCGCAATATTGAGTTTGTGTGTAGTAACGAGTTTGTCACCAGATTCCTTAAGGAATCTGGGAACACTTGTTCCACTCTCCGAGGGTCTCAGACCTTCCTTAGTGAATCTGTAGTCGTAATAGTATATATGTATACATATGAAGTTCTGACGTATTACAAGGGGACACCACGAGACACTTTTTCTCCCCCACAAAAAAAAGTTGTAGTCAACTTTCGCTGAAATCTATTAAAATCATCAGGATCGAGAAAAATATTAAGCCGTTTTTACTAAGCTATAAATGTGAATGTTAAAATTAAAAAAAATATATGTATATGTATTGAAAGTAAAATAGAAAAGTTAAAACAAGAGGCATATCCATAACAGGTAGATAAACTAGACATATGTGCAACACTTAGGTATCTTTAATGAGGAAACGTTTCGCCACACAGTGGCTTCATCAGTCCATACAAATGAGAATCGTGAAGAACAGGAGGAGTTTGAGGTAATCAGTCCCTCAACCTTGAGTCGATGCAATCAGTCCATCAGATTGATGGACTGATTACCTCAAATTCCTCCTGTTCTTCACCATTCTCCGAACTTGTTGGTTCTCTGAACCATTCATCTACATAAGACAGGTTAAGCTGGAACACACCAAGCAACACCGTCGAGTCACCAAACTCAATAAGCAACACGACAAAACTCAGAGGAGAATTTTTTTAATGGAAATTACCGAAGTATAACCATTAAGCTTAGGCATGAGCTCGCTAATGTATAAACTCTCTAATATTCTTAAATTCAATTTATCTTGTGTTCTGCCTCCAGTTTTAAAATCATTAATACCTTTAGTTTGCGAATGTAGTGTGATACGCCCTTGTGTTGATATATTCTATCATGGTAGTTTGTATACCAGTGTATCTAGCTTTACACATAGAACATGTATACCAGTGTGCCTAGCTTTACACCTAGAATATGTATACCAGTGTATCTAGCTTTACACATAGAACATGTATACCAGTGTATCTAGCTTTACACCTAGAACATGTATACCAGTGTATCTAGCTTTACACATAGAACATATATACTAGTGTATCTAGCTTTACACCTAGAACATGTATACCAGTGTATCTAGCTTTACACATAGAACATATATACTAGTGTATCTAGCTTTACACATAGAATATGTAAACCAGTGTATCTAGCTTTACACCTAGAACATGTATACCAGTGTATCTAGCTTTACACATAGAACATATATACTAGTGTATCTAGCTTTACACATAGAACATGTATACTAGTGTGCCTAGCTTTACACATAGAATATGTAAACCAGTGTATCTAGCTTTACACCTAGAACATGTATACCTGCGTATCTAGTTTTATATCTAGAACATGTATACCAGTGTGATTAGCTTTACACCTAGAACATGTATACCAACGTATCTAGCTTTGCACCTAGAATATATATACTGATACATAACACTAGGACACAGAAGTGACGTAACAGAATCATTATATTTAAAATAACTCCCGATAGTTAAAAGATTAACAAATTTGAATTTAATTAGAGAATAAAAAAAAATTGTAACCATTTTAAACATTGCTTTTTGACGTTTTAACTTAACTATCCACGAAAAGGAAGATTAGCATCACGGACACTTTTAGGAAATGACTCCAGTTGTCGAGTGACAGTTTACAAAAAATAATCAATATATGTATTTTGAAATAACTGTAATGGGTAGCTATTGGACATTGAAACCCTAGTTAAGAATTTTATTTCAATATCAAAGACTGAACAAAATGGACTTGATGAATAACATCTATTAATCAAAGTTTTTACAAGATTTTTCAAAACAAAGCAGGAAGGAAATATAGAAACTTCAAAGGTAAAGCAGTAAATATAGCATTTTTGTATAAAGATTTTGGTGGATTTTGAACTGAGCTGAGGCAGCATAACAGTTCTTAGACTGTAAAATTGATTGGTGTTAAAAAAATCAGGGAAAGGGTGAGAGTTGAGTCCATGATAACTGAGTCTCTGATTAGTTTGCAATCGTATTATTACGATTTCGTATATCACACTGAGGCATTAACACCAGTCTAACCATACCACGGACGGGGATTGAACTCGCGGCGAGTGAGTCGTAAAACTCCAGTCCAGAGCGTAAGTCACTGGGCCAGCTGGCTACAATAAGGTTAATCATACTAGGTATATTTATCTACACCATAGAGAAGTTAGCACAGGCCCCACATGACTCACTCGCCGCGAGTTCAATCCCCGCCTGTTGTTTGGTTTATTTGCAGTCGTGTTATTACGATTTAATGAGTCAGTAACACCAGTACTGGTTATCTAAATGTACAGTAGACCGTCGATTAAGATGGTAGTTAGAGTCCTGAAAATGAATACTTAAACGAATCCGTGTTAAAGAAACTGAAGAACTTATGGGGAAAATAGTTACGTTTCTGGTACCTCCAAAAAAGCCAAATAACTTCAGTTTTTGGGGTCTCCAAATCTTACAAAAATCAAAATAATGATGCAATTGTTGTTCATTATTGTTACAATGTTTTTTTTTCTATTGCTTAAAGCTAAAAATACAACAAATAATATTTCTTACCTTAAATTGTGGTCGCTGGTGTTTGTGGATGATTGTGAAGGAGGTAGTGGAGAGGCATGCTGAGGCCCATCTAGGCTGAGGTAGATGGTGGTCCAGTCAGTCAGTAAGTCAGTCCAGTCAAATGAGTCAGTAGATCAGTCAGTCAAGTCAGTAGATCAGTCAGTCAAGTCAGTAGGTCACTCATTCAAGTCAGTAGGTCACTCATTCAAGTCAGTAGGTCACTCATTCAAGTCAGTAGGTCACTCATTCAAGTCAGTAGGTCACTCATTCAAGTCAGTAGGTCACTCATTCAAGTCAGTAGGTCACTCATTCAAGTCAGTAGGTCACTCACTCAAGTCAGTAGGTCACTCATTCAAGTCAGTAGGTCACTCATTCAAGTCAGTAGGTCACTCATTCAAGTCAGTAGGTCACTCATTCAAGTCAGTAGGTCACTCACTCAAGTCAGTAGGTCACTCATTCAAGTCAGTAGGTCACTCATTCAACTCATTTAGTAAATCAGTTAAGTCGGTCAGTCAAATAGTAAGCAGTCGGCATATCAATAAGTCATTCAGAAAATCAGTAAGTCATTAAAAAATTCAGTAAGTCATTCAGAAAGTCAGTAAGTCATTCAGAAAATCAGTAAGTCATTCAGAAAATCAGTAAGTCAATCAGTAAAGTCACTCAGTAAATCAGTCAAGTTGGTCATTCAAGTCAGTAGGCTAGTCAGTCAAGTCAGTCAGTCAAGTAGGTCAGTCAAGTCAGTAAGCCAGTCAGCAAATCAGTCAAGTGAGGTGAAGTGTAAAATGAAAATATGCCGCAATTTGACAATAGTTTAATGGAGAAAACGTTTTAAAGGAAACCGTTTTAATCGTTTTAATTCAAGAAAATGCAAGATTTTATTATTTTCTTAATCAACAATAAAAACAGTATACATATGTTTGAAATTCCAATAATCCGTAAGCAAATCTATGTGAGTTCAATTTCTAAAAAGGAGAAAAGTGCCATCAATTTAACTGTTATATATACTTGGTTTAAAATGTATTTTGTAATCACGGATCCATTTTTTTTCATAACACACAAAATAATTGTTAAAGATGGACCTGAAGGTGAAGCATTTGCAACACCAACTTGTGTATTGTGTCTATTATTGATAATTAAGAACGAGATATTGACAGCCAAGTGATGTATTTTTTTTAATCTTTAGTTTAATCATTAACTATATCAGTATCTTTAAATAAACTATTGACAAATAACTGTTGACTCTGTTAATGAGATGTTTTTAAACAAAGTCTCGACATCATATACTGGTCGTCTGTCAGACCTGTCTACCCTTCTTGTGGCCTTCACAGACTCCTTCTTGTTGAAGCATTTCTTATACACAACATTCCTAAAACGAATCTTAGTCCTGGCTTTGTAGATGCCTTCCTTTCTCACTACATTGCCATGTGCTCTAAACTTCAGACCACTTGTTACCTGACCTGACTTTTGTCTCCTCTCCGTTCCTGTCTTATGCCTAGGAGGGTCGAGACCTCTGGGGTTTCACAATGGATCAGTGGATCTCCTGCACTGCTCCTTTGCTCTTATGGACTACCTTCACCGTTACTACTACTACCTCTTCTACTTCTACAATAATATTTTCTTCTCTGCCATTTATTTTTTCACTACTACTACTACTAGTACTACTACCACCTTATTTCTACCTCTGCCACTGAGCACTATTGCTCCTGTTCTCTCCGCCCACACTACCACTTCCCTCCTGTTGCCTCACGTATGTAATCTGTCCTCCTTCTCTTCTCGCTTCTCTGTGTAACTTATCAATGGTGTAACCCAGATCGAAACATCGTCACATGTTTCAGCCTCCTAAGAGCGGGTTGTGTGGTCCCCTCTATGGATATTTAAATTATAACTTCCAGAAACAATGTTTGAAATGCATTAAAAATTTGTTAGAAGCAAATCAAATTCAAATTACTTTTTGTTAATCCATCAACTATTAAGAGTTACTTTAAAGACTATCTATCAGTATGGTTATCTATCAGTATGGTAGATAAATGGTTCAGAGAAACCGACAATTTGATAAATTAGGCATACGGTTCTCTGAACCATACCTATAGGCATAACATACTTCCACCTGTGGATTTGTCCAAGATGGAAGTAGGTGAAGCAGTCGTAGGTGCCACCTACGACTGCTTCACCCATCTGTATGCAGTATATAAACCACTTCTTCGCGCATATGTTCTATTCTTATCAAAAAGGATGGACTAATTACATCGACTCCAAGATGAGGGACTTGTTACCTCAGCCTTGTTACCTCAGCCTTGTTACCTCAGCCTCTTCTTTGCATTGGACTGATGAAGTCACTGTGTGGCGAAACGTTTTCTCAATAAAGATACCCAAGTGTTGCACATGCGTCTAATTCATCATTTATCAATATAAACATTCAAGCAGTGTAGCCAGATATGTGGGAAGTTCAGTTAAAAACTTGCAAGTTAGGTGTAGCTAATTTAGCAAATAACCAATGATCATTTACTTAGTACAAATTATTTTAAAATTTCTGGAGGAACAATTTAGTGTGTATACAAATTAGGGAGCCAAACCTGAGATTTAAAACTTTATTTACTTCAGTATTTTCTTTATTTGCAATAAAATAGTCGGTGTCCCGTGGCTGGGTTGGCAACGCTCTCGCCTCAAACACTTGAGTGTCCGTGGTTCAATCCCCGGCATGGGGCATGTTTTTTACACCTGCTGTCCATGTTCACCTAGCAGTAAGTAGGTACCTGGGTGTTAGTCGACTGTTGTGTGCATCTTGGAGGACAAGATTGAAGGAGCGCAATGGAGAACACCATCCTCCATGACACTGACTTTATTTGGGTTATCCTGGATGGCTAAACCCCCCCTCCCCCCGGGTTAAAATTTTAAGCAAATGTTATCAATTCCCTTGCTTGAGTTTTCTCTTATTTTTGACTTTATTCACAAATAACCCGTACATGGGAGAAAGAAACTATGACGACGTTTCGGTCTGACTTGTTCCATTCACAAGTCACACTGTGTATTGTTCCATTGACAAGTCACACTGTGTATTGTTCCATTGACAAGTCACACTGTGTATTGTTCCAGTCGCGGTATTGAACCATTTTGTTCTTCATTCTTGACTTGGCTCACTCAACAGTGTAGCTGGCTCACTCCACGGTGCAGCCGGCTCACTCCACGGTGTAGCTGGCTCACTCCACGGTGCAGCCGGCTCACTCCACGGTGCAGCTGGCTCACTCCACGGTGCAGCCGGCTCACTCCACGGTGTAGCTGGCTCACCCACGGTGCAGCCGCTCACCCACGTGTAGCTGGCTCACTCCACGGTGCAGCCGGCTCACTCCACGGTGTAGCTGGCTCACTCCACGGTGCAGCCGGCTCACTCCACGGTGTAGCAGGCTCACTCCACGGTGCAGCCGGCTCACTCCACGGTGCAGCCGGCTCACTCCACGGTGTAGCTGGCTCACTCCACGGTGTAGCCGGCTCACTCCACGGTGCAGCCGGCTCACTCCACGGTGTAGCTGGCTCACTCCACGGTGCAGCCGGCTCACCCACGGTGCAGCCGGCTCACTCCAGTGTAGCTGGCTCACTCCACGGTGTAGCCGGCTCACCCACGGTGCAACCGGCTCACTCCACGGTGTAGCCGGCTCACTCCACGGTGTGCCGGCTGACTCCACGGGCAGCCGGCTCACTCCACGGTGTAGCTGGCTCACTCCACGGTGCAGCCGGCTCACTCCACGTGCAGCCGGCTCACTCCACGGTGTAGCTGGCTCACTCCACGGTGTAGCCGGCTCACTCCACGGTGCAGCCGGCTCACTCCACGGTGTAGCCGGCTCACTCCACGGTGTAGCCGGCTCACTCCACGGTGCCGCCGGCTCACTCCAAGGTGCAGCCGGCTCACTCCACGGTGCAGCCGGCTCACTCCACGGTGCAGCCAGCTTACTCCAAGGTGCAGCCGGCTCAATCCACAGTGCAGCCGGCTCACTCCACGGTGCAGCCGGCTTACTCCAAGGTGCAGCCGGCTCAGTTCCGGCTCAAGCCTTCCTTAAAGCACAACCCTCATGGGTATCCTTCTGGCTTCACATTTATTTTTACTTTAATTAGCCTAAAAAAATAAATTAGATTTTATTGCAATATTTTTCACCTTTATCTTATGGTACAATTTTTTAAATAATTTAAAAAAAAATGCTGATGAATATACAGTGGTACCCCGGATTTCGTACAGCTCCCAACTTGAACAATTATGTAAGTGTATTTTTGTAAGTGTTTTTGTATGTGTATTTTTGTAAGTGTTTTTGTAAGTGTACTTTTGTAAGTGTTTTTGTAAGTGTATTTTTGGGGTTCTGAAACGGACTAATCTAATTTACATTCGTCCTTATGGGAACAAATTCGTTCGGTAACGGCACTCGAACAGCCTTCTGGAACGAATTATTGACGAAATCCGGGGTACCACTGTATGTCAATATTCTTAGTTTGTATTGCTGTCTATTAACTATCTATCAAGGTACCTTGAAATTGCGCAGTGATTTAGAAGCTTGGACACCACTTAGCCACTCGAGTTATGTGATAGATAATATTTGTTCGGATTTTTAACCTGGAGGGTTAGCCACCAACTCCAAAAAGTCAGTGTGTCATCGAGGACTGTCTTTTATTTCCATTGTGGTCCTTCAATCTTGATCACCAGGATGCCACCCACACCAGTCGACTAACACAAAAGTACTTACTGCTAGGTGAAGAGGGATAGCAGATGTAAGGAAACGTGCCTAACATTTCCACCCATACTGGGGTACACGGGGATTAAACCACGGATACTCAGTGTGTGAGGCAAGAGCGTTGCTAACCGAGCCACGGGATATCCCCCAATGTATATTTACAAATATATCCTAAATCACTCATTCATGTAGCTGATGATCCTGTTTAATTGTTAAATTAATCCGTGTGTATTTGCATACGTGTCCCGTATTAAACAAGACAGATCAATGCATAAAGATGAGTACTTAGAGCTTACACCTAAAATAATATTACTAATGGCATTTCCAGTTAATATCTAACTGTGAGTGTAGGGGAAGTTCGTGAGGCAGTGGGTAGAATGAAAGGGGGTAAGGCAGCTGGGATTGATGGGATAGAGATAGAAATGTTAAAAGCAGGTGGGGATATAGTTTTGGAGTGGTTGGTGCTATTATTTAATAAATGTATGGAAGAGGGTAAGGTACCTAGGGATTGGCAGAGAGCGTGTTTGTTCTTTTGTATAAAGGCAAAGGGGACAAAAGAGAGTGCAAAATTATAGGGAATAAGTCTGTTGAGTGTACCTGGTAAAGTGTATGGTAGAGTTATTATTGAAAGAATTAAGAGTAAGACAGAAAGTAGGATAGCAGATGAACAAGGGGCTTTAGGAAAGGTAGGGGTGTGTAGACCAAGTGTTTACAGTGAAACATATAGGTGAACAGTATTTGGATAGGGTAAAGATGTTTTTGTGGCATTTATGGATTTGGAAAAGGCGTATGATAGGGTAGATAGGGGGCAATGTGGCAGATGTTGCAGGTGTATGGAATAGGAGGAAGGTTACTGAAAGCAGTGAAGAGTTTTTATGAGGATAGTGAGGCTCAGGTTAGAGTGTGTAGGAGGGAAGGGGACTATTTCCCAGTAAAAGTGGGCCTTAGACAAGGATGTGTGATGTCACCGTGGTTGTTCAATATATTTATAGATGGGGTTGTAAGAGAAGTGAATGCGAGGGTCTTGGCAAGAGGTGTTGGGCTAAAAGATAAAGAAGCAAATACAAAGTGGGAGTTGTCACAGTTGCTTTTTGCTGATGACACTGTGCTTTTGGGAGATTCTGAAGAGAAGTTGCAGAGGTTGGTGGATGAATTTGGTAGGTGTGTAAAAGAAGAAAATTGAAAGTAAATATAGGAAAGAGTAAGATGATGAGGATAACAAAAGAATAGGTGACGAAAGATTGGATATCAGATTGGAGGAGAGAGTATGGAGGAGGTGAATGTATTCAGATATTTGGGAGTGGACATGTCGGCGGATGGGTCTATGAAGGATGAGGTGAATCATAGAATTGATGAGGGAAAAGGGTGAGTGGAGCACTTCGGAGTCTGTGGAGACAAAGAACCTTGTCCATGGAAGTAAAGAGGGAATGTATGAGAGTATAGTTATACCAACGCTCTTATATGGGTGTGAAGCATGGGTGATGAATGTTGCAACGAGGAGAAGGCTGGAGGCAGTGGAAATGTCATGTCTGAGGTCAATGTGTGGTGTGAATATAATGCAGAGAATTCGGAGTTTGGAAATTAGGAGGATGTGCGGGATTACCAAAACGATTGTCCAGAGAGCTGAGGAGGGGTTGTTGAGGTGGTTTGGACATGTAGAGAGAATGGAACGAGACAGAGTGACTTCTGAGAGTGTATAAATCTGTAGTGGAGGGAAGGCGGGGTAGGGGTCGGCCTAGGAAAGGTTGGAGGGAGGGGGTAAAGGAAGTTTTGTGTGCGAGGGGCTTGGACTTCCAGCAAGCATGTGAGCGTATTTGATAGGAGTGAATGGAGGCATATGGTTTTTAATACTTGACGTGCTGTTGGAGTGTGACAAAGTAACATTTATGAAGGATTCAGGAAACCGGCAGGCCGGACTTGAGTTCTGGAGATGGGAAGTACAGTGCCGGCACTCTGAAGGAGGAGTGTTAATGTTGCAGTTTTATAACTGTAGTGTAAAGCACCCCTCTGGCAAGACAGTGATGGAGTGAATGATGATGAAAGTTTTTCTTTTTCGGGCCACCCTGCCTTGGTGGGAATCGGCCGATGTGTTAATAAATAAAAATCTAAAGTTTATATAGTTTTTGGTTGCGACAATATTAGTGTGAATAGCTGAGCCTCTGTTAATGTCACAGTTGTGAGAAATCGTGTGAGAGAAAATGTAGGAAACAGTCTAAGATAAGATTTATTGGGATTTTCTACCCGGGGTAGGGAGGGTTAGCCACCCATGATAACCTGGGGTAGGGAGGGTTAGCCACCCATGATAACCTGGGGTAGGGAGGGTTAGCCACCCATGATAACCTGGGGTAGGGAGGGTTAGCCACCCATGATAACCTGGGGTAGGGAGGGTTAGCCACCCATGATAACCTGGGGTAGGGAGGGTTAGCCACCCATGATAACCTGGGGTAGGGAGGGTTAGCCACCCATGATAACCTGGGGTAGGGAGGTTAGCCACCCATGATAACCTGGGGTAGAGAGGGTTAGCCACCCATGATAACCTGGGTAGGGAGGGTTAGCCACCCATGATAACCTGGGTAGGGAGGGTTAGCCACCCATGATAACCTGGGGTAGGGAGGGTTAGCCACCCATGATAACCTGGGTAGGAGGGTTAGCCACCCATGATAACCTGGGGTAGGAGGGTTAGCCACCCATGATAACCTGGGGTAGGAGGGTTAGCCACCCATGATAACCTGGGGTAGGGAGGGTTAGCCACCCATGATAACCTGGGTAGGGAGGGTT
The DNA here is from genome assembly GCA_009830355.1 of Cherax destructor. Classification (NCBI taxonomy): domain Eukaryota; kingdom Metazoa; phylum Arthropoda; class Malacostraca; order Decapoda; family Parastacidae; genus Cherax; species Cherax destructor. The sequence continues at coordinate 344,403 of WNWK01000425.1, read as the reverse complement.
AGCCACCCATGATAACCTGGGGTAGGGAGGGTTAGCCACCCATGATAACCTGGGGTAGGGAGGGTTAGCCACCCATGATAACCTGGGGTAGGGAGGGTTAGCCACCCATGATAACCTGGGGTAGGGAGGGTTAGCCACCCATGATAACCTGGGGTAGGGAGGGTTAGCCACCCATGATAACCTGGGGTAGGGAGGGTTAGCCACCCATGATAACCTGGGGTAGGGAGGTTAGCCACCCGTGATAACCTGGGTAGGGAGGGTTAGCCACCCATGATAACCTGGGGTAGGGAGGGTTAGCCACCCATGATAACCTGGGGTAGGGAGGGTTAGCCACCCATGATAACCTGGGGTAGGGAGGGTTAGCCACCCATGATAACCTGGGGTAGGGAGGGTTAGCCACCCATGATAACCTGGAGTAGGGAGGGTTAGCCACCCGTGATAACCTGGAGTAGGGAGGGTTAGCCACCCGTGATAACCTGGGGCAAGGAGTGTTATCCACCCATGATAACCTGGGGTAGGGAGGGTTATCCACCCATGATACTTAGGATAGAGAGGGTTAGCCACCCATGATAACCTAGGGTAGGGAGGTTAGCCACACATGATAACTGGGGTAGGGAGGATTTGCCACCCATGATAACCTGGGGTAGGGAAGGTTAGCCACCCAGGATAACCTAAGAAAGTAACGGCGTCATCGAGTACTGTCGGTCTTCTTTCCAGTCTTGTCTCCAGGATGCGACCCACATCAGTCGACTAGCACCAGGTACCTACCTACTTCTAGGTGAACAGTGACAGTAGTTGTAAGGTGACTAACACCCTGGTACCTACTTACTTATAGGTGAACAGGGACATCAGATGTAAGGTGACTAACACCCAGGTACTAATAGGTCAGTGGTTCCCAAAAAATTCAGGCTGCTGCCCCCTTGGCTCCCAGGCCACATTCCTACTGCCCCCCCCCCCCACATACGAAAACACCTCTCTCTTGGTATTAGGTTTACTGCAAATTCAAAACACCAATTAATCTAACACTATAAACAAGCGTATTTATTTCACAAATATAAATTAGCATAGTAAACCAATTTATTTAACAAATGAAAGGGTATATTTACATCTCATCTGGAAACAACATTGTCTTCACAATTTTAATGAGATGGATGTTCTTGTTGCAGGAACATCACCTTCTCAACATCTGTCTTGAAGACACTAAGAAGAAGTCTTAGATCACCGAGTTCAGTAATTTTCAGTCAGTTTCTTTGCTTGGAAAGAAGCCTAGCGACTGTACTGAAGCCTCGCTCTACTAAATATGATGTTGGGAAGCCAATAAAGTACATCGTGGAAATAAATGGTATAAAATACCGACACAATGGAAAAATAAACACATAAGCAGTATAATGTGATCCTTTATTGACAACGTTTCGCCCACGCAGTGGGCTTTATCGAGTCACAGACAGATCTGTCTGTGACTCGATAAAGCCCACTGCGTGGGCGAAACGTTGTCAATAAAGGATCACATTATACTGCTTATGTGTTTATTTTTCCAAAGTACATCGTGACTTTATTCCACAATGCAGGATAACGGTCAGAAATTATTATTTGTAACCAAAAATCTTGATATGATTTTTTGAACTTTGGCCTCAGCTCATTGTCATTTTGGAGTGAAATGAGTTTTTCCTCCACCATTACTGTTTCCTCATTGTTGATGTCTATGAATAAATTGATCACCCATTCTGGTATTTTAAGCAAAAAATAAAAAACGTCCTGAAATCTGTCAGCAAAAAATAAAAAACATCCTGAAATCTGTCAGACATGTCTGTCTCTATGCAGCTTTCAGGTGTGTACAATACGGTGTATTGTTCACACCTGAGCTGCATAGAGAACTGGAGAAGAAGGTATGCTCTCCTTCTCCAGTTCAAAGAGGCTGGGAAACTGGAAGAGCTCACGACGGTCTATGTTACGTTAACAGAAAAGTGGAAAGGGCTGATTTGACTTCGATACGATTAACCTCATTTCCTTGCAACTGCAAATTAACTTAATTGAACTTTGTGAAGACATCTGACAAATAAGCAATGTCATACTTGATGTTTATTAGTTCATCACATAGAACATAACTGGAGTCTCTTAAGAATTCAACAACCGTTTTAAAATGTGAATAGAAACGTCTCAGGAAGTTTCCTTTGAGAGTCATCTAACGTGTGTGTGCAATAAAGAAGTTAGATAACTCTCAAAATGACTCTCAAAATCTTTATCATTTTCAGTGGAGAGCTGTTGAAACAGTCGGGAATTGACAGCATGTGACTTGATTTTATGTACTGCAGTGATAACAGTGCTTAATGAATTGTGAAGTCGACCACTTAGGTTATTTGCAACCAGATGTTTGTTGATTACCCAGTGCACAGTGAACACACCAGGAACTGACGAAGCCACAATGACAACCTGTCATCAATGGTCCGACTTCGGACCACAAAATAAAATAAGACTATGCTTCCTGTTAATTATATTCTTCATAAAGCATATTACTTAAGTGTTTTTGACTTAGATTTTGTCGTATAGATTTTGTAAAACAAACGCTGCCTTGGTTCTGAAGCCACCCTGCTGCCCCCTTACCGCCCCCGTTTTCCTCAACGCCCCCCTGGATTTTTCCACCATTCACTTTAGGAACTATTGTGCTAGGTGAACAGGGACAGGGGATGTAAGGAAACAGGCCCAACGTTTCCACCCATCCTGGGAATTGATCCCCGGACACTCAGTGTGTGAGGCGAGTAGAGGCCTCCGGACAATGAATGAACCATGCCCAGGTAGAGTGATGTTATTTGATCACGAACCTCTCACAAAAACTGCTATTTATGGACGACTAACATTGTATAGATATGTTTTGACTACTGTCTTGACCAAGTGAAGTTTTTTTTTTTTAGAACCTATCTATAGATTGATCATTCACACATACCTAATTTCCACTATATAATGCGTGAAACGTCCCCGGGACAGGCCAGGGATATGCCGATTATACACAAACCTCTCCTAATTAAATACAGTTCAGAGAAGAGAATAAACGTACTTCAGGTTAAACCCAGGTTTCTCCCTGGAGCTGTTTGAGAATTTTCTCCTACCACTTTTTATATGAAATGTTTGTGAACTTTACTTAATTAGGAGAGGTCTGTGTATAATCGGCATCTCCCTGGCCTGTCCTGTGTTTAACGCATTATATAGTGGAAATTTGGTGTAGGTGTGAATGATCCTTCCTTAGATCGCTGTTACTGACGTTAGTTCGGCAACTGGTGGTTTCCAGACAAGCTTGCATTAGGCTGGCATCTCTCTGGCTTGTGTAAGTTCTGTTCATTGTCTAAAAAAGCCCTTTCACTCGGATATATATATATATATATATATATGTCGTGACGAATAGGTAAAACTGGTCAATTAGCAAGAACCCACTTAAAATTAAGTGCTTTTTAAAATGTTCTCTTATACGTTTAAAGATATATTTTTTTCATTTATGTTAATGTAAAAATTAATAATTTTGTACCAAAAGAACCTTAGAAAACTTACCTAACCTTATTATAACAAGCGAAATATAATTTAGCCTAGTCCAAGTAAAAATATTTTAGATAAGTTTACAATAATTTAATAAACAAAATTAAATATATTTTTTTGTTAGGTTCAGAAGGATTTTTCGAAAATATTGCATACACAAAATTTCGCTTGCCTTATTCGGCAAGAAGAGCGTTGCTATTCAAGCCAAAACAGCAAGTTTTACCTATTCGGCGCAACATAATTATATATATATATATATATATATATATATATATATATATATATATATATATATATATATATATATATATATATATATATACATATAGTGTGTGTGTGTGTGTGTGTGTGTGTGTGTGTGTGTGAAATATTATGCAGAAAATTCGGAATGTGGAAATTAGGAGAAGGTGTGGAGTTACTAAAAGTATTTGTCAGAGGGCTGAAGAGGGGTTGTTGAGGTGGTTTGGTCATTTAGAGAGAATGGATCAAAGTAGAATGACTTGGAGAGCGTATAAATCTGTAGGGGAAGGAAGGCGGGGTAGGGGTCGTCCTAGAAAAGGTTGGAGGGAAGGGGTAAAGGAGGTTTTGTGGGCTTGGACTTCCAGCAAGCATGTGTGAGCGTGTTAGATAGGAGTGAATGGAGACGAATAGTTTTGGGACATGACGATCTGTTGGAGTGTGAGCAGGGTAACATTTTGTGAAGGGAGTCAGGGAAACCAGTTAATTGATTTAGTTGGACTTGAGTCCTGGAAATGGGAAGTACAATGCCTGCAATTTAAAGGAGGGGTCTGAGATGGTGACAGCTGGGAGGGACAATTCTCAGCTGTCGTATTTGAGCTCCTCTGCAAAGACAGTGATTGTGTATGAGTGTGGTGAAGGTGTTGAATGATGATGAAGGTGTTTTCTTTCTTTTTGGGTCACCCTGCCTCGGTGGGAGACAAGCCGACTTGTTAAAAATATATATATATATATATATATATATATATATATATATATATATATATATATATATAGTGAAAATAGGGAAATGAATTAACATTCTTCTTAAAAAATGAAACATTTTAATAGTGGCATGCAAATTTATTCTCATTTTGTCAGTTTTTAAATCAAAGGGAGTAGTTAAAATTTCTTACATGAATGTGAATAAACGGTTTAGATACAGACAATTTGATAAATAAGGCACTTGTGCAACATTTGGTAATCTTTTCTATGGAAACGTTTTGCCAGTCAGTGGCTTCTTCAGTCCAATGCAGAGAAATGCGGAAGATGAGGAGTAGTTTGCGGTAATCAGTCCCTCAGCCTGAAGTCAATGTGTGCAGTCCATCAATCTTGATAAAGTGCAGCATAATCTAGAGGACTCACAGGTGAGGACCCGCTAGGGTGAGGGAGTGGGGATACTTGAGGAATGATGTGGAAGAGGAGATGACTCAGAGAAGGAAAGTGCCGGTGCTAAACCCAGCAGCAAAGCATTGTAGGTTTGTTGTGAGGCTTGTGCCTCAACTACCCTCTTCAAGACTTATCTTGCTAGGTCGACAAAACATTTGACGACTCTAGGTATAGTTCCTCAACTGACTTTCACAGAGACGCACGTCCATAACTATGGTATTTAATAGTGAGGATGGAAGTGCAGCATATTGTGGGGATGGGGCTCATATACTGCTGACAGATGAGGTGGGAAGAGAGAGGCGGAGTCACAACTGGACAAAACCAATAGTGGAAGTAGGTCGTGCTTACAGATTGACAAGTTTTGAAGAAATCCCTGCACGACCTACTTCCACTATTGGTTTTGTCCAGTGGTGACTCCGCCTCTCTCTCTCTCCCCACCTCATCTGTCAGCAGTATATGAGCCCCATCCCCACAAATATGCTGCACTTCCATCCTCACTATTAAAATACCATAGTTATGGACGTGCGTCTCTGTGAAAGTCAGTTGAGAAACTGTACCTAGAGTCGTCAAATGTTTTGTCGACCTAGCAAGACCAGTCTTGAAGAGGGTAGTTGAGGAGCACAAGCCTTACACAACAAACCCTACAATGCTTTTGCTGCTGGGTTTAGCACCGGCACTTTCCCTTTCTCTGTAGTCATCTCCTCTTCCACATCAATTCCTCAAGTATCCCCACTTTCCCCTCACCCCTAGCAGGTCCTCACCTGTGAGTCCTTATAGTATTATGCTGCACTTTTATCAAGATTGATGGACTACACACATTGACTCCAGGCTGAGGGACTGATTACCGCAAACTACTCCTCATCTTCCACATTTCTCTGCATTGGACTGAAGAAGCCACTGACTGGCGAAACGTTGCACGAGTGGTCTCGCTTATGAACTTACATGAACATATAGAGAGTAAGTTTCCTGGCCAATTTTAGTGCTGTAATTATGTTGCTGTAATTTTGGTTCAAAACATTTTTTTTCAGTTTTCCCAAAATAAAATGTATTAAATCTTGTATGAAGAATCTTGAAGACAGCCAGTAGTATTTTTTGATGGAATTCTTAATTATATCATTTGTTTAATTTATTCATTTTTTTTTAAATGCAACATTGATTTTGAAAATATTAAGTAAAGAAAGATTATCAAGAAAGTGTTCAAGGTATGTGAGACCTGTCTTATTCTTGGATGATAATTACTTGTATGGTGATTCCTTGTCTCTTTTACAAAGTTTATAAGATGATTCTGTGTCCTTTTTTCAAGGTTGTGAGGAGATTCCTTGTTTTTTTTCAAGTTGTCAGAAGATTCCTTGTTCTTTGTTTTCTAAATTGTAGGAAGATTCCTTTTTTTTTCAAGTTGTAAAATGCATTTCTGTCAAGTTTAAAAACTTTGTCAATAACTCTTTTTCAAATACGCTCTATAAATCTTTTGGCTCAAAAAATAAAAAAAAGAGAAGTCCTCTCTCTCCATGGCCCTACTCTCCTTCATCCCCTCTGTGACAAAAATCCCCACTTATTCTCTTCACCTATTCTTTTTTTAGTGGTTCTTTTTCCCCCTCGGGTTTCTCATCTACGTATCTTTATTTAATATTTCATTTTTCCACTTTCAACTGGCGTTATTTTACCGCTCGGGATTGTTCATTTTTCTCAACTTTCTCATCTCTAATTCTTGGTATTTTGTTTTTACCTTTCTCTTTAAGATGTTGTTCCACGCTATAGCATGGAACAACATCTATGCTGTTAAAACAACAAGATGTTGATCTATGCTACAGCATCAAATACCATCTTTCTAATCCTTTGTATTATACTCATCTATATTATTACTCTCATGTTAACTGGATGAATATCTATGTCAACACCTCCTATTGATACACGATACCTTGGCATGGCAAGTAGGCTGACACCTACTTGCCATACTATGAAGAAAAAACCCAACAAGTACAGAGGGCTGCCACCTTGCAATACCTTCGTCCCAGTAGGGTGGGAGACCCCTGGAGCATGGGGCAAGTGCGCTCTAAAGTTCCTGAAAAGGTTTAGGTGAAAACCTCATCACGGAAACCAAGAACCCCAGAGATTGTGTTGCGTTCTGGGCACACTACCCATTCTCTTCTCTGAAGATGAGGGTCCCCACTCCAGTTCTACAGGTGATACCTCCCTTTACATATTATATATATATATATATATATATATATATATATATATATATATATATATATATATATATATATATATATATATATATATTATAAAAATCAACAGAAGGGTGGACGAGGGGCTCTAACCGCTGTCCGTAAACTGACAGTTCGATGCTCTTGCGTCCACCCTTCTGTTTATTCATCTAGAGTTGTTTACTACAACTCTGAGTTCATAAACGATGTGGCTTTGAGGGGCTAAGAATAGATTTACTGTTCAAGCTCCTGGGCTGAGGTTAAGAGTTCAGTTGGATTACAGTTGGTACCTCTGACGAAAATAATACAGAAGGTATTACCTCCGAACCCTTCCTATCAGAGGCCTGGGTTAGCCTAGACTTTAGAATGTTGGACTGTTCACCCTTCTGTGTATTCAAAAAAATTTTTTTATATATATATATATATATATATATATATATATATATATATATATATATATATATATATATATATATATATATATATATATATATATATATATGTATATTTGTATGTGTTATTCCTCCTTTGGGATTTACGACCTTCCATTTCGATGTATTTTTTCCATTCTGAATGTATATGTTTTCTATTGTTCCTGGAATACATTTTCTTTCAGGTAAAAATTATCTCAAATATTTTCTATTGCTTTTCACCATCAGTTAGTTAAACAAAACTGTTCTCAGTTGTTCTGGATATCTTCTCTACGCAACATTATACAGTATATCCCTATCTCTTCCTGTGTATATCCTTTTGTCTTAAGATTTACTCTTTCTACACTCAGTTATTCTTGTCTTTTTAGATATCTGCTTCTCACTCTCACCTAACCTAACTTCTGCTTCCCCATGGATGACTAGTCTATCTCAACCTGAGCATAATCTCTCTGGAGACCATCCTGTGTGTTGCCACAGGTTGTGGTCGTGAGTAAAATCAGTGGTATTACCTACTACAGCGAGGAAGCCAGAGATGGAGCTGGGCGGGGAGGTGTTGACCTGGCACCAGTAGTGACCCTGGTCCTGCATGGTGACATTGGCGATGGTCAGCACCCAGGTGGAGCGCTGTTCCCGCTGTATGGAGATGCGGGGGTTGTTGGTGATGACTTGTGTGGATACTGTCAGCACAGCACCGGTTCCCTTGTAACCCCACGCAACCTGCAGAGTAAACCCACCACCTGGCATTAGTATCTAGATACATTCGTAAAAGACACATTCCTTTTATCCATAATTCATTCTTGTGTACCCACAACGTCTTATTGCCAGCTACATTCAGCGCACCTAGCAGAAACAAGCAAATGTATATACAGAGAAATATCGAAGCCAGTAGGATTTGAACCCATTGTTGGCAGTTGTCCACGAGTGTGGCTTATCTTTCAACCTGACTGGCTTAAATCATTCAGACACAGCTGACCAATAACGTTAGGAAGAAACATGGCTTGTAGTCAAGTAGGTTGCCTAACATTATTGGACATTCGTAGCTAAATGGTTTAAGGCGTCAGGTTGGGAGCTGAGGCACACTCGTCGACAGCTGCCAACATGGGATCGAATCTTGCTGGCTGCGATATTTTTTTTGTAGCAAGTAGATGTATTCTTTACAGTTACATCATCTTTACTCTCACATCTCCCTTGATCATGCACAATATATGCTGTAGGTTATAATTATTTTATGCTGGCAATTCCACTTTAGTCCTGCAAGTTCTGCCTAGTACATGCACGAGGCTTGTTATATAATTTACTCTAGGATAATTGCACACGAAGCTAATTTTCAACCTCTAATGCAACGTTAACATATTTTGTTTATATACAACTTTCCTGTGATTATTCTCAGGAAACATACTACTAACCTTAGGAATATTAGATTGTAGACATAACTTCAAGTAATAATTATAACCTTTACTTATAACACAGACAAGTGTAATAGAACAAGTCAGTATTGGCACAATTTTTTTTTTTTTGCTCTAGCGTGAGCTGAGTAATAATATCCCAATTTCTTCAACAAAAACGGCAAATTAGGACATACAGAATATTGTTTCGTTATCTCAGAGGCTCATTAAGTTTGAGGCCACTCAGAATATTGTTTTGTTATCTCAGAGGCTCATTAAGTTTGAGGCCACTCAGAATATTGTTTTGTTATCTCAGAGGCTCATTAAGCTTGAGGCCACTCAGAATATTGTTTTGTTATCTCAGAGGCTCATTAAGTTTGAGGCCACTCAGAATATTGTTTTGTTATCTCAGAGGCTCATTAAGTTTGAGGCCACTCAGAATATTGTTTTGTTATCTCAGAGGCTCATTAAGCTTGAGGCCACTCAGAATATTGTTTTGTTATCTCAGAGGCTCATTAAGTTTGAGCCACTCAGAATATTGTTTTGTTATCTCAGAGGCTCATTAAGTTTGAGGCCACTCAGAATATTGTTTTGTTATCTCAGAGGCTCATTAAGTTTGAGGCCACTCAGAATATTGTTTTGTTATCTCAGAGGCTCATTAAGTTTGAGGCCCCTCAGAATATACATTATAAACTTATCTTCGTTCAAGGCAATCAGAAAGTATCTCGGGAAACAATTATTTCAAATTTCCAAGTTTATTCCATAAAAAGAGGCAAATTGCGACCTACAAGGTCAAATTCAGTCCAAACTTTTCTATAAGAAAGACTGGCCAGTGTTTGAAATATAATTTATATGTAGATTTAACCCAGGATAACCCAATAAAGACAAATACTGTGTCTCATTTCTGATCAGATGAGGCGTTATCCAGTTATATTAAGGAAAGAAATATGATTAATAAAATTAGCAGATTTAAACTTACACAACTTATAACTGAGGAAGATATACCAGCAATAAAAGTTTGAAGCCAGTTAGAAGAGGCATTCTCCAGGTAAATTTACACTTACGCAGCCAAAACTAAAAGCGTTCCATTCATTTCGTGAGGTGAATCAACCTTTAAAGACTGATGTCGTTCAGAATTTCTTTATTTTAATCAGAGGAATAGGGCAAAACCCGTGGAATTGGAAGCATTCAGATATGATCCTCGGAAATGGAGGAAAAATTCCACTCCTTGGATGGAAAGCCAGTCACCAACAAGGCCAAATAACGCTGCAATATAAAATATTGCTTTTCCACCTCTTCAAGGGAGTTCCTTGTAGTGGTGAAGAGGTTATTGGTCAGAGGAATTGGACCCTTTGGTCTTCTTCCTCAGGCCCAACCTAATTACCCCCCAATCCTCCCTTCCGTATCCCATCCTCTCATCCCCCTTTTTTTTACCGTCCCGTTAGTAGCCTCTGGGGTCCTCCCGCTCCGTGAGGTCCCTCGAGGGTGGTGTGGTTTGCCGTGGTATCTGAATTGTCTGAAGGTGTCCTGCTCACTTCCCGGATTTCCGAGAAGTGGGCGGGGTGCCCTTCGGATAATGGGTGTACCTCGTTCATGATCATTTCGGATTCCCTCAGTGCTTTACAAGTCATTAAACAATTTGACTCCCCTCATCCATTAGTCCTCCGTATTCAACAATGGTTGCATCGCATAGCAGCAAGAATAAAGATGTCGTTTTCTGCTGGGTCCCTGGTCAAGTTTGGTGTGCGGGGCAATGAGCAGGCGGATGCTGCTGCGCTTTCAGCGGTGCATGATGTCCCGGTTTCTTATAGGGTATTCCGTATAGGGACTATTTTCCAGTCATCTCTGTCCGTCTCCGCAGCCATTGGCAACAACGGTGTACGGGCATACGCCGTAACAAATTGCACTCTATTAAACCGCTTTTAGGTTTGTGGCCCTCTTTCTATCACCTTTGCCGTTCTCGGGAGACTGCGCTCTCCCGGCTCCGCATTGGTCATACACGCCTTACCCATGGGTATCTCATGGACAGACGCCCTGTTCCTCTCTGCGAGGCTTGTCAGGTCCCTATTTCGGTGCTTTACTTCCTTGTCAATTGCCCGATTTACCAGCAAGCTCGCAGGATTTACCTCCAACAATGCCGCTGCCCTACCACTCTGACTTTAGCTTCTCTACTTGAGGACGATCCCACCTATGACTCCCAAGCACTTTTTGACTTTTTGTCGGCAACTGCCTTTATTATACGAACTTTGGCACATAGCACTTATAGTCCCTTCCATCCCTTTTCTTTCCTTACCTTTGATCTCCTCTCCATCTAGCAGATTGCAACCTCCGCAATATTTGCTGCCCCGAAGCGCTGTATAACCCTTGTCGATTTAGCGCTTTCTTTGATTATAATAATCCAAGATTCAAGAGTGGGTCTTGCATCGTTTTCACATTGGGCATTGCACTTGCTTATTTTGAAAGTATTTTGCCAGTTACCGTACACCAGTCCGAAATTTGAAGCCAACAGGGATGAGGTTTTTGTCGTCTTATGAACTAAATACAAACGAAAAATTGGAGAAAGAAAAAAAATATCAACTACTTAAAGATCTCCTTTTGAGGATACATATTATTAAAGACTTGTTCTGCTACATTCCTTGTAATGTCCAAGATTATCAACAGGTGTTAAACATACCTTGTAGTGTCCAAGATTATCAACAACACAGGTAAGCTTCGCTGTTCGGCCAACCTGCGTGGTTACGTTCTGGATTGGAAATTCAAAATAAGGTGACTCTGTAAAGAACCAAAGAAATGGTGTGAATATATACGTTAATTTATAGAATTTAACATTATTGTTGAGGTTTAAATTTAATCCATTTAATAGATTAAATTGCTTCATATTGGAAGTTAAAAATTATTAATAATGATTAATCTGAAATGCTTTAACTGGGAAAGTAATTATAACTAAAATAAAAATAATTACTTTCCAAAAAATCATTAATACAGTTATTTTAAATTACTTTTTTTTAAATAAATCTCTTGTAAATGACAGAACTTGATTCCATTGTTAATCTTTTGTTAGGAGTTTGTCACCAAGTTAACTGATATATGATCAACATGACTACCAATTTGACATCCAACATGGCCACCAACATGACCACAAATATAACTATCATGACTACTAACATGACCACCAACATGACGAACATGTAAAGCAACATGACCACCAACATGACGAACATGTAAAACAACATGACCACCAACATGACGAACATGTAAAACAACATGACCACCAACATGACCACCAATATCGCCATCATCATGATCAACATGACCACTAATATGATCATGAACATGATAGAAACATGTCCATAGATATGATTATAAACATGACTACAAACAGAACCACCTTCATCACAACCAACATGTCTACAAACATGATCAGATTTCCATCAACATGAATATCAACGTGATTTCTGACATGAGTCACCTTGACCACTTACAAGATCACTAACATGACTACCCATATGTACCCAACATGATCAACATAACCACCGAAATCATCAAAAGTTTGACCAACATAACCTCCGAAATTATCATAAGTTTGACCAACAACATGATTACTAACATGACCGCCAGCATGTCCACCAACATGACCTTCAACATTACAATCAGATTAACCACGAACCTGATTAACATGACCACCAGAATTATCATCAACATGACCATCAAAATAATTACTAACATTACCACCAATATGACTATCATGACCACCAACATGATTACCCTTCTCACTACTAACATGACTACCCTCCTCACTACCAACATGCCCAACATGACTACCCTCCTCACTACCAACATGCCCAACATGACTACCCTCCTCACTACCAACATACGGAATGTTTTCAAACTCTCCTTGTGATGTTTTGTGGTATTCAGTGTAAAATAGAGGGTATTGAAAGGACGGGAGCTACAACTGGAAGCAGACAAGAGGCGGTAAACAATTGGTTGCAATAGAACACTGAAGTTGAGAGCTATTGTAAACAAGTCTTTAAAGCCGCATTTTAAAAATGGAAACAAACAAAAGTTTTTTTTTAAGAAATTCAAAGCTAAATAAGTGGTATATGTGAGATACAAAACAATTTAATAAAAACCCCTTCAAAATTTTGATGATCAGCAGTAAAGTTGAATAGGAGGAAAGTCAAAGGAAAAAAATTCTCCTAGTGGGTTTGGAACTACCGTCATCTAACAAGTTCTTGATTTTAAATTGGGAAAGTTAATATATCTAAGTAAATATAGCTATATGACGTAATTATATGACTACTTGTGCTTCAATATGATCATATATAAAATATATAGGGCCAGGAAACTTCAATACGTCAGTGGCAAAGGCAGGGCGTGTTGACATGAGAAACTTTCTCAAGGTATTTTAGGTGACGTGGCTGAACACAAACATTGAATTATGCAACAAGGTTTTCTGGAGAGCTGTAGAATTCTTGAAGCAGAGTTTAAGGTTGTAAAATAAGTTGTTATAGTTCTCAAGGATGAGGAAATTAAGATCTACTTTGCATAAGGATGGTATGTGCAATAAGGAATGTGACGTAGTTGGTGGGAATAATGGGAAACATGTAGGAAGTAAAGAGTGGCAAGTTGTTTCAAGATTTAGGAGGAACATGAAATGAACAGGATTTGACAACAGGATTCGACAACAGAATGAATGTGCAGTTTTACAGGTAGGACAAATACCTCAGCGTGAAAGACAAAGACCTCGGGTGGATTCTCAGATTCTATATTTGGAGTGGGTTTTCTGTAACAGAGATTAGAAGGCAAGATAGAGAGTGTGTTTCCTTGAAGTAGGTGTGGGTGACAGTTAACTGGTTAGTTAACATGGCAGGTGACGGCAACAACCTCATTATTGGCCAGATCCCGATCATACGTAGCATTTTGCCAAAATATAATTTTCCAAAGCACTGTACAAGCTGGCCAAGCTGTATATATTCCTAACAGAAAACTTAAATCAAACAAGAATGGTCTTAAATGAATAGACAATAGACTTGTCTGGGGTGAAAATAAAGATATTTACAGGTGAATCAAAGAAGGTAAAGGTCACCTTGCTTAACAATATTTTCAATTTCAGGAAGAAGTCAGAAAAGGGGATAAGAAAAGTCAAAAGATACTCTGAAATTAAGTTGCGAGGGAATCAAAGAACAAACCTATGGTTTCTTTAAAGGTTTATAGGAATAAATATTAGGAAAAGATAGGTCCCATTTTAATGTAACTCAGGTTAGCTATCTATACCAGCTTACTGTACCATTTTTAATACTTAATTCCTATGTCTTTACAAAAGAAAATACAAAAGACATCCCAGAAATCAGTACTTATATTGGTGGGGATGAAAATAAATTATGTAGAATCAAAGTCCTCAAACAACTAGATAGATAGAGGGCAAATAAGTCACTTGGCCCTGATGAGCTGTTTTCAAGGGTGTGGGGTTGTGTGTGTGGTTGTGCGTGTGGTTGTGTGTATGGTTGTGTGTGTGGTTGTGTGTGTGGTTGTGTGTGGTTGTGTGTGTGGTTGTGTGTGTGGTTGTGTGTATGGTTGAGTGTGTGGTTGTGTGTGGTTGTGTGTGTGGTTGTGTGTGTGGTTGTGTGTGTGGTTGTTTGTGTGGTTGTGTGTGTGGTTGTGTGGTTGTGTGTGTGGTTGTGTGTGGTTGTGTGTGGTTGTGCGTGTGGTTGTGTGTGTGGTTGTGTGTATGGTTGAGTGTGTGGTTGTGTGTGGTTGTGTGTGTGGTTGTGTGTGTGGTTGTGTGTGTGGTTGTTTGTGTGGTTGTGTGTGTGGTTGTGTGTGGTTGTGTGTGTGGTTGTGTGTGTGGTTGTGTGTGTGGTTGTGTGTGGTTGTGTGTGTGGTTGTGTGTGGTTGTGTGTATGGTTGTGTGTGTGGTTGTGTGTATGGTTGTGTGTGGTTGTGTGTGTGGTTGTGTGTGGTTGTGTGTGTGGTTGTGTGTGTGGTTGTGTGTGTGGTTCTGTGTTTGGTTGTGTGTGTGGTTGTGTGTGTATGGTTGTGTGGTTGTGTGTGTATGGGGGGGGGTTGTATGTGTGTGTGTGGTTGTGTGTATAATTATTTCTGTAAACCCAGTATAACCCAACTAATTTGAAGTGTTTTGCACGCAGGGTTTCTAAGAACTGAGTTAGGTGGTGGTAGGTTGAGTGAGTGTGTTATTTTGGTGTTAATGGGCACATTTCTTCTTTTATAAGCATTAAATAATGTTAAGGTGTCTATCACGTCCATTACAAGTATGAACGATGGTAAGGTACCTTATGTTTAATACATGTACGATACAAGGTCACATACTTAAATTTCTCCCACTTAAGTGAAGGTAATTTATGACGAATTCTCGGTTAGACTTGGACCCTTAACAAGTCCTACTTGGACGTATTAATGGTCCAAGACGGATCGAAACGTTGTCATAACTTTCAGTTTCATAAGAACGCGGGTATTTATGTGTATCGCAACTGCCGCTGTAGCGTAACTTGACGATTGTGCACCTTGTGGTTAATACATGTATGGAAGAAGGTACGATACCATACAAATGGAAAAGGTAACAAGAGAAAGTTTCATAATAATAACAATAATAATTGAGAAATACTGTAATTCTGAGAATAGTGTTAAGAACACGAAAAAAAAGTTATTGAAAATTTTAATGAGAGAAAACAGGTTTGCAGAACAATGGTTTTTAAACAGAGAAGGACATGTGTGGGCCTAGTGATTGCATTGAGATATAATTTGCAACACTTGCATGTAGGAGAAAAAGAGTTGTTGAAGGAGAAAAAGAGCTGTTTTTTATCCATTTAATTATCCGAAAATGACAGAGAGGATAGAGGAGTGATGTGGTCAGAGCTTGTTGGAAGAAAATGGGACTGTTTACAAGTAACAGCAGGCAATGTGTGGGTCGTCAGCGCGGATGTCTTAAGTGTTATGGGTGCATCTGGAAGTAACATAAATAGTTGAGAATTGAGGAAACGTGACACCTTAAAAGACAGAGTCATCGATATAAAGGTCCAAACGTTACCTTTGCTCTTCACTGACAACACATTTGGCTGGAGTGATTCAGATGGGAGGTTGGACAGTATGGTGAGGTAGTCTGTTAGGGAACGTATAGGAATGAAGCTTAGAATTAACTAATCAACACAGGAAAGAGTAAGATAATGAAAGTAACAAGACAAAGCAGCTGGAAACAATATTAAAAAAAATATGTGTATAGAGGAAGGAAATATATTAAAAATGCACCGAATCCCCTCATGACAAAATCACATAATTTAAAAAAAAAAAATATGATAGATATACCCAGATGTGTCAAGACATGCTGTGGATATGCATGTCTTGACACATCTGGGGATATCTATTATATTTTTTTTTAAAAATTATGTGATTTTTCATGAGGGGATTCGGTGCATTTTTAATATATTCCCTTCCTCTATACACATTTTTTTGTTAATATTGTTTCCAGCTGCTTTGTCTTGTTACTTTCATTACGTAATATAACTTAATTACGTAATATAACTACCCAACTAAATATACCATGTTGATTTCAAATGTTCTTGAGTCAGAGTCAGTAATCATCTTCTATAGAGATCACATCCGAGAGGAAATCTTCCCCATAGACTAGTTAGGCCCTTTGATGTAACAAAATACATGCTGGAAGATGAGATCATGCACACTGTGAACTGGAGGATATTCTTCATGCACTCTAGGCCTCACTTACTGCAAGGTTGCAGGTCTTACCCTTGAGAAATAGGCTGGTGTCTAGGGTAATGGGTCCCTCCCTGCGATTTCTGTGTCCCATCTCATTATCTGCAAGGAGATTTGGCTAGTTGTAGAAATATTTGCAATTATATTTCTTAGACGTGCAACGTCTATTGATCTCTTGGCTTAAACGATTTAGAAAATACCAAAATAATAATTCTTACGTGGTTTATGTTCTGAATTTGCTAGCTCAAAGAGCAGAGAGCGGAACGCAAATAGCGCATAATTCGTCCAGCTGCTCTAATGGTGAATAAAATCTATGAATTGTACACTTAATATAAGTATTGCATTATTAGTTGAATTTTTTTTTGGTTTTAATATCTTACACAGACACACCCCACACACACCTATATTTACACAACACACACACACACACACACACACACACACACACACACACACACACACACACACACACACACACACACACACACACACACACATAGGCTGCAAACCTGGTCCAGAAACTGGCTCCTAGAATTTAACCCCACCAAGTGCAAAGTCATGAAGATCAGGTAAGGACAAAAAAGACTGCAGACAGAGTATAGGCTAGGTGGTCAAACACTGCAAACCTCACTCAAGGAAAGGATCTTTGGGTGAGTATAACACCGAGCACATCTCCTGAAGCGCACATCAACCAAATAACTGCTGCAGCATACGGGCGCCTAGCAAACCTAAGAACAGAATTCCGACATCTCAATAAGGAATCATTCAGGACCCTGTACACCGTGTACGTTAGGCCTATATTGGAGTATGCAGCACCAGTTTGGAACCCGCACCTAGCCAAACACGTAAGGAAAGTAGAGAAAGTGCAAAGGTTTGCAACAAGACTAGTCCCGGAGCTAAGGGGCATGTCCTACGAGGAGAGGTTAAGGGAAATCAATCTGACGACACTGGAGGACATGAGAGATAAGGGGTATACGATAACGACATATAAAATACTGAGAGGAATTGACAAGGTGGACAGAGACAGGATGTTCTAGAGATGGGACACAACAAGAAGGGGTCACAATTGGAAGTTGAAGACTCAGATGAATCACATGGATGTTAGCAAGTATTTCTTCAGTCACAGAGTTGCCAGGAAGTGGAATAGTCTGGGAAGTGATGTAGTCGAGGCAGGATCAATACGTAGCTTTAAGAAGAGGTATGATAAAGCTCATGGAGCAGGAAGAGTGACCCAGTAGCAACCAGTGAAGAGGCGGTGCCAGGAGCTATGAATCGACCCTTGCAACCACAACTAGGTGAGTACACACACACAAATGGTTGAGATTACTTACTTGCGATAACACTTTTAACCAGACATTCTTGTCGCATACCAAGATTACTTTCTTTATTATACACTTTAACTCGTTGATAAATGGAACAGCACTTGTCAATTCAATTTTCAGCACTTGATGTATGAGTGTGTTCCAGGATCAAGTGGTAATGACCCCTAATACACAACATTTGCAGAAGGCAATCCAGGACATAACCAAGAGTGTTGTATTATATACTACGAATATATTACTGAACTACTAATGGCACTCAGTGTCTGGGATACAAAGCTTCATCCTCGGAATCTCTTGACAAAATGCAAGCGAGACGTAACGATAATGTCCCCTAACTGATGCATATATCAGTGTTTATTTTATCTTTGAGACCCAGCGGGACATCATGTCTCAAACAAGTGTCATCACATGTGATAAATGGTTTTCAAAACTGACAAGTTGAAAATTGAAACACTTATGCAATATATGGGAATCTTCCCATATGTTGCATAAGTGTTTCAATCTTCAAGTATCATCACAGCCGACACCTAAACTAAATTTGTAGAACCTAGATGAAGCACTGTCGCTAATCTCCTTTGGGGTTTCTAATGTCCTTGCACAGGAAGCCACCAACTATTGTCTACTAACTTCTGTGTGTATATTTCCATCTAGAAGAGGGTTGGCCATGCCAGTGGGTCTCCCCTCGAAGTGAACCAGGGTTGAAGAAATTTTGATTTTAGTTTCCATATGATGACTTGTGTATATCTTATGATTCCCTTCACCTCTTCAACACTTATATTTAACTAAATTATGAGGTATGCCACACTCTGCACTATTCCAGTCGCGTGCATTGACGCGCAAGTGATTGGTGCTTTCAGTTTAGAGTTATACCACTGAACTGTCAGCTATGCCACTGGAATTAGGCTCCATTTATTAAATTACAATTTCCAAAGAACAAAAAAGGCTCAATACCGTGATTGGAATGATAAATAACCAGCACGTAGAAGGAAACTTATGACGACGTTTCGGTCCGACTTGTACCGTCACCTGGCTGGTCAATGGTCTAAGTCGGACCGAAACGTCGTCATAAGCGGGTTATTTGTGTAAAAATCTGTAAGGCAGCGGAACACTCGTGCCAAGCAACCACAACAACAAAAAAGGCATTACGAAAGAGAAGGGAAGAGTAAAATAAGGAATAAGTTATGGTAAACTGTGCTTAAAAAAAATCAGGAGAAGGGTGACGCTCGAACCCATGGCAGGCGAGTCTTAAAACTCACAGGCCAGTGCGTTAACCACTGGGCCAGATGGCTCTAATAAGATTCATCCAACTAGGTAAATTTCTACAAAGAAGTTGCATTACCTGAGTTAAAGAAGAGATACTAAACAGTGGGCAATGAAGAGCAGTGGCGAGGCTGGTGTTATCACACAGTTTATTGCCTCCTCACTCTACTCCAAGAAGGATGTCGAGTGCCGAGTTGTTCGAGTGCCGAGTTGTTCGAGTGCCGAGCTGTTCGAGAATCGATCGAAATTTTTCCCATCCAATTGTCTTTTTGGTTGGCTGTTGTCACTAATCTTCGTAGGCCTCATGGTGACTTTACAAATAATAAACAAAAATTAGAAAAACACGAAAAAGTTTACAGCGAAGTTCTGGCAGGTAGTGTTTCTTTGGTCGAGTGCCGAGCTTTGTTCGAGCAGGGAGCTGTTCGAGTACCGAGGTTCACTATACATGCAATGTATTCATGAGACATCTGTGAAGCATTCTTTGTATTCCGTCTGTTACCAAGCTGTAAAGTCTGTGATCAGTCTGTAGAGTCAGGAATCAGAGTTCAAAATCTAACCAGCATATTTTACCAGTTCAGTCTGTGATCAGTATGATTTATCTGGAGAGGCTGATCATTGTGAAATTTGTGATTAGTTTTTGAACAGTATTTAGTGTATTTAGTCTTTGAGGAATACGTAGGGTCTGTGATCAGCTTACAGTTTCCTGAGCATCTCTGCAGAACCTGTGTTCAGTATTTAGACTCAATAATCAGGTAGGCTCAGTGATCAGGCTCATAGGGACTGTGTTCGGTTTGCTGAGCCTGTGATCAATACTGAATTTGTCCTCCCACATGATTAGTGATCAGTGTAGTATGTCATTAATCTGCAAAGTGATCAGCCTCTTGATTCTGTAATTAGTCGTGATTAGTATAAAGAATGAGTTGACCGAAGTGTTTACCGGAAGTGTGTGTCTGCGTAAAGTCAGTAGATAATGTATTGGTCCTGGGATTAGTCAGTTGAGTTAGTGATCAGTCTGTTAAGTCTGTAGACTTAATAGACCATACCATACCACTAGCGGGACTTGAACTCGCGGTTAGGGAATCGTAAAACTTCAGACCGCGTCGTCTGGAGCGACTTTCTAACCGCGAGTTCAAGCCCCGCCGTGGTATGGTTTGTTTGCAATCGTGAGTCAGTTCTACCCATATCACTACATGAAACAATGAGAAATCTTGTTGATTTTATCCTAACGAATGTCTAGCGCTATTTGTCTGCTTTGTCTACGTTATACAGAAGTTACGTGTTGAATATATTCATGGTATAGACCACCGAGAAGATGACTACTTAGACACATACGCAAGATATGGGTATCTTTATTATCTAGACGTTTCGCCATTACAATGCAGAAAACTGGAGTAGCAGAATATGAAGGTAATAAGTCCCTTAGCCTATTAGCAGGTGTTCAGTAATTACAGTTGTTCATTAAAGAACATTAATAAATAACGACTGGAGAGGTACGGTGATACTAACAGTAGATAAAGACACAGATACACAGTTCAAGATGTTTATATAGGAAAAGTTAGGACTGAAGAAGCCACTTATGGCGAAACGTTTTCTCAATATAAGTCTTGAAGAGAGCATAAAGTCTGTGTCTGCGTACACCTTTAATAAAGGTTTAGAAGTGATCTTTATACAAAATAAAAATGTTTTATTTATAGGAGTAATTAATTTGCTTCTTGCCTATATTTTTCATAATGTAATTCTAATGTGATTAGGTGATTATTTTTTTAATGTTATTGTATTCAAATTAATTGTGCACTTGATTAATGAGCATATTAGAGTTCTGGTTTCAAGTGTTTAGGAATATTAATGCATATAGAGAAGAAAAAATACAGCTCTCGGGATAAAAGTATATACATATATATTTTGTAGAGCTATATAGAGTATAAAATATTTTGCTGGGGACCCGACGGTTGACATCCAGGAAGATTTAACTACCATTCATGTTATTCGTCATGGTCCCTCTCATGTCAAAATGCCTTTGTTCACCTCTCGTGCCTTAGTGTTGTGTAGGTCGTGTTTACCTATACTTATGTTAATAACTCTTTAGGAGTACTGAGAACAATATTGTGTGTGTGTGGTGCTTGCTTGTGTGCTTGTTTGTGGGTTCTGTTGAATGCGTGTGTGCGTCTTTGTGAGTTCGTGTATATGCCCGAGTAAGTACGCTTGTGAAGGCATCTGTACTTAAATGTAACGTCATGTACGTTTGTAGCTATGTATTTTGCGAGTGTGTGTGTCTTCTCTGGTTAATCTTACCTCATCCTCAGTCCTTCAGATTGTTAAATTATCTCCTGGAAGCTTCTCATCATCGACTAATTTGCTACCACTTTGCGTGAGGCACAGACCAGTTACCTCACAGAAGCCTCTTCTCCTCTCTCTACTTTTCCTGCCTTTTCATCAGAAAAAAAAATGGAAGCTTGATAGTAAATATATCTTGACCAAATGTAAAAATGTATGTTCATTCTTGATATTCCTTCATATCTTTAACAGCCAAACAAAAATTAATGACAATGAGAAGCATTTAGATGAGTCTTTACTAAAAATCAACAGCGGTCAAGTTTATTTTATCTATTAAAACTTTTTGGTAATGCACCTTCTAAGTTAGATTTATTTTTATTGCTTTATTTATTTCTCAGCAAGATATTTGCGGTAAAATATTAATGGTATACTGAAAGAGAGCCATGGGAAATTCCCTTGTATGATCAACATTTAGTCTTGAACCGAAATAGGCTTAAAGATAAGCCATCTGGAATAATTCCATTGCCAAGATGATTGCCTGAACTCCGCGAGACGAAATACGATTATTACTTCCTCATGAGAGGAAGCAGCTTCACACAGGTGTGAAGGTGTGACATCCAAGACACCTCTTCGGCATCTATCTCCTCCTAACATAACACCGCCTAAGTTTGACGATTTGCTGCGCCAGCAACGAGAAGTTCGCTTGCGGAAGGTGTGAATAGTGACCTAAATATCTTTTGGATATTATGTAAAATCACTTGATGTTTAAGCCCCAGTGCAAACGTCTTGCCCAGATAGTGAATGCAACAATGAAGACGAAGAAACCACTAAATCAATGCAAAGGGAAATAAATTCAATCCAGGTATGTTACACGTTCAAACCAGAAAAAGTACTGCTCCTAATACCGATCCTAACTGAAGCCCGCTAGTTACTTTTACTCACTCGAACATCTCCTGGATTATCACTCATTGCTTCCTTCCAATGAGGAACTCTTTATCCACTCGAGTACATTCCCTGTTTTTCTTCCTGAACCTCAAGTTTTTGCTTCAGTCTCTTGTGGGGTGTAGTATCAAATGCCTTCTTGCAGTTTAAGAAATGCGATCCTCCCATCCCTCTAACTCCTGTCTCACTTCCGTTACTTTGCCAAAGTGTTCCAACCGGTTGGTAAGACAAGATCTGCGTACTCTGAAGCCCTGCTAGTTAGTGCTTAAGAAACCACTACTCTCCAAGTACTCTACCATTCTCCTTCCGATTATCTTCTCCATTACCTTGCATGGTACACATGTCGGTGAATCTGGTGTGTAGTTCATTGCTTCCTGTCATTCTGCTCTCATAAATCTAGGGACTACACTTTCTTCTCCAGATCTCTGACCACTGCAAAACAGTCACTTACTTTTGGTAGGTCTCAGTGGTTCGAACAAGGCTTCTGCTTCCTTTCAGAGAATCCATCGTGACACCTTGTTTTGGCCCATTGCTCTTGCTGTATCTATCTCTTATACGTTCCTTACCTCTTCCAGTGTTGTGTGTATGGTGCCCAGTTGCTATTAACGTAACCATTCTCTTAGGCTTTCTGGAATTGTCTGTTTTCCACTGGGAAGACCACATTATTTTTTTTTAACTGTCTGTAGATGACTTTCTCGTGAGCTTCTAATTCCTTCTTCAGTTGAATTATCAGATCTTTATTGTCGTCCTTATTCTGATGTAGCTGTGAGGTAGTTTTGGTGTGTGTGTGTGTGTGTGTGTGTTCACCTATTTGTACTCACCTATTTGTGGTTGCAGGGGTCGAGTCATAGCTCTTGGCCCTGCCTCTTCACTGATCTCTACTGGGTCCTCTTTTTCCCTGCTCCATGAGCTTTATCATACCTCGTCTTAAAACTGTATGGTTCCAGCCTCCATTACGTCACTTGCCAGACTATTCCACTTCCTGACAACTCTATGACTAAAGAAATATTTCCTAACATCACTTTGACTCATCTTCAACCTCCAATTGTGACCCCTTGTTTCTGTGTCCCATCTCTGAAACATCCTGTCTTTGTCCACCTTCTCAATTCCTCACAGTATTTTATATGTCGTTATCATGTCTTCTCTAACTTTCCTGTCCTCCAGTGTCGTCAGGCCAATTTCCCTTAGCCTTTCTTCGTAGGACATACCCTTAGCTCTGGAACAAGTCTTGTTGCAAACCTTTGCACTTTATCTATCTTTTTGACATGCTTGACCAGTATGGGCCTGACGTACACGGTGTAAAGTGTCTTGAACGATTCCTTGCTGAGGTTTCGGAACGCAATTCTTAGGTTTGCCAGGCGCCCATATGCTGCAGCAGTTATCTGGTTGATGTGTGCCTCAGAAGATATGCTCGGTATTATACTCACCCCAGGATCCTTTTCCTCGAGTGAGGTTTGCATTCTTTGGCCACTTAGCCTGTACTTTGTCTGCGGTCTTCTTTGCCCTTCCCGATCTTCATTACTTTGCATGTGTGTGTGTGTGTGTGTGTGTGACTCACCTAATTGTGGTTGCAGGGGTCGAGACTCAGCTCCTGGCCCCGCCTCTTCGCTGTCTGCTACTGGGTCTCTGCTCTCCCTGCTCCATGAGCTTTATCATACCTTGTCTTAAAACTATGTATGGTTCCTGCCTCCACTATATCTTTCTCTAGTCCATTCCACTTCCTGACTACTCTGTGGCTGAAGAAATGTTTCCTGACATCCCTTTGACTCATCTGAGTCTTCAGCTTCCAGTTGTGTCCCCTTGTTTCTGTGTTCCCTCTCTGAAACAACCTGTCACTATCTACCTTGTCAATTCCCGCAGTATTTTGTATGTCGTTATCATGTCTCCTCTGACCCTTCTTTCCTCCAGTGTTGTTAGTCCTATTTCCCTCAACCTTTCTTCATAAGACAGACCCTGAGTTGTGGAACTAACCTTGTCGCAAACCTTTGCACTTTCTCTAGTTTCCTTACGTGCTTGACCAGGTGTGGGTTCCAGACTGGTGCTGCATATTCTAGTATGGGCCTGACGTACACGGTATACAGTGTCTTGAACGATTCCTTGTTAAGGTAACGGAACGCTAATCTAAGGTTTGCCAGACGCCCATATGCTGCCGCAGTTATCTGGTTGATGTGTGCCTCCGGAGACGTGCTAGGCGTTATACTCACTCCAAGGTCTTTCTCCTTTTCCGAGGTTTGTAGCCTTTGTCCGCCTAGCTTGTACTCTGTCAGCGGTCTTCTTTGCCCTTCTCCGATCCTCATGACTTTGCATTTGGAGGGATTGAATTCGAGAAGCCAACTGCTAGACCAGATGTCGAGCTTGTCCAGGTCTGTTTGCAGCCCTGCCTGGTCCTCTTCTGATGTGATTCTCCTCATTATTTTCACATCATCCGCGAATAGAGACACTTCTGAGTCTATCCCATCCGTCATGTCATTTACATAAACCAGGAATAACACTGGTCCTAGGACTGACCCCTGCGGTACACCACTCGTCACAGGCGCCCACTGTGATACCTCACCACGCACCATGACCCGTTGTTGCCTCCCTTTGAGGTATTCCCTGATCCATTCCAGTGCCCTTCCTGTTATACCTGCTTGTTCTTCCAACTTCTTTACTAATCTCATGTGAGGAACTGTGTCGAAGGCCTTCCTGTGTGTGTGTGTGTGTGTGTATGCGCGCACACTTCTGCACTGTGTTGTGTCTCTGGGACTCTTGTATATTCATATGTGCATGAGTGGATGAGTGAGTGCTCGTTTGTTCGTATGTATTTGTTTAACTGCAGTCATCTGTGTCGTTGAGCCTGTTGTGTGTTCATATGAGCCTGCTGTGTGTTCATATGAGCCTGCTGTGTGTTCATATGAGCTTGCTGTGTGTTCATATGAGCCTGCTGTGTGTTCATATGAGCCTGCTGTGTGTTCATATGAGCTTGTTGTGTGTTCATATGAGCCTGCTGTGTGTTCATATGAGCCTGCTGTGTGTTCATATGAGCCTGCTGTGTGTTCATATGAGCCTGCTGTGTGTTCATATGAGCCTGCTGTGTGTTCATATGAGCCTGCTGTGTGTTCATATGAGCTTGCTGTGTGTTCATATGAGCCTGCTGTGTGTTCATATGAGTCTGCTGTGTGTTCATATGAGCCTGCTGTGTGTTCATATGAGCTTGCTGTGTGTTCATATGAGCCTGCTGTGTGTTCATATGAGCCTGCTGTGTGTTCATATGAGCTTGCTGTGTGTTCATATGAGCCTGCTGTGTGTTCATATGAGCCTGCTGTGTGTTCATATGAGCCTGCTGTGTGTTCATATGAGCTTGATGTGTGTTCATATGAGCCTGCTGTGTGTTCATATGAGCTTGCTGTGTGTTCATATGAGCCTGCTGTGTGTTCATATGAGCCTGCTGTGTGTTCATATGAGCTTGCTGTGTGTTCATATGAGCCTGCTGTGTGTTCATATGAGCCTGCTGTGTGTTCATATGAGCTTGCTGTGTGTTCATATGAGCCTGCTGTGTGTTCATATGAGCTTGCTGTGTGTTCATATGAGCCTGCTGTGTGTTCATATGAGCTTGCTGTGTGTTCATATGAGCCTGCTGTGTGTTCATATGAGCCTGCTGTGTGTTCATATGAGCCTGCTGTATGTTCATATGAGCTTGCTGTGTGTTCATATGAGCCTGCTGTGTGTTCATATGAGCCTGCTGTGTGTTCATATGAGCTTGCTGTGTGTTCATATGAGCCTGCTGTGTGTTCATATGAGCCTGCTGTGTGTTCATATGAGCCTGCTGTGTGTTCATATGAGCTTGCTGTGTGTTCATATGAGCCTGCTGTGTGTTCATATGAGCTTGCTGTGTGTTCATATGAGCCTGCTGTGTTCATATGAGCCTGCTGTGTGTTCATATGAGCTTGCTGTGTGTTCATATGAGCCTGCTGTGTGTTCATATGAGCCTGCTGTGTGTTCATATGAGCTTGCTGTGTGTTCATATGAGCCTGCTGTGTGTTCATATGAGCTTGCTGTGTGTTCATATGAGCCTGCTGTGTGTTCATATGAGCCTGCTGTGTGTTCATATGAGCCTGCTGTGTGTTCATATGAGCCTGCTGTGTGTTCATATGAGCCTGCTGTGTGTTCATATGAGCTTGCTGTGTGTTCATATGAGCTTGCTGTGTGTTCATATGAGCCTGCTGTGTGTTCATATGAGCCTGCTGTGTGTTCATATGAGCCTGCTGTGTGTTCATATGAGCCTGCTGTGTGTTCATATGAGCTTGCTGTGTGTTCATATGAGCCTGCTGTGTGTTCATATGAGCCTGCTGTGTGTTCATATGAGCCTGCTGTGTGTTCATATGAGCCTGCTGTGTGTTCATATGAGCCTGCTGTGTGTTCATATGAGCCTGCTGTGTGTTCATATGAGCCTGCTCTCTCTCTCTGCTGCCTTCCTCGGATGTCTATTTAAGCTGAGCCAGTTTGCTTTTCCACTGAATTGCGAGTAAACACTTATGACTTGTGTTGCTTATTTGCATACATGTGTTGTACCGCCAGCATATTCCTGGATGTTTTTCCCAGACCATAAGTAAAAACAAGTTTACATTTGTGTGTGTGTGAATGTATTTGTGGTTATTGGTGTGTGTGTGTGTTATTGGTGTTGGCGTGTGTATTTAAGTGTATGTGTGGTTACAGGGGTCGATTCACAGCTCCTGGACCCGTTTCTTCGTTGGTCGCTCCTACGTCCACTCTCTCCCTGCTCCATGAGCTTTATCGTGCCTCTTCTTAAAGCTATGTATGGATTCTACCTCCACAACATCACTCTTCCGATTGATGAATTAGACATCTGTGCAACACTCAGGTATGTTTATTAAGGAAACGTTTCGCCACGCAGTGGCTTCATCAGTCCTAAACCAAAAAATGGTGAAGATCAGGAGTTTGAGGAAATCAGTCCATCAGTTTTGAAAAGAATAAAACATATGTGCGAAGATGTAGCTTATATACTGTAGACAGGTGAGGTGAAGCAGTCGTAGGCGGCATCACAGTGGACAAATCCAGATGTGGAAGTAGGTCATGTCTATAGGTTAGGCAAGTGAAGAATTCACCGTTCACTGTGATATCGTCTACGACCGCTTGTAATATAAATATTACAAACAAAGACATGTAATATGTGCAATAAGATCACTGTAAACAGCTGATATCACAGAATACAAAAATTGCCACTGTAAAAAAATAGTGAATTTTTCTGGCACTTATTTCTCACCTTATCAAGGAACTGTAATAATGTGAGAAATCATGAAAACACTCTGAATTCACTATTTTTTCTCAGTTATTTTGCACCTATTATTATCCATATTATCCATGTTTGCATTGTATCATTTATTTTGTATCTGATAAGTTGTCTCAAGAGTGTTTCATCGATTGTTTCATGTTCTTAGAAAAATCTGTTATTGGTTAGTATAGTATTACAAGTTTCTGAATTGTGGCATAAATTCTGAAGCCTAACTAAACCACTTTTAGTAGGTCCAGCAGCAACAGGTAACCTGTGGAAATGTTGAAAATACCGAGAATGTTTATGAGTAAGACACATGGGCAACAGCTGGGTATCTTTATTGCTGAAACGTTTCGCCTACACGGTAGACTTCATCTCTAAGACATAGAGAATGTATTTTAGGCAGCAGGAGTAGTGACGAGGTAAAGATGATGTAATTAGTCCATCAACCTTGGAGAAATAGTTTGAGGTAGTTAGTCCCTGAGTCTGGAGATGAGTTCAGCTCCGTGATCTGGAACAAGGTAGTCAGTCCCTCAGCCTGGAGATGAGTTCAGCTCCATTATCTGGAACAAGGTAGTCAGTCCCTCAGCCTGGAGATGAGTTCAGCTCCGGATCTGGACAGTTCCATTCAGCCTGAGATGAGTTCAGCTACGTGATCTGGAATGATATTGTTCCAGATATCCAACTGTTACACTGGTAGGCGACTTACTCATCAATCTGAGGAAATTCCAGCTATGTGCTAAACATCTACTGTGTTTATGGTCATCCTTGTAATGAGCCACAACACAGCCTCTGGTTTACATATCCGTACTGAGTAAAAGGATGGGAGAAACCGGCAACAATGTTCTGTCATGAGGGTAGAGTACCACCATCAAGGGAATACTCATTCAGAAGGAACTCGGGTGTCAACGAAAACAAAGAAAATGTATGAAGGAAGTTTGGCTGTGATAAGGTGTGATGAGAGACCATTTGATTTCAGTGATGTTCTGGTAACATTCCCTGAGGAACTAGTTTTGAGATATGGTTAAAATGTATTTTTTTTTTGTGTGGAGGGTTGTGCATCACTCTCATCTCCACCTTGGGGAACCCCAGTCTTCAGTGTGCCTGTTATGTGCTCATCTGTCTATTTCTCTCATTTCCTTAAATCCTCATTGGGTTCTGATGAGTGCTTCAACTCCTCTTCCATTGCCTTTGTCTTTCCTCAAAATCTGTTATGCAGTTGGGGGCTTCGTCTCTGTAAGTGTATAATGTCTGGAGATGCCTCCATTATTTGTTCATTCATCATTTTTATTTTTATTCCATCTGCATTAGTGTACTTCAGTTTCACCTTCTATTCTGTTACTGTCTTCCAGTTCTCGTGCTCCTGAATGATTGGTCTTTCCGCGTAGAACAGGGCAGTGTTGGGGAGGGTTGGTGTGAGTTAAGGTGTTTTTTTTTTTTTTTTTTTTTTTTTTGCACTGTAGTTGGCCTTTAATGAAGATGGGGGTGAAGGAGGAAGCTGGGGATGCAGTAGGAGATGAAGTCTGCTGGTAGGGGTGAGGAGCAGTTGTGAGGAAGGTACTTGCACTGTGGGTGTGGGACGGGGAGTGGTATATGACATGCTTTGGGTTATGTTTAGGTTGGGGAGGTTGCTAGGCTTGGGGTGGGGTCTGTGAGTGGGTGTTTCTGGCGTTCCTCCCAAGGGTGAGCTTCCATGCTGGCCGATGTATACCTGGTCTCTCCTACCCGCCGCCTCTGTCGTGTTTGAGCTAACTCAGTTCTTCCCTCTCTTTCCTTGACGTGTCCCTGTCCAGGTACACGGTGGTATTTTTCTGTCCCCCTTACCTTTGTTTGCGTTGCAGGATCTTGTCTCATGACACTTCTGTTGTGATGGTTTATTCGACTGGACGTATTTTTCCCTCAAGTACGTTCTAAAGCTCCGAAAATTGGTCGTCTTTGTCACATTTGTCTCTCCACCTGATAGTTCGATGATAGTTTGAATTATCTGCTCCTTTGCTTCACTTATATTTAGTAACATATATGTACACACCTATATTTACTAACATATATGTATCAGGGGAACGCCTTCCCCCTGAACAAAAGAATGGAAAATAAATAATTAATAACTTGACGGATAATAATTATAAGTTTTTAAAAGATTTTATTTAAATAAAATAAAAATTGGCCGTGTGGTTCCAGTACGATGTTGAGACAGGAGTATCTATGCCCAGGATGGTCTTCTGTGATGTTTTAGAAGAAATTACATTTGTTATCCTGGGTGGCGGTGTTCGTCCTATGTTCTGGAATTCCTGTCACTACTTGGTCGTAGTACCACAGTTCAGATTTCAGAGTTGAGGAGTCGTAATGTCCCACTACGTCCTGTAGACAGGGATCCCAATACGTCCTGTAGACAGGGATCCCACTACGTCCTGTAGACAGGGATCCCACTACGTCCTGTTGACAGGGATCCCACTACGTCCTGTAGACAGGGATTCCACTACGTCCTGTAGACAGGGATCCCACTACGTCCTGTAGACAGGGATCCCACTACGTCCTGTAGACAGGGATCCCACTACGTCCTGTAGACAGGGATCCCACTACGTCCTGTAGACAGGGATCCCACTACGTCCTGTAGACAGGGATCCCACTACGTCCTGTAGACAGGGATCCCACTACGTCCTGTAGACAGGATCCCACTACGTCCTGTAGACAGGGATCCCACTACGTCCTGTAGACAGGGATCCCACTACGTCCTGTAGACAGGGATCCCACTCGTCCTGTAGACAGGGATCCCACTACGTCCTGTAGACAGGATCCCACTACGTCCTGTAGACAGGGATCCCACTACGTCCTGTAGACAGGGATCCCACTACGTCCTGTAGACAGGGATCCCACTACGTCCTGTAGACAGGGATCCCACTACGTCCTGTAGACAGGGATCCCACTACGTCCTGTAGACAGGGATCCCACTACGTCCTGTAGACAGGGATCCCACTACGTCCTGTAGACAGGGATCCCACTACGTCCTGTAGACAGGGATCCCACTACGTCCTGTAGACAGGGATCTTGCTCCAATTAACTAGCGTCTTCCCTGGTTGACCAGATCAGCAGGAGAGCTGATAATAAAAACACTGGTTACATAATTGTTAAATAAGTATAACACTGAAGACAGACAAAGGTTGGTATTCTACTTCAGTGTCATTACTGGTAAGCAGGAAAATCAGTAACAAAGAACAGAATTACTCCTGGTAGATCACCTTACCTGATCAGGAGAAGACTGGAGGTGAAGTGACTCTCCAAACTTCAACCCACACCAGGTAAGGTTAATACTACCACGAGTAGAAATTAAAGTAAATCAGACCTGAGGAACTGTTGGGGAGGAGTAAGAATTTTTTGTTACCTTTCGTCCAATTTCAATGATATTTTACTGTGATTTAAGCAGCATTTGGTATATCCTCACTGTGTTTGTAGTGCCTTTTTACCTTACAGATAAATAAAAAAAGTAAATAATGCCCTATTCTATAGGGGATAAAACTCTCCACAATTTACAAAATTAGTAAAATGTACAATGTTCTAATTGACATCAGATGAAAGATAAAGGTCTAAATAATTATGTAACAGAGGCGTTTGAGCGAAATGTCAGTAGATTGCATAATAAAAAATGTTGAATTTTGTGTTTTTTTTTAAGGATTTTTTGGGGGAAAAATCAATAAAACCAACACGGTAAGGAATATCATTGTGTAGATCCATCATTCCTCAATAATGTGTTCAAAAATCATGACAATCCGTCAAGTAGTTTTCGAATAGTGTGGCTACAAACGACAATAACTTTTCCTGAGAAATAGACATATTACGTTTTCTGTAAAGCTCTACGGTGAAGGCGCGCCAGATGTCAGCACTGCACTTCACTACTCTTGTCGGCAGCCCGCAGGCGACTGAGTTGCCATCACTCTGCGCCAAGTAGTGTATTTTGAATGAAACAATCATAAAAATCGTAATTTTTGGAGTAAAAACAAAAAAAAAAACACGAATTGCCATCATGTTCTCTAGACGACAGAATTATGCACTATTTTTTTAGGAAAACATTTTTTTTTTCAAATTTTTTTCGTGGTAACCCCTAAGTGTCAGTCATCATTATCATCATATCAAGAAGAAACCGACGTGGAGATGACCATAATTAACATATCCCTGGGCGTCCCTGAGGTAAACTGTTATAATTCTATCAAAATTAGGTTGGTACTTAGGTTACCTACAGTATTAACATTCATCATATGGGTTATATTGCATAATTTTCCCAGTACATAGGTGTCTTTTTCGACATCTTGTCAATATCATCATACCATTTTTTTACAAGTAATAATAGATTGTTTAGTGTTGATAAAGTCAATGGCGCGATAATGAGGGAAGGGAGGGTCCTCTAATTACCATTAATCGGTCATTGTGGTGTTTCATCTGGTAGGTCATTTTCTCTTATTATAAGAGAAGCCAATATAGATAATTATTAACTTTCCTTAACTTTGAAGGAATAGTTTAAATGAGCTTAAGCTTAATTAGGCATCCAATTAGACTTCCTCTCTTATAAGTTAGTCTTGATTAATACTCTTTGTCTTCAATAAATTACTTTTCTCATTATACTATTAAATTACTACATAACTTCAGTTTAAACTTAAATTAGTTGTGAATAATTTTATTCTAAACAACATTTGTGAATGAATCTGTGAGCAATATCATATATTTCATCCTCATTGTATTGTCACTAATAGCCTAGTGTTAGCCATCATATTAAATTATATTTAGAAACTTCTGAAAGAATTGCATTCCTGCTCCTGAGAGAACCCCAAGTGCAGAGGTCTGATGGAAGTCAAAAGCGTCCTGATGGAGCCACCATGCTACCCTGGAAGGATGGTAAGAAGATTGCTTGGGACTACACCTGTGCTGCCACAATGACAGACACCTACTTGCCATACTCCGTAGCCGAAGGGGGTGGAGCTGCCAGCCACAGGGAGACCCAGAAGACCCGCAAATATGAAGGCCTTCCCCCTTGCTATAACTTCATCCCAATAGGGTCGGACACCCATGGAGCATGGGGCAAGTGTGCTCTAAAGTTTCTCAAAGAGCTGGGTGAAAAACTCATCATAGAAACCAAGGACCACCGGGCGACCAGCTTCCTCTTTCAGAGCCTCAGTGTTGCGATCCAGAGGGAAAATGCCTGCAGCATTCTGGGCACGCGGCCCACTGCCGGGGAGCTGGACGAAGTATTTGAGATGTAGCTCTGAGTTGTTATCTATGTTGTTTTACTCCCTATTGTATTCTTGTCAATGTATTTTGTCTTTAAATAAAGTTTATAGAAAATATAGGGGGATAGGGGGTGGTAGGAGAAAATTTTCAAACAGCTTCAGGGAGAACCTTGAGTTTTCCCTGAGGCAAGTTTATTTTTTTTCTCTGAGGATGAGGGTCCCCAAGACAGTTCCAGAGGTGGCACCTCCTTTTTTTTATATATATATATATATATATATATATATATATATATATATATATATATATATATATATATATATATATATATATATATATATATATATTTTTTTAATCATACAGAGATGTTATGTACATAACCTGATTCCAATTTAGTCAAAGAATAAAGTCATTTCGGGCAAACTAATCATAAGTCTTTCAGACCAATTAAATCTAGACCTAATAGGTAGGCTTAAGTTGGTACGTACAGAGAGCTTTACGATTTTCAGCTCCAATATTGTGAAGGTGAACCAACTAACACTCTGGAAGACTCCTCGCTCCTAGGATCCTCCTGGAGGCGTTCCATAATCACTCAGTATAAAGTCTTACCCAGCGGTTGACCTGGTCTATTTAGTATCAGTATAACTTGAGTGATTCACTATGATCACGCGTATACTGACAGGATGTGAATAACAGATTGGCCACTTACAAATAAATTAGACTGAATATTCATGGATTCAATTATTTACATTTTATGGAGGGACTGAATTAGTTATGAAGTCAAAACATGAGAATACTTAATGGTTATATCTGGTTTAAAAGTCACGAGAACAAACACTAGAAATGATTAAGGTACCAGGACAGAAACGTTTTATAATAAATATCCCTAGTGTCGGCTCACTAGTATTTTTAAACCAGATTATTGGTATCAGTTACCAAGGTTTATACCAGTGGTACAACATTCATGTGCAATTTAATAGTCGTTTTTTTTTTATATTAGACATTTTCTCAGATGGGGAACTTACAGTATTTTCTGGCGGTGAGTTGCAAATTTTGGGGGCCTATTTATTTGCAGGGAGTTATTAAACGAGGTCGAGATTTATGCAGGGATTTATTAAACGAGGTCGAGACTTATGTAGGGTTTTATAAACGAGGTCGAGACTTATGTAGGGTTTTATTAAACGAGGTCGAGACTTATGTAGGGTTTTATTAAACGAGGTCGAGACTTATGCAGGGAGTTATTAAACGAGGACGAGACTTATGCAGGGAGTTATTAAACGAGGACGAGACTTATGCAGGGAGTTATTAAACGATGTCGAGATGATTTTTCCTTGCATTTTATTTATGGGTTCTGTTGCAGCTCTGAAGATTGCATTTAAGCTCTGGGTTAATATGCGAATCGAGATTCCCGTAAACATAGCGTGATGCCTGTGTGTTGTCTGGAGCCAGAATGAATGATAATTCTGAGAGCTGATTATTACTGGAAATCAATTGGTTTATGGTAGTTTAACTGTTGTACGTAAATGGTATATAGTACAGACAAGATGAGAAATTAGACACGAGTGCAACATCTGTGTCTTTATCAATACAAGGACATAAAATAAAGACTGTAGAAGTATATACAAAAGATGAGGTAATCAGTCCCTCAGCCTTGAAGATGAAGAGCATCGTCGTCTTGAAGAATTTGAAGATTGGCGCTTGTATACTGGCGTGAGATGAGGGAGGTGCAGCAAACGAAGGCATTGTCACTGACCTTCTTCCACTGAATCCTCAGTGCAAGTAGGTCAGGCCAATGTGATGGTCCAGGAGTATGCAAGAAGGTTGTGGAGATGTCTCTGTACCAAGACTCCAAGATGTTGCAGCGTCTGACAAGTTGTACATAAATGATATACAATTTCGACAAAATGAACATTTTGACACGAGTGCAAAATCTGGGTAGCTTTATTTGTAGACGTTCCAGTGGGTTTATCAATACAATACATGGACATAAAAAGGTGAGGGACTGATTACATCATCTTTTGTATATAGCTCTAGCGTCTTCACATTACGTCTTTGTATTGTATTGATAAAGCCACTGGATGGCGAAGCGTCTACAATAAAGATACCTAGATGTTGCACATGTGTCTAATTCTTCTAATTCCTGAAGTACCTGTGAAAAATTAAATGAATAATTTAATTAGTCAATAATGGTCTGACAAAGAACCATTGTTACCTCTGTAATCCTGTTTTTTTTTTTTTGCGGCACCGCTCACCGGAGAGGACACCATTCCCACGAGCGCTCCTAGGGCGGGGAGGGTGCCAGAGCCAGAGCTTGCTACCACCTGCAGCTCACAAGACTCCATTCCCACCAGCCCCTGGGGTGGAGGGTGCCAGACCAGAGCTTGCTAATCTGTGCTCACTCTATTCCAGCCCCTGGGGCGGGGAGATGGCAGACCGAGGACTAGCTCTACGAGCCCGAGGCGGAATGGACTAGTCACAGTTGGTCCCAGAAGATGAGGAGATACTTAGGTCTCAGACACTCCCAAGACAGGGAGCCAAGGTCGGGTCACCATCTGGAAAAGACCCGGGCCGGGAGAGAACCGGCGAATCAAGAAGAACCGCTCACAGGAAGAGTTGCGAGGGCACAATAAACTTGCCACTCAGGCAGCAGAACTAAAACTTCTAGAGAAGAGCAGGTAGTGCCGAGTATATAAATTATTGTATCATAGGTACTTCGTCTCAGCCTCAAGCCAAACTGACACAGGTTAATGATACTGTTTATTATAAAATTGTTTGTTTTTTATATTAATTTTTATATTAATTTTTAGACAGCGGTGACGAGTCTGAAATTAATCTGTGATTAATGACTTCTGGCAACATTGTGACAACATTCGAAAATCTCTCTTGTGTATTAGTGAGGGTATGTGCTCTTATTCTGGCGATATTTTTCACCGATGTAAGTACAGAGGTAACCTGTGTTGAAGTGTTGGTCATAGGTACAGCGAGCCTGGATGCCTCTCATATCTCCTTTTGATAAGACCGAATCTGTTAGTAAATATTATTTTTAGATTATTGGATGTAATAGAATGTCTCTTAGCTAGTGCGACAGGTATTGTTTATAACTTGTGCTATTTCTCATATCTATGCGTTGTATCAGTGGACCTGAGTATGCTGAGCGTTAACTCATTAATAATAATAATAATAATGATTAATTATAATAATGATAATTATATTTCTACAAGTACTTGTTATGCAGAGGATTTCTGCAAATTAGGTTAATTTTGTCCCCAGTATACGACCCACACCAGTCAACTAACACCCAGATACCTACTTACTACTTGGTGAACAGGCACATCAGGTGTCTTAAGGAGAATGAGTTTTCATATTTCTTCATACATTATCAACAAACCCCATAGCTGTCATCTAGAAAAAGTGGATAAGTTTCTCATGCTAGTTCCTGATTAATTGGACACTGGTGCCTACACTGAGCTGCATGCGTCTAGCACGAACAATGTGATTGATCAGGCCATTAGCCAGCTGGCCTGAGGCCAGGCTGCTGGGGCGGTGACCCCCGGAATTGACTACAATTAACCTCCAGACTCCAAAATTATCTGTAAATAATGCACAAACAATGCACTATAATTCTAATATAATTTAGTTGTTCCATTGAGCACACACATAAATAAATAATTCCTCTGGGATAATTATGATAATACAATATTAGCATTGTTAAATATACAGTCATATGATATATAAAATTTATTAATAATGGTAGAATTACCGACGAAATTTTAGGTATAAATGGACACACACTCAACTAATGTGACATTTTATTGTGGCAACGTTTCGCTCTCCAGGAGCTTCACAAAGTTCGAAAGTTCTAAATAAGATTTACAGCTGAGGACGTTGCTCTTTACTCTAAAACTTCATTTTGGCGAAGATCCATGTAGAAGTTGCCATCAGTGTTGTCATGCTGTGTCTGTAGTAGTGTCAGTAGTGACTGCTACCCGTGGTCACAGGGTATTGCTAACACAGGTGTAGTCAGGTGACTGGACACCTGGTTGCAACACGATAACCCAGGTTGAAACGAGGAACGAACACAAGGCACCAGAGAGTAAATACTTATATTTCCTTCATCAAACAGCAAGGAATAATATGTACAATATATACTGAGGATATATAGGGAAAGGCAAATTGGAAGCAAGAGACATGGTGAGAACTGCATTCGGAGGTAAGTTTGCCTGTGTTAATTCTCGTGAGTACAACGTCGCTTCACAACTTTGTTGGGCCTCCTTGTCATTGGCTGGTTGAACCAAGGTTCCAGCATAACAATGGCCCCCCCCCCTTCTCATTATACCCCTAGCACCTGTTTCACTGGTCGGGAGGGCATGCCTCTATGTGAAATACCCCAAATAAAATGTAACGTACTCTTAGCATGCCACACAGGGGATAGTTTGTGTGGTGACCCCAGGCACCCATGGTAACCGTCGTGTAGATCATTGCAGAAGATGCCAGCACTGGTGTCAGCTGGTGTTTGCAAGATGTGGTAAAAGGTTGTGGTGGCTAGCCAACAGTAGTGTTGTCAGACAATGGTGTCTGTCAGTAGCGGTATTGTCAGGTGGTGGTGTCTGCCAGCAGTGGTGTTGTCAGGTAGTGGTGTCTGCCAGCAGTGGTGTTGTCAGGTGGTGGTGTCAGCCAGCAGTGGTGTTGTCAGGTGATGGTGTCTGCCAGCAGTGGTGTTGTCAGGTGGTGGTATCTACCAACAGCAGTGGTGGTGGTGTCAGGCGGCAGTAGCTAGTCAGTAGCAGTGGTGTCAGGCGGCAGCAGCACCAGCTGGCCAGAAATAGTGGAGTCAGGCGGTGGCGGCGGCAGCAGCAGCAGCAGCAGCAAAAGAAGCAGCATCAGCAGCAGTAGCAACATCAGCAGCAGTAATGATGTCAGGAGACGGCAACAGCAGCAGCAGTAGTGGAGTCAGCAGCAGCAGCAGCAGCAGTAGTGGTGTCAAGAGGAAGCAGCAGCAGCAGTAGTGGTGGTGTCAGGAGGCAGCAGCAGTAGTGGTGTCAGGAGGCAACAGTAGTAGTGGTGTCAGGAGGCAGCAGCAGTAGCAGTGGTGTCAGGAGGCGGCAGCAACAGCAGTGGTGCCAGGCGGCAGCAGCAGCAGTGGGGGTGACAGGGCAGTAGTATAATTGATGGGTCGTAACATAGGTCAACATCGCCAGTTTGCACACATCAGCCTGCTGTCAGCACTACACCTGGTATAACACAGGCACGAGACAGTTGTCAGCTGTGTCTAGTGACACATGTCGTAAACAAAAGGTAATACAATTATACTTATTCGCAAACAGCTGCAAATAAGGTTCATCTAAAAACTTTAAATACATTTAGATTTTTTTTATGATGTAAATGGTTTCCTTCTGTAGTTATTTATTTGTATTTTGGTCTCTGCGTGAATCAATAAATGTATCCCAGTATTATATAATTCCAGTCCCCTGTTGGTAACTCAGTTCAATCTTAGAGCTTAAGTTGTGATGGGAATCAGAGGAGACATTCACAAGTAATCGTAAGAAACAAATATCCAAAGTTCTTCGATGAAAATGGTGAAATAGGATATTACACAGACCAGATCTAATTCATACGACACAAGCACATTAAGCCTGAATGCTGAAGTGGGAGAAACTGTTGAAGAGGCCGTAGTAGGCAAGTTTTGGGTGTCAGGGGTAAATGATAATGGGGGGCCTTTAATTTGGTAAGTATATGAGATATGATATAAGGCCCAATGACAGTAGTTTGTTGAATTATGTATTGATTGATAAAAGGTTGGATATGCAAGTTTATAGAGGAGCAACAGATACTTCGGATCATTTTTTTGAAGCTACAATGAGAGTAAAAGGTAGATGGGACACAAGAATAATAGCATCAACGTGTAAGAGAGAGGTGAAAGTTTTTTACACTAAAGGAGGAGACAGTTAGTGTAAGATATAAGAAATAATTTTTACAGTAGTGAACATATTAATTAGGAGAGTGTTGAAATAAGACATTTATTTGGAAAATTAATGTTTATTTAAAAAAATAAATGATATGACAAATAATTGATTTAATAAGAGATATGAATACCTTTTTGTTGAAAAAAACATTCAAGTTCTTCGTTTCGTGATCCTGAGTTCGGTTATTGCTCATAGATTCTCAGCTGGGTTGAGGTCAGGAGGGTTTTCAGGCCAATTTAAAACTCTTAGCCCTTTCTCTTCGAAGAATGTCAGCATTTTTCTGGAAGTCTGGCATGGAGCAAGATCCTGCTGGAAAATCCCTTCTCCATCAGGAAGTGGGAAGCAAATGAGTTGCCAGGATTGCCTTGCATTTGTCACTGTTCATCGTTCCCTCAATAATAAGCCGTCCAGGGCCTTTATCAGTATACCTAAATGTCTTAAGTGGATATTTTGGCGCTTCTTGAATGTGAGGTTCGCCTTTGCTCCGTCTCACTACCACTGATCTTTACCAATGTTGGAGAATTATGGGGTAGATTTAAAAATGCAGTGTTAGTATTAAGAAGTTTGTAGATATAGTAGGGAGGGTGCAAGAGAGAAGAGGAGCAACTGGTGGAATGATGGAGTAAAGAGAGTGGTAAGGGAAAAAAATGTTAGCATATGAGAGTTTTTTTTATAAAGCTGGAGAAAAAGAGAGGTTAAGAGAGTAGTAGGGAGTGTAAAAAATAAAGCAAATGAGAGAGTAGGTTAGGTGCTGTCAATAAATTTTGCTGAGAAAAAGAAAAAAATATTAGAGATTAATAAGTCCAGAAAGCGAAGGGAACGAATGGATTTGGCAGTTCAAAACAGAAGTGGAGAGTTATTAAATGGGGAGTTGGAGGTGTTGGAAAGGAGGGAGTATTTTGAGGAACTGTTAGATGTTTTAGATATAGAAGCTGTATATCATGTATTGACCAGGGAGGTATAACATCCTTTAAGAGTAAGGTAGAGTCAGATGTTATGGTGAGGTAGGTGAGTGAGGCTGTGAGTAAAATGAAAGTGAGGAGGGTATAGCAGTTTGGGTTGATGGGATCAAGACATAAATGTTAAAAGCATGTGGAGATATAGATTTGGAGTGGTTAGTGCTTTTATTTAATAAATGTATGAAAGTGGGAAAAGTGCCAAGGGACTGGGAGAATGCGTGTATAGTTACTTTGTGTAAAGGTGTATGGTAGAATTATTACTGAAAGAATTAAAGGTAACACAGAAGTCAGAATCGCAAATGAAAAAGGAGGCTTTAGGAAGGGTAGACCAAGTGTTTATAGTGAAACATACAAGTGAACAGTATTTAGATGAGGGTAGAGAAGTATTAAAGACAGGGCCCATATATATATATATATATATATATATATATATATATATATATATATATATATATATATATAAACACTGATCTCTGGCCGACGGAGACTGACCCTACGAACCTTGTGACAGGAACGCAGTGCTTACCGACCGTACCACACTGACCAATACCTGGCATCCAGCTTCGCTAGACGTTATTCCAAGGCAGCCAGCTTTCAGGCAGGAAGGCTTACAGCTTTTCATCTCATCCCCTTCATGCATCGACACAACTAGAGATTTTTACAATGCTAGGAATTGCAAGAGCAGGCGAAATATTCACAAACACTGATCTCGGCCGACGGAGACTCGACCCTACGAACTTGTGACAGGAACGCAGTGCTTTACCGACCGTACCACACTGACCAATACCTGGCATCCAGCTTCGCTAGACGTTATTCCAAGGCAGCCAGCTTTCAGGCAGGAAGGCTTACAGCTTTTCATCTCATCCCCTGCATGCATCGACACAACTAGAGATTTTTACAATGCTAGGAATTCGCAAGAGCAGGCGAAATATTCACAAACACTGATCTCTGGCCGACGGAGACTCGACCTACGAACCTTGTGACAGGAACGCCGGGCTTTACCGACCGTACCACACTGACCAATACCTTGGCATCCAGCTGCAGACGTTATTCCAAGGCAGCCAGCTTTCAGGCAGGAAGGCTTACAGCTTTTCATCTCATCCCGGTAAAGCACTGCGTTCCTGTCACAAGGTATATATATATATATATATCTTCTCTACCCTCATCTAAATACTGTTCACTTGTTCCCAAACTTTCTAGTACACACGTAAGATGCGTGTTATCACGTACAGAGTACATGAATTCAGACATGCACTAACACCCATTTACCCACAATGAATGTACTCACACGCATATATACCCATATATACTCGGAATACGTGTACTCAGACACATGAACATCAGCAGATTACATGTACTAATGGATTCATGAATCTACATACACAGTGTGCACTTAGACACACACACTGTGTGTGGAGAGCAGAGTGATGGAGAACCTAGAAAGTAATGACCTAATCATCGACAACCAGCACGGTTTCAGTGATGGAAAATCCTGTGTTACAAACTAACTGGAGTCTTATGACAAGGTGACAGCAGTAAGACAAGAGAGAGAGGGGTGAGTAGACTGCGTTTTCTTGGAATATAATAAGGCTTTTGACACAGTTCCACACAAGAGATTGATGCAAAAGCTGGAGGACCAGGCAGGTATAACAGGGAAGGCCCTGCAATGGATCAGAGAATACCTGATGGGAAGACATCAGCGAGTCATGGTACGTGAAAAAGTGGTATAAACCCTAATATCTTTATTTACTACAAGTACATGTACAAGGTATACAGGCCATAGCTGACATCAATGACATACTACTATATAGAAAGCCCCTTGTTATGCAGAGCATTTCATGCAAATTAGGTCAGTTTTTTCCAAGGATGCGACCCACACCAGTCGACTAACACCCAGGTACCCATTTTACTGATGGGTGAACATAGACAACCGGTGTAAGGAAACACGTCCAATGTTTCCACCCCTTCGCCGGGAATCGAACCCGGACCCTCACCGTGTGAAGCGAGAGCTTTTGCCACCAGACCACGGGGCACCGTAATAAATACCGACGAGTATGGTACATCACGCCCATATTGGAGTAAGCAGCACCAGTTTGGAACCCACACTTGGCCAAGCAAGTCAGGAAATTAGAGAAAGTGCAAAGGTTTGCAACGAGACTAATCCCGGAGCTAAGGGGCGCGTCCTACCTGACGACACTGGAGGACAGGAGGGACATGATAACATATAAGATACTGAGAGGAATCGACATTGTGGACAGGGACACGATGTTCTAGAGATGGGACACAGCAACAAGGGGTCACAGTTAGAAGATGAAAACTGAGATGAATTACAGGGATGTTAGGAAGTATTTCTTCAGTCACAGAGTTGTCAGGAAGTGGAATAGTCTGGAAAGGGAGGTGGTGGAGGCAGGATCCATACATAGCTTTAAGAAGAGGTATGATACAGCTCACGGAACAGAGAGGAAGTAACCTAGTAGAGACCAGTGAAGAGGCGGGGCCAGAAGCTATGATTCGACCCCTGCAATTACAATTAGGTGAGTACAGTTAGGTAAGTACACACACACACACACACGCACACACACACACACACACACAAACACACACACAAACACACACAAACACACACACACCCACACACACACACACACGCACACACACACACAACACACACACACACACACACACACACACACACACACGCACACACACACACAAACACACACACACACACACATACACTCACACTCACACACTGAACAATAATACCGCAGCAGCTGACTGACACAGTGAGTGAACGATTCCATTTATTAAACCCACCTCAGTGGTGCCACCCACTGGCCCAGCCTCAATGGTACCAACCACTGGCCCAGCCTCAGTGGTACCAACCACTGGCCCTGCCTCAGTGGTACCACCCACTGGCCCAGCCTCAGTGGTACCAACCACTGGCCCAGCCTCCGTGGTACCAACCACTGGCCCAACCTCCGTGGTACCAACCACTGGCCCAGCCTCAGTGGTACCAAAAACTTGCCCAGCCTCAGTGGTACCAACCACTAGCCCAGCCTCAGTGGTACCAAAAACTTGCCCAACCTCCGTGGTACCAACCACTGGCCCAGCCTCAGTGGTACCAAAAACTTGCCCAACCTCGTTATTTAGAATTTGCAATGAACCAGCATTAGATTTTCTTTAACACTTTCCAGTCAAATTTTTGCCTGACTTGAAATTACAGTCTTAATTCTTTTTATTATTTGTTATTATGGTCATTTAAAATTGTCCCGTAATATCTACATAAATTGTGCAGTTTCCATCTCTGACAATTTAGCCTAAATGGAAAGAATTGTCAAGTAAAAAGTGGGAAATAAAAAAAATTATATCATCCTTAATTTGTATAAGAAGATTTAATATTGAGCTCAAGTTTATAATTGTGGAAATATATTTATGAAAGAGAAAATTTGAAACGTAATTACGAAAGTATAACTGGCATTTAATAATCAGAGGAAGAACATGATAATAAAAGAGGGAATCCACTTCATGAGATTAAATATTTTTAGGGAAATTAGACGGAGACGAAAGAAGTCAGAGGTTGATGATGCGTTGCTTTTGTAGACTGCGTATGCATGCATATATATATATATATATATATATATATATATATATATATATATATATATATATATATATATATATATATATATATATATATATATATATATATATATATATATATATATATATATGTATATATATATATATATATATATATATATATATATATATATTCGGCACGACATTATATATATATATATATATATATATATTATATATATATATAATGTCGTGCCGAATAGGTAAAATTGGCCAGTTAGCAAAAACTCATTAAAAATTAAGTCTTACCTAAAATTCTTTCTTATACGTTTAAAGATATATATTTTTCATTTATATTAATGTAAAAATTAATAATTTTGTACCGGAAAACCTTAGAAAACTTACCTAACCTTATTATAACAAGCGCAATTTAATTTAGCCTAATGTAACTAAATATATATTAGATAAGTTTACAATAATTTAATAAAAAGCAAACACAATGAAATATATTTTTCGTTAGTTTCAGAATTATTGCATAGACAAATTGCGAAATTATTGCATAGACAAATTTTCGTTTGAATTATTCGGCAAGACGAGCGTTGCTATTTAAGAAAAAAACCAACATCTTTTACCTATTCGGCACGACAATCCCAGATGCTTTAGCCTTTTCATTCTACCCACAACTTCACG
Organism: Cherax destructor; assembly: GCA_009830355.1. NCBI lineage: Eukaryota > Metazoa > Arthropoda > Malacostraca > Decapoda > Parastacidae > Cherax > Cherax destructor. The sequence goes on along the minus strand of WNWK01000425.1, from coordinate 300,263 downwards.
CACCTCCCCCACACTCACAACTGGCTCTGCCTCAGTCCTTCACGATGTTATACCTCCCTGCCCAATGCACAAAATCATAGCTTCCCTATCTTCATCAACATTTAACAATTCCTCAAAATATTCCTTCCATCTTTCCGATACCTTCAACTCTCCATCTAAGAACTCTTATCTCCTATTTTTAACTGTCATATCCATTTTTTAACTAAGCTTTCTCAACTCATTAATCTCACTCCAAAACTTTTTCTTATTCTCAGCAAAATTTGTTAATAGTTACTCACCCACCCTCTCATTTGCTCTCCTTTTACATTCCCTCACCACTCTCTTAACTTCTCTTTTTCTCTCCATATATTTCTCCCTCCTCGCATAACTCCTACTTTGTAAAAACCTCTCATATGCTAACTTTTGTCTCTTACTACTCTCTTTACCTCATCATTCCACCAGTCGCTCTTCTTCCCTTCCGTACCCACTTTCCTGTAACCACAAACGTCTGCTGAAAATACTTGCCAACTAGGCCACGGGGCCACCCCGTGCATAAACACTTATTATGACCCACTTTTTGCATCCGACCCTTATTTTAATCCACATAATCCTTGAATTTATGCATAAATATTCCCTCTTCTCCTTCCATAACTGATCCTTCAACATTATTGCTACCCCTTCCTTAGCTCTAACTCTCTCAGATACTCCTGACCTCATGCCAATTATTTTTCTCCACAGAAACTCCCTTACCCTCTTCAGCTTTGTTTAACTTAGGGCTAGGATATCCATCTTCTTTTATTCATAACATTGGCAATAACCTCTGCCTTATCATCTGCACTACATCCACGCACATTCAAACATCCCAACTTATTAAAGTTTTATATTTATTTTTAGTAATTTATACAGGAGAAGGGATTACTAGCCCATTGCTCCCGGCATTTTGTGTCTTACGACACGCATGGTTTACGGAGGAAAGATTCTTTTCCACTTCCCTATAGAATTGAAATAAAATAGATAAGAACAAAAACTATTTAGAAAATAGAAGAAAATTCAGATCGGTTTGTATACATATACGTATACATGTATGTGTAGTGTGACCTTAAGTGTAAGTAGAAGTAGCAAATTTCCGCTTGCCATATTCGACAAGAAGAGCGTTGCTATTTGCCAAAATCGCAAGCTTTACCGTACCTGAGATACGGGAACCATACAGGTATAAAACGGAATGAGGGACAACAGGAAGAATTGTGAAAGTTATACGTGTTATAGCATCAGAAAATTTAAACGAAGTAGAGGAGGACCAGTGAGAAACATTATTAACAGAAGACCAAACAAAGGCTGTTACAAGAGTCCAATAAAATGTGCAACGTAAGTTTATATATATATATATATATATATATATATATATATATATATATATATATATATGCAAAAAGATCACAGTAAACAGGTGATATCAAAATATGCAAGAAAACCACTATGAAAAATAGAAGAATTCAAGCGCTTTCGTGACTACTCACATTATCAAGGAACTATAACAGGAAACATGACAAGAAGGGCTTATATAAGGGGCGAGACTACACCTCACAGTCACATCACACTAACAAAGACTACACCTCACAGTAGCGTAACATCGCACGACTCTGTGAAGAGGAAAATAAGAAAGGACCTGAAACTCTTCCCAAGAATTAAGATTAGTCCAATTTATCATTAAATTCTTCCCAAATTTTATTAATTATAAATGAATCCAATTTATATAAACCAAAAGAAATATTCATATTATTTTCAAAACTGCTTTTAATGAAACATGATTTTATTATATTTCTCTCAACCATGGACTTGCTTGATACAACCTTCTCAGCAATTTGAAAATCAATAGGATGGTTAAAATCTCTCACATGAATAAATAGAGCATTAGAATCTTGTCCAGTTCTAATGCTATATTTATGTTGTTTTAATCTTAGTTCAAGACTTTTACCAGTTTGACCATAATAAACTTTATCGCATATTTTACAGGGAATCTTATAGACACATTATGGATTAATAAAAACACACAAACCTGGTAATCCTGTTAGACCAATTATTAGCTCTATAGGTTCAGTTTCTTATAAACTTTCAAAATGGCTTGTTGATATTTTGAGCCCAATTGTTGGAAAAATTTCTAATTTTAATGTTAAAAACAACTTAGATTTAGTTGCTAAATTAAGCACCTTGACTGATTTAAATGATTTCAATATGGTTAGTTTTGATGTTACCTCCTTGTTTACAAAAGTTCCAGTTGATGATTTACTAAGGTTCTTATCTGAAGAACTGGTTAATTATGATTTACCATTGCCAGTTCCTACTATCATTAAACTTATTAAACTTTGTATTGTTGATGCAAAATTTGTATTTAATGATGAGTTTTACACTCAGAAGTTTGGTATGGCAATGGGAAATCCTCTTTCACCTGTTCTTAGTAACTTATTTATGGAATTTTTCGAAACAAGATTGCTTAACACTATCCTTCCCAATAGAGCTAAGTGGTATAGATATGTTGATGATATTTTGTGCCTTATGCCTAAGGAAGTAGATATAAACCATTTCCTTGTTAAATTAAATAGCTTAGCTCATTCTATAAATTTTACTGTTGAATTCGAAGTAAATAACTCATTGCCCTTCCTAGATGTTTTTATTATTAAGGGTAACATTGATTTTAAATTTAAAATTTACAGAAAACCTACAAATAATTGTTCCTATGTACACTATTACTCTTCACATCAAGATAGAGTTAAAGTGTCGGTTTTTTCATCAATGTTTTTGAGAGCTTTACGTATTTGTAGTCCAGAGTTCATAGATGAAGAAATCTCTAAAATTTATGAAATAGCTAATGATTTAAAATACCCAAGAAACATAATTGATAAATCTTTTAAAATAGCTAGGAATACTTTTACAATCCAAAAGGGACAACCAACCTTATTCAACCAAAAATATGTTGGTTCTCCTTACCATGAAAACTTGGTTGATATGCCTTCCTTTCTTAAGAATTTTAATATCAAAGTTGTATTTAAAAATCTTGATACAGTAAAAGACTTTTGATAAAAAATTCCCCAAAATACTGACGGATGTGTCTATAAGATTCCCTGTAAAATATGCGATAAAGTTTATTATGGTCAAACTGGTAAAAGTCTTGAACTAAGATTAAAACAACATAAATATAGCATTAGAACTGGACAAGATTCTAATGCTCTATTTATTCATGTGAGAGATTTTAACCATCCTATTGATTTTCAAAATGCTGAGAAGGTTGTATCAAGCAAGTCCATGGTTGAGAGAAATATAATAGAATCATGTTTCATTAAAAGCAGTTTTGAAAATAATATGAATATTTCTTTTGGTTTATATAAATTGGATTCATTTATAATTAATAAAATTTGGGAAGAATTTAATGATAAATTGGACTAATCTTAATTCTTGGGAAGAGTTTCAGGTCCTTTCTTATTTTCCTCTTCACAGAGTCGTGCGATGTTACGCTACTGTGAGGTGTAGTCTTTGTTAGTGTGAGTGACTGTGAGGTGTAGTCTCGCCCCTTATATAAGCCCTTCTTGTCATGTTTCCTGTTATAGTTCCTTGATAATGTGAGTAGTCACGAAAGCGCTTGGAATTCTTCTATTTTTCATAGTGGTTTTCTTGCATATATATATATATATATATATATATATATATATATATATATATATATATATATATATATATATATATATATATATATATATATATATATATATATATATATATATATATATATATTCTTCCTGTTGTCCCTCATTCCGTTTTATACCTGTATGGTTCCCGTATCTCAGGTACGGTAAAATTCTTGATCTTCTGTTTGATCGCCGAATGTCCTAAATGCACTGTTGCTGCTCTGATCTCAGCAACTTCCCCACACACGAGTGAGATTTTTCTCACAAAATCCCCACAGATAAGTCATAAATCCTACACATTTTCCTAAAGAAATGTTTGAAATCTTACATTAGAACAGTTTGTTCTAATTTTATTATCTCAAGATATAAAACGGAAGAAAAAAAACTGAAGACATAAAATTCAAAATATTATATGCCATGAGCATAACATATGTTTCAGCCTATCCAGGATTACTGGTTTACTGGCATGAAGGGTAGGCTCTAGTTCGGGTGCCACACAGCATCTGTACTGCCAGCCCCGCTGATGGACCTCTTGGCCGAGGAGAGGAATATGCGGTCTGTCTCGTTTCTCCTCCTTCCCGAAACTCCACTACTTTAATTCAGAAAAACAAACTTATGGCCACATCCATGAATTTCCCTCTGGGCCCCTTCCTTACTCAGGGGCGTCTTCACCCGACCCCAGCGTCTCAACGGACCTTCGGACCTTTCCAAGAACCTGATTGCCCGACTCTGGTATCGTTGCCTTCGTCTTCTCCTTCTGTGGCAACTACCGATGTGTCTCCAGTCTTGACTCAGCTTACATCTTCCGCCGCTGACACCATACTTCCTGCACCTTCCTTGTCAGCTGAAACAATTGAAGCTATCTCTGCGTTTACTGAGGAAACAAAACCAGAACAGAACAGAGGGGACTCACAGGTAAGGACCCGCTAGGGGTGAGGGGAAGTGGGGATAGTTGAACAATAGATGGGGGAGAGGAAAGAATTACAGAGAAAGGAAAAGCGTCAGGGTTAGACCCAACAGTTGTTTTATCAAATATTATACAAAACTAGTGATGGACACTGACCCGCCTCCCAAAACTACAGATTCACTCCTTCCTCAAGCCTTTATATTTACTTCTACACAACGTCTTCCTTAGGCTATGTTTTATTGAGATGACCAGAGTCTTTTTCCCAATGGGACATGTATCAAAAGTGCACTTATTATGTGTCCATATACCACTCTCAGACCTTTCTTCATACTTCGCTGTATAACAAGTGGTATACTGTCTGCTCTTTGTATCTTTCTCCTTCTCGAACATTATCTATTCCTTATGTTGAATTTCTGATTTCTTCTCTACTTCCACCACTCCTTTTAATAGGTGATTATAATATTCATCATTTACTCTTTTAAGGATGGGGGTTCCTCACTGTAACTCTCGTGGCGCTCATTTACAAGTTCTCATTTCACTTCCCTTCAATGTTTTAAATAGAGGTACTCCCACTCATTTTGACCCTCTCTTTCTTAACTTTACTTGGTCTGTAGTACCAGATTTACATTACAGCAATCATTATTCTATTCTCCTTACTTCTCATTCATATTCCCGACCTCCTCATACCTCACGTTGGCAGCTCAAATGAGTGAATTGGGCTCTTTACTCGCGCCAAACCTTTTTTTTTAGTGAGAGGCCCCCTCCTCCGTTCTTCCCTGATGAGCAGATACGACCTCTGTTTTAACCACAGCTTCAAATGCAATCCCCCAGAGTGGTAAGTAAGACACAGGCAACAATTAGGCATCTTTAATTGATGAAAGATACCTAACTGTTGTCTATGTGTCTTACCAACCTGTCGGTATTATATACGATTTTGATATTCAATCCTCCAGAGTTCGGGTAGACATCCTGGGGGATGCGTACCTTGCTTGTGCGTCGTGCAGTGCGCTTGCAACATGTTGCGTGGGGCTGCTACTGTTGCAATAGAGCCACAGAGCGATTCCTAGATTTTAAACGAGCGAGGGTGTTAGCCCGTCGTGTAATTCGGGAAGCAAAACTCACTTGTTGGTGGGATTATGTTTGTTCCTACCGAATGAATTTGTTCCCATAAGGAATTATGTAAATTAGATTAGTCACTTCCACTGCTTCTATGACAGTAGTTTAGAAAAAAATGTACGAAAATTGGGTGGCATGTACTCTCCACACCCGACTCCAGTCCTTAAGGTTGCCGGCCTCAGTATCACAGACTTTGACATAGTTACCACAGAAATTGGACATCATCTTGTCCGTATATCTCAGGTGCTCTATCTTTGCTCTTCTTTTCTTTCCTCTAAATCTGCCAGTGAGAACACCTTTAAATTTTACTTCTAACATATAGGAATTTTATAATGTGCCTTTCGTGCTTCGCAAAGTTGAGTCAACACTTTCCAATTGCCGATCGTCAGCAGCTGGTCTTGATGACATTACATTTGTATGTTTCAACATTTACATCCGACGACACTCGTAGTCCTCTTGCGTCTGTTTTAGTCTTCTTTGGTCTCAAGGGGTTCTTCCTCTTCATTGGAAAACTGGCATTGTTATGCCCTTTCATAAATCGGGTACTTCATGCCATGATGCCTCCCACTATAGCCCCATTCCTCTTATTAGTGCAATATGCAAGTCTGGTAAATAAACGTTTGATGTGGTATTTGGAAACTCATAATTGTCTTTCCACTGGTCAATTTGGCTTTCGTGAAGGCCGATCCACTGTTGAGCCCTTACTCTGTTTAGATTACTTGACCATTCCACGGGCGAGGCTTGAACGCGTCGGTCTGGAGTTTTACGACTCGCTAACTGCGAGTTCAAACCCCAACCCGTGGTAAGGTTTGTTTGCAATCATGTCATTATGATCTCGTGAGTTTAGATAACTTTGCTAGTAAAGCGGCAGGTAGCCTACGAGGCTATCTGCCGCTTTTCTTCAAAAAATTCTTGAGTGAGACATTTGCATGTTCAGGTTAATAATGTTTTCCACTGCCCTTGTCCAGGCTGAAGGTGTCCCTCAAGGTTGTGTTTTAGGCTCCAAATTTTTGTCCTAGTTATCAATGACTTTCCTTCTGTTTTCCTTCCGAAACTTGGTTGTCACTTTGTCTACGATTTTGCTATAGCTCGTGCAGGCGCTGACTGTCACCTAGTAACAGCCTCTCTTCAGATTGGCATCAACCGTGTTTCCCACTGAGCCAATTCTCGTAGGTCTAAATTTAATGTTTCTTAAACACATTATTTTTAGAAGACGCTCCGTTGTCCCTAATACCGCGTTGTACCTGTATGGTTCCTGTATCCATGAACTAGATAGTCAAGTTTCTCGTCCTTTTGTTTGATCGACAGATGTCCTGGAAGCCATACATTACCTCCCTGAAAGCAAACTTCATAACCGTCTGAACTTCCCTGAAACTCTTGCCCATCTTTGTTTAAGGGGTTGATAGACGAACTCTTCCTCGCCTTCAGTCTGTTCTAATCTTATCGAAATTGGATTATGGCGACTGAATGTTCTGCAGCCTCTCCGCATCTCTTACAAAACTTGATCCATTCATCATTAAGGGTTGCGCTTGTGTCCATGTGTTTCTCGTTCCACTCCGGCTGAGAGCCTATATGCAGAGGCGAATGTTCCATCTTTGCAAGATCGACATGATGCCCATAGTCTTTCTTATTTTTTCCGTTTTCATGACATTCACGATCTTTCTACACATAGAATGGTAACAGATGTTATTAAAAGTTCTATTTTTGATAGCCTTCACCCTCCCCCCCCCCCCGTCTTTACCACGTCTCTTTTCTCTATGTATTCACTTTCTTGGGCTCCCTTCATTTATCCCTCTCTATGTCCGTCCAGCATCTAACTTTTCTCTCTCCCCTCGGGAGGCTCCCTCGATTCGTCTCTGTTCGGACACTTCCATTCACGAAACCTGAATTACCTTCTGTAGCTTCTCGCTCCATTTATTTTAACCACTTTTGTTCTCATTCTCACGCCGTTGTGGTCTACACTGATGTTTAAATGCATTGAAAATTTATATTGCAGTCTGCACTATTCCAGTCGCGTGCATTGAAGTACAGGGGACTTGGGTTATGCATTAAGGCTCACTAAATGGATCATCGTAGGTCAAAGGTTCGTATTAGATATTTTGATTTCACATCGAAAGGACCGTATTTCACGGCATATAAGGCGCACGACAGAAGTTTTGTAACGGTAAATCAGTGATCATATTCAATGGCTAATTACCCCTCTTACTTTACGCTAAAGCTTAACCCAAAGCTTACCCTTGACCCTAACCTTGAGCATATAAGGCGCAGGGTGATTTTTCCAAAGACTTTTTGTAGGAAAAAAAAGCTGCGTCTTATATGCTGGAAAATATGGAATCTCCTGAAGCCTACATAAACAATATCGATTCAGCAACATCTGCAACACCGTCGGCTGCAAGAACAGCCTCGGTAAATGTAAACAACAAGTCTTTGAGAACATTGCACACATGCAATACAGACACAGGAATGAATAGATGCAACATAAAACCTCCTCATTAGGAAACAAAGTCAAGAGCTTCAAACAAGACTGGTTGTGGAATTACACAAGAAACTTGATTCTGGCAGAAAAGAGGCTGGGATACAGGATCGTAAATAGAAAATACGAGGCGAATGACCCAGCAACATAAACTGAGAGTACGACATATACTGAACGAGAGAGTACTATTAAACTGAACGAGAGAGTACTATATAGACTGAACGAGAGAGTACTATATAGACTGAACGAGAGAGTACTATATAGACTGAACGAGAGAGTACTATATAGACTGAACGAGAGAGTACTATATAGACTGAACGAGAGAGTACGACATAAACTGAACGAGAGAGTACGACATAGACTGAACGAGAGAGTACCACATAAACTGAACGAGAGAGAACGACAAAAACTGAACGAGAGAGTACGACTTAAACTGAACGAGAGAGTACGACATAAAGTGAACTAGAGAGTACGACATAAACTGAACTAGAGAGTACGACATAAACTGAACGAGAGAGTACGACTTAAACTGAACCAGAGAGTACGACTTAAACTGAACCAGAAGTACGACTAAACTGAACCAGAGAGTACGACATAGACTGAACGAGAATACGACATAGACTGAACGAGAGAGTACATATAGACTGAACGAGAGAGTACTATATAGACTGAACGAGAGAGTACTATATAGACTGAACGAGAGAGTACGACATAGACTGAACGAGAGAGTACGACATAGACTGAGCGAGAGAGTACGACATAAACTGAACGAGAGAGAACTTCTTAAACTGAACGAGGGAGAACGACAAAAACTGAACGAGAGAGTACGACAAAAACTGAACGAGAGAGTACGACTTAAACTGAACGAGAGAGTACGACATAAAGTGAACTAGAGAGTACCACATAAACTGAACTAGAGAGTACCACATAAACTGAACGAGAGAGTACGACATAAACTGAACGAGAGAGTACGACTTAAACTGAACGAGAGAGTACGACATAAACTGAACAGAGAGTACTACATAAATGAACAGAGAGTACGACATAAACTGAACGAGAGAGTACGACTTAAACTGAACGAGAGAGTACGACATAAACTGAACTAGAGAGTACCACATAAACTGAACGAGAGAGTACGACATAAACTGAACGAGAGAGTACGACTTAAACTGAACGAGAGAGTACGACATAAAGTGAACGAGAGAGTACGACATAGACTGAACGAGAGAGTACGACATAGACTGAACGAGAGAGTACGACATAGACTGAACGAGAGAGTACGACATAGACTGAACGAGAGAGTACTATATAGACTGAACGAGAGAGTATGACATAAACTGAACGAGAGAGTACTATATAGACTGAACGAGAGAGTACTATATAGACTGAACGAGAGAGTACTATATAGACTGAACGAGAGAGTACTGTATAGACTGAACGAGAGAGTACTATATAGACTGAACGAGAGAGTACTATATGGACTGAACGAGAGAGTACTGTATAGACTGAACGAGAGAGTACTATATAGACTGAACGAGAGAGTACTATATAGACTGAACGAGAGAGTACTATATAGACTGAACGAGAGAGTATATATAGACTGAACGAGAGTACTATATAGACTGAACGAGAGAGTACTTATAGACTGAACGAGAGAGTACTGATAAGACTGAACGAGAGAGTACTATATAGACTGAACGAGAGAGTACGACATAACTGAACGAGAGAGTACTGACATATGACTGAACGAGAGAGTACACATAGACTGAACGAGAGAGTACTATATAGACTGAACGAGAGAGTACGACATAGACTGAACGAGAGAGTACGAATAGACTGAACGAAGAGTACAATAGACTGAACGAGAGAGTACGACATAGACTGAACGAGAGAGTACGATATAGACTGAACGAGAGAGTACTGACATAGACTGAACGAGAGAGTACGACATAGACTGAACGAGAGAGTACTACATAGAATGAACGAGAGAGTACACATAGACTGAACGAGAGGTACGAATAGACTGAACGAGAGAGTACAATAGACTGAACGAGAGAGTACTAATAGACTGAACGAGAGATACGACATAGACTGAACGAGAGAGTACTAATAGACTGAACGAGAGAGTACAATAGACTGAACGAGAGAGTACGACATAGACTGAACGAGAGAGTACGACATAGACTGAACAAGAGAGTACGACATAGACTGAACGAGAGAGTACGACATAGAATGAACGAGAGAGTACGACATAGAATGAACGAGAGAGTACGACATAGAATGAACGAGAGAGTACGACATAGAATGAACGAGAGAGTACGACATATACTGAACGAGAGAGTACGACATAGAATGAACGAGAGACAGGAATATCATCATTGTGGGAACGAAGCCCAATGTTTCTCGAGGGAAGATGGGAAACGTAAATTAAATAAAAAACACGTGATTAAGACCAGGAGCTGTAGTTTAGTACCTGTAAATTAAAACCGGTTACAACCGAAGGTTTCCTCGAGTTATCATCATTCCCTGTGACTGTAGTTATCGTCCACGGTTACAGTACAGTTATCCCCTGTGACAATATATTTATCCGCGGTTACAGTACAGTTATCATCCCCTGTGAAGTATAGATATCATCCGCGATTGCAATAGTTCATCATCATCCCCTGCGAATGTATAGTTATCCTCGATTACAATAGTTATCGTCTGTGAGAGTATCAGCGATGGTTATTATTTTTAAAATGATTTTATCTTATTTTCTTCATATATAATCATTCTTTATATATAATAATTTATACTTTTCCGATTAATCTTCCCTCGTAATCAGCAAAGTTTTCTCAACTCTCGAACATAAGAACATAAGAAACACTGCAGTAGGCCTTCTGGCTCATACTAGACAGGTCTAACTCAACCCTCTAACAAAAACATTTGCTCAACTCAGATAAACAGAGTTGGGTCGCTGTGTGATGCCGGAGAGATATTCCCCGCGTCCTGTTACCAGAGCTCTCCTGTATTTCAGTGCTTGTTAGACTCATGCACAGATAACCTGCACATAGACTGAAATTTATGGCGACGTATCGGTTCGACTTGGACCGTAAACGAGTCAGTAGTAAATGGTCCGACTCGGACCGAAACGTCATAAGTTTGTCTGTGTACGAGTTATTTGTGTATTTTTATGTGCTTTAAAAATCAGACAAGTTGAAGAATGAGACACTTGTGCGATATTTGGGAATCTTTATTTGTGTATAGTTCGTCACAGTACTATTCTGCTTTTTATTCTTTATTAATGAGTCATTTTTATTATATTTAGAGGGATGGTTAAGCCCATAGTCGACTTGAAAGTATTTAAGAAAGTGCAGGGGTGGGATTAGTCTGCAAAAACCTGCATTACTGTCACAGTGGGACCAATGCTAACCCCTGTGCATACAAATTTACCTGAATTGATGAATCCTATTAACGCCAACTGGCCCAGTGGTTAGCGCATTGGCTTTGGAGTTGTAGGACTTTCCTGCCATGAGTTCGATCCCCAACCCGGTGTGTGATTTGCCGTCGACGGTGTATACAGACCGTCATGACAGCAGTAACTAGCACCATCTCACAATAATACGGTTTCTATAGGTTTTGCAAAGACTTAGAAAACCATTTACTACCCAAACTGGACACTGTTGTTAGATGACACTGGACATCAACGTCACGTCTGTACCAGGGAATACTCACGTTACTTCACTTCTGACACGTCTTTTACAAACCCGACCCATCTCACCTCATTTGCACTACTACTATTACCAGTACTACTTCTACTACCACTACTACTACTACCACTACTACTACTACCTACCATTACTACTACTACCACCACTACTACTACTACTACCACTACTACTACTACTACTATTACCTCTACCCTCTCACAGTTTGACTAAGACAAGTGTGCTTGACTAAGACACATGTCTTGCTCACCAATTATTCGGTATTATATAGCATCTTCATCATCTCTCTCACATCTTGTCACTTGACTTCCGCAGTTATAAAAAAAATCGTTTCTTAATTGTCTCTGAGTTGGACCTGTAGCCCAGCGTGTTTACGTATCCAACATTTCCTCAACAATTGTCTTGAGATGAGGACATGCGTCTGTATTTACGTACTGTCATTATCACCATACCTGTCTCCAGTCAGTTGAGTTATGCTGAAGTTGACTTCATACGTAGACTGCTATCGGGTACAATTAATCCCAATTTGCAAACTATTGAATAAACGCTGGTATTAATTTTTGTCCATTAACTAAAGAATGCTTCTCTGATCGGCTTCAAACTATTATTAACAATTCTTTCAATAATAAAAATGATAACCGATAAGTTTAGTCCGAATAAATGCAAATTTTAAATTTTAGTGAAGTTAACTTGGAATCGTTGGAATCAAATAAATTACTGTAAAATGCCATTTTTGATAGGCTTCAAACTTTATTAAAACACACCTTGTGTAAATTTCCATTTACCAATTTTATTAAACAAATTATAAGCTTGTGTAAGTTATGTGCCAGAGTTATTAATCACATTACTGGAGAATGTCTCTTCTGATGGGAACCAAGTCAATATTTAACTTTATTTTTTATCCTAAGTTAAATCAGATTAACGTTCGTTTATGTGCTTTTAACATCATTCCAGCACTTCCACCCACACTTCAGACCGCAGGAACTGTACTTCCCACCTCCAGGACTAACATGTTTCCCTGAATCCCTTCATAAATGTTACTTTGCTCACACTACAACAGTATGTTAAGTCATAAAAACCGTTCGCAACCATTTGCATATATCTGACACGCTAACGCACGCTTGTTGGAAGTCTAAGCCCATCACACAAAAAACCTTCTTTACACTCTCTATCAACGTTTCATAGAAGACATATATATATATATATATATATATATATATAAAATTATATATATATATATATATATATATATATATATATATATATATATATATATATATATATTTTGCACATCTCTCTCCTCAGGTTGATCTGTTCATGACTTCATAAAAACCCTATATGGGCGAAAAGTTTTCAATAAATGATCGCATTATACTATATTTGTATCTTTATCTCTCCTTAAAGCTCTCTATCTGTCTCTCCAATGAACTCCCTAGTACTCCATTAAAAGTAAATATCTGGCACCGGCCACTAATCAACAGTATGCTAGAGAGAGAGAGAGGGAGTGGAATGATGCCCTTGTATATAGCACTCACTGAAACTATCCTGGCGACACACTCACGTCGATGTCAAGTTGATGCAGCACTCAAGGAGCAAAATTCATTTTTTATTTATAACCCCCATCGATTTAGTACTTCATGTTGTGAGAGTCGAGCAATTATCATCTCATACAAGTACGGGTGACCTGTGACCTCAGACGTACTAATGGACTGTAAAATTATTTAAAATTTCCCCAAAGTATATGAAAGTAGAGGTCCCTTTATTTCGAGAAAATTAGGTTTTATAATCCCTTTAGCTTTTCAGCAATTAACTGCACGAGAAAATATATAATTTACAGTTAGCTTCTTAGCTTCAAACAAGCAGCTCTACCCCGGCAGATCAATTTAGATAATACAAATATTACTCGAAGTTCGAAATTGTAGGTGTAATGGAAGCAGCAGGTGGAGGTGGTGTGGTCTGACTCCTCATCTCTTTATTAAGATTAATGTTAATTGTTAGGAGTGGTGGTAGGGCAGGTGTTGTTAAGAGTGGTGGTAGTGCAGGTGTTGTTAAGAGTGGTGGTAGTGCAGGTGTTGTTAAGAGTGGTGGTAGTGCAGGTGTTGTTAAGAGTGGTGGTAGCGCAGGTGTTGTTAAGAGTGGTGGTAGTGCAGGTGTTGTTAAGAGTGGTGGTAGGCAGGTGTTGTTAAGAGTGGTGGTAGTGCAGGTGTTGTTAAGAGTGGTGGTAGTGCAGGTGTTGTTAAGAGTGGTGGTAGTGCAGGTGTTGTTAAGAGTGGTGGTAGTGCAGGTGTTGTTAAGAGTGGTGGTAGTGCAGGTGTTGTTAAGAGTGTGGTAGTGCAGGTGTTGTTAAGATGGTGGTAGTGCAGGTGTTGTTAAGAGTAGTGGTAGTGCAGGTGTTGTTAAGAGTGGTGGTAGTCAGGTGTTGTTAAGAGTGGTGTAGTGCAGGTGTTGTTAAGAGTGGTGGTAGTGCAGTGTTGTTAAGAGTGGTGTAGTGCAGGTGTTGTTAAGAGTGGTGGTAGTGCAGTGTTGTTAAGAGTGGTGGTAGTGCAGGTGTTGTTAAAGTGGTGGTAGTGCAGGTGTTGTTAAGAGTGGTGGTAGTGCAGGTGTTGTTAAGAGTGGTGGTAGCAGGTGTTTTAAGAGTGGTGGTAGTGCAGGTGTTGTTAAGTGGTGGTAGTGCAGGTGTTGTTAAGAGTCGTGGTAGTGCAGGTGTTTTTAAGAGTGGTGGTAGTTCAGGTGTTGTTAAGAGTGGTGGTAGTGCAGGTGTTGTTAAGAGTGGTGGTAGCGCAGGTGTTGTTAAGAGTGGTGGTAGTGCAGGTGTTGTTAAGAGTGGTGGTAGTGCAGGTGTTGTTAAGAGTGGTGGTAGTGCAGGTGTTGTTAAGAGTGGTGGTAGTGCAGGTGTTGTTAAGAGTGGTGGTAGTGCAGGTGTTGTTAAGAGTGGTGGTAGTGCAGGTGTTGTTAAGAGTGGTGGTAGTGCAGGTGTTGTTAAGAGTGGTGGTAGCGCAGGTGTTGTTAAGAGTGGTGGTAGTGCAGGTGTTGCTAAGAGTGGTGGTAGTGCAGGTGTTGTTAAGAGTCGTGGTAGTGCAGGTGTTGTTAAGAGTGGGGGTAGTGCAGGTGTTGTTAAGAGTGGTAGTAATGCAGGTGTTAAGAGTGTAGTGCAGGTGTTAAGAGTGGTTGTAGTGTAGATGTTGAGAGTGTGGTAGTGCAGTGTTCACTCTCCAGTTTCTGAGTGTATGTACTTCAATTTGAGTACATGCATTTAATGAGTTCTTACAATCAGTGAGTGTGTGTTTACAATCCACTGATTTTTTCAACCAGTATCTGAGTGTTTTCACTCCTGAACCCACAAATTTCTGTCCCATTGACTACCGCCCACAGGATGTTTCTCCTTCCTCGCGTCCCCAAGGTCAGCCTCATCAACAACCTTCTCCAAGTTCATGTATCCAGGAATCCATCCGTTCGGTCCCAGATGTCTTCCCCATTTACCTAAGGTCAGCGAGTTTGGTGTCTTCTCCGGATGGTATGAGGCGCATAACAAGATGTTAAACTAAGTGTTGACTTGTCAGACACTGCGATCAGCCTCAGTCTGTCAGATCAGAGATAGAACAGCAGTTAATATCTCAATAACCCCCACGGTTTTTGCGCTTCATGCAGCACACGATGATGTTTCCCCCTGAAACATTTATGCCCCTCGTTCTCTCTCTGTGGAAACATCGGATATTACTGATAATTTATTACTGCATTTAAAAGCATAACTTCCCTCGTAAGTCACGGCCGCGATTACAAGCCATTTGTAAGCAACACTGAACAGGAGAGACGAATTACGCATTTGTCAGAGTTCGTTCACTCCGCGAATTATTGCGACTACCTGCTGGGTAAAGCTGGTTCTTACGACGTGCAGAGGCGTACGTCTGGTTTTCACGACGTCCAGTTGTGTACGTCTGGTCCTCACGTCTTAATGTCGGGTATGGTTCTCAATGTTTATACCTGGAGTATACCTGGAGAGGGTTTCGAGAGTCAACGCCCCCGGGCCCGGTCTGTGACCAGGCCTCATGTTGGATCAGGACCAGGCTGTTACTGCTGGGAGGGGAGGGGGGTGTTGCATCGTCTGTCGAGTCTTTTGCTTTCATAGGGAGTGATTTTCAACATAATCTGCTTGGCCAGTCTAGTTTTCACAACTCCTGCTTGGCAGTCTGGTTTTCCCAACATCCTTTGGCCGTCTGGTTCACAAGCCTGCTGGTCAGTCTGGTTTTCACAACGTCCTGCTTGGTCAGTCTGGTTTTCACAACGTCCTGCTGGGTCAGTCTGGTTTTCACAACGTCCTGCTTGGTCAGTCTGGTTTTCACAACGTCCTGCTTGGCCAGTCTGGTTTTCACAACGTCCTGCTTGGCCAGTCTGGTTTTCACAACGTCCTGCTTGGCCAGTCTGGTTTTCACAACGTCCTGTTGGCCTCTGGTCCAACGTCCTGCTGGTTTTCACAACGTCCTGCTTGGTCAGTCTGGTTTCACAACGTCCTGCTTGGCCAGTCTGGTTTCACAATCTGTTCCCTGGTTTAAGCTTGGCCAGTCTGGTTTTCACAACGTCCTGCTGTTTTTAAGTTGCACATATTTCTGTTTCATACTTAAAAATTTTCTAAGCGCAATTTGATGTGAACTTTTTTTTCAAGGGCTAGAGCAAAGTTATATTCACTGAAATAAAGGTTATAAAAATATTTCTGCCTGGTGTAGTACTCAGTGTATTGTACCTGGTGTAGTACTCAGTGTATTGTTCCCAGGGTATTGTGCAGTATAATGCTGCCAGTGCAATACTCAGTATATTTCACCAAGTATAATACTCAGTATATTTCACCAAGTATAATACTCAGTATATGGCAAGTGTTACATAATATTCTGTCAGCTTATAATGACTGAGATGCGACACTCAACTTAGGTTAGGTTAGGTGTGTCACCAAACAGGACAAGTGTTTCCTGATGCGGGTCTTAGTCATATGATGACCCGCATCAGGAGCTTATGGCCATCTGACAGAGACCCTACGCTGGCTTACCCCTCCACCCCTTTTAAAACTGTTATGACTGTGTCTAAGACTCAGCTTGACCCGAAGCATTACAAGAACTTGGAGATGATCCCTGACTTGAAAGATGGGGCCAGTGAGGTGTTCCACCACCCCACAACACACTAGATTTATTTCACTCCCTAAGCTCCAGCTCCCGGCACCTCAATGCTTTCTTGGAATAGTAGCTACATATATCAAAGCCCTAACTAGTTACAGTGTCTACATTTCAGCTTCCTGAAATCAGTCGTAATTCGTCCCTCACCAGAGGTTCAGGAGCTGGAGATCGTTACCTTATATAGGCCCAGCAACTTTAGCTCAACACCCTCAAGATTTGTAAGATGTAGCTTAGCGTCCTTCAAGCCCATGAGCTGGAGGCCAGCACTTTTAACAGGAACAGAAATTGAAACTCATCCCACGACCCTGCAGACTATGTCGGGTCTCTAGTCTCGAGACCCCGGTCTCTAGTCTCGAGACCCCGGTCTCTAGTCTCGTGACCCCGGTCTCTAGTCTGGAGACCTCGGTATCATTTTCGAGACCGGTCTCGAAACGACATTGAAGGTTTTAATCTTTCTCGGTCTTTGGTGGTCAGATTTTTCTTGGTCTCGTTCTCAGGTCGCATGGTCTCGGCCTCGACACACGCAAGGGTCTTGGTCTCGGCCTTGCCACGCTGGCTCTTGAAGTTGATGGATTATGACAACTTCAAGAGCAACTTTCACATCAGTTTCCCTCACCTCAGCTTCCCCACCTCAGCTTCCCCTCACCTCAGCTTCCCCTCACCTCAGCTTCCCCTCACCTCAGCTTCCCCTCACCTCAGCTTCCCCTCACCTCAGCTTCCCTCACCTCAGCTTCCCCTCACCTCAGCTTCCCCTCACCTCAGCTTCCCCTCACCTCAGCTTCCCCTCACCTCGTGTGATTCTGAGACACAAACCCTGATAGTATCAGCAGCGTCGTGAGTCTCACAGCTTCTATCAGAATAAAAATAATTCCTAAAGGAGTGGAGGGGTGAGCCAGTGGAAGGCCTCGATTAGATGACCAAAAGCTCCAGCTATGGGTCATCACATAACTAAGTAGGCTTTTAAAGGAGATTAAATAGTTTGCCAATTCTTAATAATATTCAAGTATTGAATTCTGAATTATTTAAAGTTTTCATGTATATGTGAATAGTGTATACATACGTTTTTATACACCTTCTGAGGATGTGTATTTCTAAGTGGTCTAACTGTGGCCTGAAAAATTGGTACAACAAAATTTAGTTTGCTTATTTTTTTCAGCCAAAGTAAAAATTGCTTTCAAAAAATACTTTTATTATTATTATTATTATTATTATTATTATTATTATTATTATTATTATTATTATTATTATTATTATTATTATTATTATTGTCGTTGTTGTTGCTGTTTTAACAAAAAATTATTTAGTTGGAAGGCATTTTTCTAGACTAGGCCTCTCGATTGCTAGCCTATGCACCACAGCCCAGCTGATCAGGAACTGACTGAAAAGTCTTATATAGTTCCCTGTCGACTGTAAAAGGTTTGTTGGTAAATTTCCAGTTATGCTTTGGGGTGCTGAAAAGTCTAGGTCCCCTTACACTCAAGTTCGCTCTTCGTGTACCCAGCGCTCCTATGCATTTCGTTGAAGGTAGTTACATCGTCTGACAAGCCTCTTGCTTTCATATGGATTGGTTTTAGTGTACAGATTCGTTACCAGTCTAACAGAATTTTCCAGGTGACAATTATTATGTATCCTTCTCGCCTATGTTCCAAGGAGTTCAAGGGACTTTAAGCATTCCTTGCAGTTCATATGCTTGATTTAATTTTAGGGTCAGTCATTTTTTTCTAGTACATTTCCCAGTTCAGTAATTTTTCCTGCCGTTAATCTCCAGCCTTGAGAATCATCACTGAGAATCATCAGTGACTCAGTAGTGAATCAATGGTATAAAATACCGACATGATGAATTATACACATATTGCACATGAGTCTATTTCTTAATGATTCAGCAGGACTTGTTTTGATTGGTCTCGCTCTCAGTACGTTTGGTCTCGGTACGTTATGTAGTGAGAAAGATTTGTGAATTATATTGCATCTGTAGAGCGAGATACCCGGATAATGGAAGCACCTAGAACACTGGACTTAGCAAGAAAATTTTAGAGAGAGGCATGGGGATCCCACCTAGGCCTATAACTATACTGGTGGTTGATTCATCGTCATATATTGAGTGATTAGGGTATCGATATATAGTAAAATTTCAATAGTGATTTTAAGTATAAAAACAATCTTGCAAACGATCCTCAGTGTATGGAGGAACACTGAGCGAGATGCTGCAAGATGTCACAGCAGTCAGATGTCTCAGCAGTTAAATAAGTCGAAGTTGAAATGTCAGATGTAAGTGTAAATAGCAACAAAAGCCAGTGGGACAGTACAATGATTAGTGAAGAGTACTATGTAAGTTTATTTAGGCACAGGTACACATAAGTATAATTATCATAAATGTGTAAATTACCTAAGAGAGCCTCCCAAAAAGACAACATGACTTGTTTTCATTGAGGTCCTTGAAATACCTTATTTAAACCTTAAAAGATAAAACAGGTAACTCACCTGTGTGAAGATCAGTTACAATATAATGAGATATACCAGGAATAAGGCAAACTGAGTAATTTACATTAACATTAAAGATATAGAGAGGATCACCTTGCAATAATAAATACATAAGTCACTCCCTTCCTTATGTGTAGCTTCATTCATTAGGTACTACTTTGCTGGCAACCATTGTGATGTTCCCAGCACTTCAACTCGGCAAGTTTATAGAATAAGAGAAAAGGTGAAAAATAGTGTGATTAAATAGTAGCCAAGTGTTTCTGTGTGGGGAGAAGCACCCATTAGTTATTGAGGAAGGGGGTACTAACCTCCCCCCCACCCCGCTACATATCCCTTTGTCAACAGACAGAGGCCCCTGGCCAGTCCACTGTTTGTCTATTTCCTTCCTGCCTTGTAGCCTGTTGCCTAATGCTTGCAGCCCCTCGCCAACAGGCGCCGGCCGGCCCCACCGCCCCCTCCCTCCCAGACTACAATCATAATAACCTGGCTACACCAGAGTGTTGATTTGTGGGTTACACCAGAGTGTTGATTTGTGAGTTACACCAGAGTGTTGATTTGTGGGTTACACCAGAATGTTGATTTGTGGGTTACACCAGAGTGTTGATTTGTGGGCTACACCAGAGTGTTGATTTGTGTATTACACCAGAGTGTTGATTTGTGGGCTACACCAGAGTGTTGATTTGTGGGTTACATCAGAGTGTTGATTTGTGGATTACACCAGAGTGTTGATTTGTGGGTTACACCAGAGTGTTGATTTGTGGGTTACACCAGAGTGTTGATTTGTGGGTTACACCAGAGTGTTGATTTGTGTGCTAGACCAGGGTGTTGATTTGTGGGCTAGACCAGAGTGTTGATTTGTGGGCTAGACCAGAGTGTTGATTTGTGGGTTACATCAGAGTGTTGATTTGTGGATTACACCAGAGTGTTGATTTGTGGGCTACACCAGAGTGTTGATTTGTGGGTTACACCAGAGTGTTGATTTGTGGGCTAGACCAGGGTGTTGATTTGTGGGCTAGACCAGAGTGTTGATTTGTGATCTAGACCAGAGTGTTGATTTGTGATCTAGACCAGAGTGTTGATAGAATACTGACAAGATGGCGTGCATGCACGACTACTTGTGGAACATATGGAAGATGTCCTAGGGTGAAAACAAGGGTTCCATGTGGCTTACCTACCTACCTGGAGGTTCTCTTCGAGACCCGGTTCATGTAAACGCCCCCTGTGGATCAGAGCCCGATCAACCAGGCTGTTACTGCTGGCCGCACTTAATTCAACGTATGAACCACAGCCCGGCTGGTCTGGCACTGACTTGAGGTATTTGTCCAGTTTTCTCGACAAGACAGCCAGAGGTCTATTGTAATTCCCCTTTATGTACATGTTGCGCCCCGAACACTTATTGTGTCGTCTCTTAACGTACTAATGGTGCCCCTGCTTTTCACTGTGGATGTCGCACCGCCTGCCGAGGGACCAGTCCCTCTAAGATTTTCCAGGTGAAGTCATAATGTGTCTCTCTCATCTACGTTCCAGGAAGTGCAGGTCAAGGGACTTCAAACGTTTCCAGTAATTAAGTTGCTTGACTAAACTAATACGTGCAATTAAGGTTCTCTGTAAATGATAATGGGAGCCCTTTGATTGAACTTTGTATAGAAAGGGGTTTAGTTATAGGTAATACATATTTTAAGAAAAAGAGGATAAATAAATATACAAGATATGATATAGGGCGTAATGACAGTAGTTTGTTGGACTACGTATTGGTAGATAAAAGATTGTTGGATAGACTTCAGTATGACTATGTATATGTTTATAGAGGGGCCACAGGTATATCAGATCACTTTTTAGTTGTAGCTACAGTGAGAGTAAAAGGTAGAGAGAAAACAAGGAAAATGGAAGCAGTAAGAGAAAGGTGAAGGTTTATAAACTAAAGGAGGAGGCAATTAGGGGAAGATATAAACAACTATTGGAGGATAGATGGGCTAGTGACAGTATAGGCAATGGAGTAGAAGCTGTATGGGGGTAGGTTTAAGAATGAAATGTTGGAGTGTTCAGCAGAAGTTTGTGGTTACAGGAAAGTGGGTGCGGGAGGGAAGAAGAGCGATTGGTGGAATGATGATGTAAAGAGAGTAGTAAGAGAGAAAAAGTTAGCATATTAGAGGTTTTTACAAAGTAGAAGTGATGCAAGGAGGGAAGAGTATATGGAGAGAAAAAGAGAGGTTAAGAGAGTGGGGAAGCAATGTAAAAAGAGAGCAAATGAGTGTGGGTGAGATGTTATCAACAAATTTTGTTGAAAACAAGAAAAAGTTATGGAGTGAGATTAATAAGTTGAAGAAGCCTAGGGAACGAATGGATTTGATAGTTAAAAATAGGAGAGGAGAGTTATTAAATGGAGGTTTAGAGGTATCGGGAAGATGGAGGGAATATTTTGAGGAATTGTTAAATGTTGATGGAGTTAGGGAAGCTGTGATTTTTCTTGTATAGGGCTAGGAGGAATAACATATTGTAGGAGTGTGGAAGAGCCATTTGTGAGTGTGGGGAAAGTTCGTAAGACAGTGGGTAGAAAGAAAGGGTGAGGCAGATGGGATAAAAATAGAAATGTTAAAGGCAGGTGGGGATATAGTTTTGGAGTGGTTGGTACTATTATTTAACAAATGTATGGAAAAGGGTAAGGTACCTAGGGACTGGCAGAGAGCGTGCATAGTTCCTTTGTATAAAGGCAAATGGGACAAAAGAATGCAAAAATTATAGTGTATGGTGGAGTTATTATTGAAAGATTAAGAGTAAGACGGAGAGCAGGACAGCAAATGAACAAGGAGGCTTTAGGAAGGGTAGGGGGTGTGTAGGCCAAGTTTTTACAGTGAAACACATAAGTGAACAGTATTTAGATAAGGGTAAAGAGTTTTTTCTGGCATTTATGGATTTGAAAAAAGCGTATGACAATGGTGGATAGGGGGCAATGTGGCAGATGTTGCAAATGTATGGAATAGGAGGTAGGAAAGTAGTGAAGAGTTTTTACGAGGTCACAGTTGCCATTTGCTAATGACACTGTGGTTTTGGGAGATTCTGAAGATTAGCTGCAGAGGTTGGTGGATGAGTTTGGTATGGTATGTATAAGAAGAAAAATAAAAGTGAATATAGGAAAGAGTAAGGTGATGAGGATAAAACAAATGGGTAACGAAAGATTGGATATACGGTTGAAGGGAGAGAGTATGGAGGAGGTGAATGTATTCAGATATTTAGGAGTGGATGTGTCAGCAGATGGTTCTATGAAAGATGAGGTGAATCATAGAATTGATGAGGGGAAAAAGGTGAATGGTGCACTGAGGAATCTGTGGAGACAAAGAACTTCGTCCATGGAAGTAAAGAGGGGAATGTATGAGAGTATAGTTATACCAACGCTCTTATATGGGTGTGAAGCATGGGTGGTGAATGTTGCAACAAGGAGAAGGCTGGAGGCAGTGGAGGTGTCATGTCTGAGGGCAATGTGTGGTGTGAATATAATGCAGAGAATTCGTAGTTTGGAAATTAGGAGGAAGTGTGGGATTACCAAAACTATTATCCAGAGGGCTGAGGAGGGGTTGTTGAGGTGGTTCGGACATGTAAAGAGGGTGGAACAAAATCGAATGACTTCGAGAGTCCGTTACAGGAGATACTTTTTAAACTATTAAAAGTGTTATTAAAAAAATATCAACATTAACACTTCACCTCAGGATTGCGAGAATTACTCACACACACACACACACACACACACACACACACACACACACACACACACACACACACACACACACACACACACACACACACACACACACACAGTCACACACAGTCATGGTACGTGGCGAGGTGTCAGAGTGGGCGCCGGTGACGAGTGGGGTTCCACAGGGGTGAGTCCTAAGACCGGTGCTGTTTCTGGTATTTGTGAACGACATGACGGAATGAATAGAATCCGAAGTGTCCCTGTTTGCAGATGATGTGAAGTTGATGAGAAGAATTCAATCGAAGGAGGACCAGGCAGAACTACAAAGGGATCTGGACAGGCTGCAAGCCTGGTCCAACAATTGGCTCCTGGAGTTCAACCCCACAAAGTGCAAAGTCATGAAGATTGGGGAAGGGCAAAGAAGACCGCAGACGGAGTACAATCTAGGGGGCCAGAGACTACAAACCTCAATCAAGGAAAAAGATCTTGGGGTGAGTATAACACCAGGCACATCTCCTGAGGCGCACATCAACCAAATAACTGCTGCACCATACGGGCGCCTAGCAAACCTAAGAACAGCATTCCGACATCTTAATAAAGAATCGTCCAGGACCCTGTACACTGTGTACGTTAGGCCCATACTGGAGTATGCAGCACCAGTTTGGAAACCACACCTAGCCAATTATGTAAAGAAGCTAGAGAAAGTGCAAAGGTTTGCAACAAGACTATTCCCGGAGCTAAGGGGTATGTCCTACGTGGAGAGGTTAAGGGAAATCGACCTGACGACACTGGAGGACAGGAGAGATAAGGGTGACATGATAACGACATATAAGATACTGAGAGGAATTGACAAGGTGGACAGAGACAGATTGTTCCAGAAATGGAACACAGCAACAAGGAGACACAGTTGGAAGTTGAAGACTCAGATGAATCACAGGGATGTTAGGAAGTATTTCTTCAGTCACAGAGTGGTCGGAAGTGGAATAGTTTGGGAAGCGATGTAGTGGAGGCAGGATCCATACATAGCTTTAATAAGAGGTATGATAAAGCTCATGGCGCAGGAAGAGTGACCCAGTAGCGGCCAGTGAAGAGGCGGGGCCAGGAGCTATGACTCGACCCCTGCAACCACAACTAGGTGAGTACAACTAGGTGAGTACACACACACACACACATACCTGGGACGACAACCAGGAAAGGGAAATCCTGTGTCACAAACCTACTGGAATTTTGTGACAGGGTGACGGCAGTAAGACAAGAGAGAGAGAGAGAGAGAGAGAGAGAGAGAGAGAGAGAGAGGTGGGTAGAGTGCGTTTTCTTGGATTGTAAGAAAGCTTTTGACACAGTTCCACACAAAAGATTAGTGTTATTTAATATTTAACCCTCCTGTGTTATTTAATATTTAACATATCCCGTTGGGATAGTTTTAAAAATGCAGTATTAGAATGTGGGGCAGAAGTTTGTATCTATAGGAGGGTGGGTGCAGGAGGAAAGAGGAGTGAGTGGTGGAATGAAGAAGTAAAAGGTGTGATAAAAGAGAAAAAGGTAGCTTATGAGAGGTTTTTACAAAACAGAAGTGTTAATAGAAGAGCAGAGTATGTGGAGAGTAAAAGAAAGGTGAAGAGAGTGGTGAGAGAGTGCAAAAGAAGTGCGGATGAAAGAATGGAGAGGCTATGTCAAGAAATTTTGCTGAAAACAAGAAAAAATTTGGAGTGAGATAAACAAGGTAAGAAAGCCTAGGGAACGAATGGATTTGTCAGTTAAAAACAGAGTAGGGAGTTAGTAGATGGGGAGCTGGAGGTATTGGGTAGATGGCGGGAATATTTGAGGAACTTTTAAATGTCGATGAAACAAGGGAGGCGGTAATTTCATGTACTGGCCAGGGAGGTACAACATCGTTTAGGAGTGAAGAAGAGCAGGATGTGAGTGTGGGGGAGGTGCGTGAGGCATTACGTAGAATGAAAGGGGTAAAGCAGCTGGAATTGACGGAATCATGACAGAAATGTTAAAAGCAGGGGGGATATAGTGCTGGAGTGGTTGGTATTTTTGTTTAATAAATGTATGAAAGAGGAAGGTACCTAGGATTGGCAGAGAGCATGTATAGTTCCTTTATATAAAGGGAAGGATAAAGAGAGTGTAAAAATTATAGGGAATAAGTTTACTGAGTATACCAGGTAAAGTGTATGGCAGGGTTATTATTGAAAGAATTAGAGGTAAGACAGAGAGTAGGATTGCAGATGAGCAAGGAGGGTTTAGAGTGGGTATGGGATGTGTAGATCAAGTGTTTACAGAGAAGCATATATGTGAACAGTATTTAGATAAAGGTAGAGAAGTTTTTATTGCATTTATGGATTTAGAAAAGGCATATGATAGAATAGATAGGGGAGCAATGTGGCAAATGTTGCAAGTGTATGGAATAGGTAGTAAGCTACTGAAGGCTGTAAAGAGTTTTTATGAGGATAGTGAGGCTCAGGTTGGGTGTGTAGGAGAGGGAGATTACTTCCGGTAAAAGTAGGTCTTAGACAGGGATGTGTAATGTCACCATGGTTGTTTAATATATTTATAGATGGGGTTGTAAAAGAAGTAAATGCTAGGGTGTTGGGGAGAGGGGTGGGATTAAATTATGGAGAATTAAATGCAAAATGGGAGTTGACACAGTTACTTTTGCTGATGATACTGTGCTCATGGGAGATTCTAAAGAAAAGTTGCAAAGGCTAGTGGACGAGTTTGGGAGAGTGTGTAAAGGTAGAAAGTTAAAAGTGAACATAGATAAGAGTAAGGTGATGAGGGTATCAAACGATTTAAATAAAGAAAAATTGGATATCACATTGGAGAGGGGGATTATGGAAGAAGTAAATGTTTTCAGATATTTGGGAGTTGACGTGTCAGCGGATGGGTTTATGAAGGATGAGGTTAACCATAGAATTGATGAAGGAAAAAGGTGAGTGGTGCATTGAGGTATCTGTGGAGACAAAAACGTTATCCATGGAGGCAAAGAAGGGAATGTACGAAAGTATAGTGGTACCAACACTCTTATATGGGTGTGAAGCATGGGTTGCAAATGCTGCAGCGAGGAGGAGGCTGGAGGCAGTGGAGATGTTCTGTCTAAGTGCAATGTGTGGTGTAAATATTATGCAGAAAATTCGGAATGTGGAAATTAGGAGGTGTGGAGTCACTAAAAGTATTTGTCAGAGGGCTGAAGAGGGTTGTTGAGGTGATTTGGTCATTTAGAGAGAATGGATCAAGAAGAATGACTTGGAGAGCGTATAAATCTGTAGGGAAAGGAAGGCGGGGTTTTGTGGGCGAGGGGCTTGGACTTCCAGCAAGCATGTGTGAGCGTGTTAGATAGGAGTGAATGGAGACGAATGGTTTTTGGGACATGACGATCTGTTGGAGTGTGAGCAGGGTAACATTTTGTGAAGGGATTCAGGGAAACCAGTTAATTGATTTAGTTGGACTTGAGTCCTGGAAATGGGAAGTACAATGCCTGCACTTTAAAGGGGGTCTGAGATAGTGACAGCTGGGAGGGACTTTTCTCAGCTGTCGTATCTGAGCTCCTCTGCAAAGACAGTGATTATGTATGAGTGTGGTGAAAGTGTTGAATGATGATGAAAGTATTTTCTTTTTGGGGATTTTATTTCTTTTTGGGTCACCCTGCGTCGGTGGGAGACGGCCGACTTGTTGAAAAAAAAAAAAAATTCCCGTGTTATTTAATATGTAATAAGAATTCTCTTATATTTTGAATCTACTCATTATAACTTAAAAAATAATAATATAGGAAAAGTGTCAATATCACCCGAAAATTGGGTATCGATTTCGGTCAATATTTTGATATCGTTCTCAGCAATAGTACAAGGTGAACTTTATAATAATTTTAAATCTTTCAGTGTGATTTTCAGTGCATTACTTCTTTCTGATTGGTTAAATAGGGTAACTTAAATATTTCGTTATTTTTTTTTACACACATTCACTTTGATCTGGCATCACAACTTCATAACATTCAGGACAATTATTCTGATCAATTATAACTTTGTGTCGTCACTTTTGTGCTCGATGAGAATTCTGAATTTTTGAGTTTCTACGTGTTATGAAAGTCGTGCTGAAGTTGGCAAGAAAAATATACATGAATTCAAACTAGACATTCAGAAAATTGTGCTTTTAGCTCACAACCGAAGGACTGAGGATCAATCCTGGGCGACTGAAGACGAATGTCCAAGATTCCTCGCATCTGCTGCAGTGTATTTGTGCTTTATTTTAATCAGCAGTAAGCGCCAAATGTATCAATCAAATCTGCTAGAAAAATACTAGGATGGATAATGAGAACCTTCAAAACTAAGGACGCTAAGCCCATGATTCTCTTCAAATCGCTTCTCTCTACCTGGAATACTGCTGTACACTAACTGCCTTCTTCAGGGCAGGTGAAATTGTTGACCTGGAGAATGTACAGAGAACCTTCACGGCACACATAAGTACGATAAAACTCCTAATTTACTGGGAACTGTTGAAGTTCTTGACTGGTATTCCCTGGAATGCAGGCGAGAAAGATTCATGATGATATAGACTTCGAAAATCCTAGAGGGATTAGTACCAAATTTGCACACGAAAATCACTTCCTACGAAAGCAAAAGACTCGGCATGAGATGCAACATCCCCCATTGAAAAGCAGGGGCGCCACGAGTACACTAGAAGCCAACACAATAAGTGTCACGGGCCCCAGACAACTGCCTTCCAGCATACATAAGGAGGTTTACCAACAGACCCCTGTCTGATATGAGGATGAGGAACAGGATGGGGTGAGTTCTGTGTCTTGTGGAACAGAGCTTTTCACTGTGGCAGTCACCGACTTAACTCTGTTTACCACTACTCTTTTTGTATAATTAGTTAGAAATTTGAAGGTCCATCTCCCCACTTTGCCATTTTGTGCGCTATTACACCATGATCGCACTTGATTGTATTCTGATTATCTTCTAGTGCATCCAAGACCATATCATAGTGGTCCAGTAGTTGCGAGAGGCAGGATCGACCTGCTCTAAACCCATGCTCTCCTGTATTGTGAAGTTGTTTGAAATCAAAGTGATTTGCAATCATGCTTGTTAGAACTCTTTCAAAGATTTTTATGATGTCGGACTTTAGAGCTATTAGTCAATAGTTTTTAGTTATTGCTTTGCTGCCATCTTTATGTTTTTAGAGACTGGGATTATACCAGTGTCTATGCTCCCGCTCCATAGCATACTTAAGGCACGCGAAAGGGGTTTCTTCAGTTCTTAATGAACGCGAAGTTCGACGAGTCTGGTCCTGGGGCTGCGTGGGCATGTTGTCAATGGCTTTTTCAAGTCCAGTGGAGTTAGTGTTATGTCAGAAATTTGGCATGCATTGACAGTGTTATGAGGCTCATTCATGAAAAGATCATTTGGATTGTCGATCTTTAGATTGGTTAATGGCTCGCTAAACACAGAGTCGTATTGAGACTTCAGTATCTTACTCATTTCCTTTTAATTTGTGTAGGTTCCATCTTGTCTGAGCAAGGGCCCATTACTAGATGTGGTTTTTGCCTTGTTTTTGGCCCATGAGAATAAATATTTTGAATTTCTTTTGATTTCAATAATTACTTTTGCTGCTCCTGTCTCTCCTGAATCCTGTATGACTTTTTTAACTTAAGCTCAATATTTTCCACTTCCCTGGTCAGTGCTTCCTTCCGTGGTTTAGATAATCTAACTCCCTTGAGGAGCTGTGATTCTTTGCCTTCTGTAGGGGGAGCGGACCCATGTTATTTAAGATAGCTTCCAAACATATTTCATTTAGGACATGGTTCACCTGGTCCCAGTTGATGTTCTTGTTGTTGAAGTTGGTGAAGGCATCCTCATAGCTGTATGCATTTTGCTGGTCAGGATCCCTGTGCATGTAAGTCTGGACTTCAGTTAGATTGTGATCCGAATTAGTTGTATTTGATATTGTTATGTTTCTTGCCAGGTCATCATTATTTGTGAAAATAAGGTCAAGTGTATTTTCCAGTCTTGTTAGCTCTACTCTCTGCTGGCTTAGGGTGTGTTTATTGAAGACATTCAGCAACTCTTGTGTATGTTGTGTGTGTGTGTGACTTTTCATCTGAGCTGCCTCCAGGGATGGTCTCTGCTGTAACATTAATTGCTACATTCAGTCTTAGACTGAAATCACCAAGCAGCAAGATGTTTGGGGATGGTGCTGGAAGGTTTTCCAGACAGTAATCAATTTTCAATAACTGTTCCTTGAACTGTTGGGAAGTTGTATCAGGTGGCTTATATACAAGCACAATGACTCGAACTTCAGCTACATCATTTGTGGTGCTCAGCATCTCCGTACAAATGAGCGACTCTTTGACATACGGACACACCCTTCCCTTCCTTGTTGCCCGTTCTTTCTGTCGCATCTAAAAATATTCTATCCAGTTATTCATATTTCGCTGTCAAAGTGGTCTTTTGTGTGATGTCTCTGTGAAGGCTGTCAACATCGCATTTGACTCCTCGTGAAGTCCACTGATAAAAGTTGTTGGTGGTGGGTGGCTTAAGGTTCTGTAGGTTATCAAGTATAAATTAAGTCTTTTTTCGTGTTTGTTGTGGGGATTTTGTTGTTGTCTTCAGTAGCCGTGGTTCTGGAGGGAAATGGTGGGCCTCTGGTTGTGCCTCCAGCCTAGCAAGGCTCCAATGTGGTGGACTGTTTTGATTATTTCTTTCCATTTTCTTTTTTTCGTTTCCTGCCACAAAAAAATCCCTTGGAGTGGGACTGTCTTTGGTCCTTAGCACTTTCAATATTTTGTATAATTTCCCTTAAAGAATGCAAGGATCACGTACATAATGTTCACGGTCAACAGTTTTGCCACTCACGGAATCAATGTTTCTTTTCCACAGCTTATTCCCTTTAGGGATCACCGCTAAGGCTTAATTAAGGAAACGGAGCCCGCACACACCTGTGTGCATCTACACGGACACTCTCTAAAAGACAACCTCCACACGGACACCCACCACACGGACATCCTCCACACGGACATCCTCCACACGGACACCCACCACACGGACATCCTCCACACTGACACCCACCACACGGACATCCTCCACACGGACATCCTCCACACGGACACCCACCACACGGACACCCTCCACATGGACACCCTCCACACGGACACCCTCCACACGGACATCCTCCACACGGACACCCACCACACGGACATCCTCCACACGGACACCCACCACAGGACATCCTCCACACGGACATCCTCCACACGGACACCCACCACACGGACATCCTCCACACGGACACCCCCCCCCCCCCCCCCCCCCCCCCCCCCCCCCCCCCCCCCCCCCCCCCCCCCCCCCCCCCCCCCCCCCCCCCCCCCCCCCCCCCCCCCCCCCCCCCCCCACACGGACATCCAAATCCCGATGGACATCTCTGGTCCAAGCACCTCACCAACGATCATTTCCACTAAAGACACAAGACACGGACATACTTCACGGTCGACAGTTCTGCCACCACGGACATGTCTTCCACAGCTTATTCTAGGACACCGCTCTAATGGACGGACCCCCACACACCTGTGTGCATCACGGACACTCTCTAAGAGGACAACCCCACACGGACACCCACCACAGAACATCCTCCACACAGACACCCACCACAGGACACTCCATCACGAGACACCCACCACAGGACACCCCCACATGGACACCCCACCACAGGACACCCTCCACATGGGCACCCCACAAAGACACCCACCACAAAGACACCCACCACAAAGACACCCACCACAAAGACACCCACCACAAAGACACCCACCACAAAGACACCCACCACAAAGACACCCACCACAAAGACACCCACCACAAAGACACCCTCCACACGACTGATAAGATATTTGCATTAACGATCAGGTATACAGGTGTACCTAATAAAGTGGCCACTGAGTGTACACGGTAAAATGAAAACCAATAAATCCATATTTTGGTAATTAAACATTACTAAGAAAATCATTGTTTAAAAAAACAAACCGTCATGTGGTAATGAGCGGAAATATGTAACCACAGATGGCAAATATCTGGCATTACTGTAGAAATACAAAGTAAGATGGTGGAATGTAGACAAGTTAGGGAGCAACATTGGGAGAACATCTGGGCAAACTGGGAGCAACATGTAGGAGAAATATTTGGAGTAACACTTAGGGAGCAACACTCTGGGAGCAACACTTAGGGAGCAACATTGGGAGCAACACTTGGGAGCAACACTTTGGGAGCAACACTTTGGGAGCAACACTTAGGGGAGCAACTTGATCATAAGACTTATCACTTTGTATTAAGTTGAGCTTGTCAGTTAACTTGATCATCAAGACTGATCAACCACTTTTGTTTTCCAGTCTATTGAACCAACAGTTCATCAAGCTTAGTTAGCTTCAGTCATCAGTAATACAGTTCATAGCTTGTTGTTCCAGTCACCAGTAATACAGTTCACAGCTTGTTGTTCCAGTAATACAGTTCACAACTTGTTGTTCCAGTAATACAGTTCACAGCCTGTTGTTCAGTCACTTGTAATACAGTTTAGGGTCAATATAAATCTTTATAAATAACTGCTACAGACTTCTTATTTATATCGTTTTTTAATGACTCGTGAATCTCAAAGTTTTCTCTATAATTATTCCGGGAAATTTACTTTAAAAGTTTTCCTCATCCTTTTTCATAATTTTTCTTATCCTCTTCATAGATTTTTTTATCAACCTCTTTCACAAATTGAAAAGTTTTGTGATTGAACGACTCACGTCCGCAATCACCATCAGGCGAGTCGACTTGCAATGAGCGGCGGCCAAGAGCTACACAGAGTCGACTTGTAATGAGCGGCGGCCAAGAGCTACGCAGAGTCGACTTGTAATGAGCGGCGGCCAAGAGCTACACAGAGTCGACAGCTTCCAGGCTCATTTTCTTTATATAACAATTCCAGGCACCTGAAAGCCATTACTGGAATCAATGGTCTCTTGCTGGCCACAGTCGCTCGTAACAGTGGCAGCTGTGTAGGTGGTGGTCATGGGAATGGCAGTTGTGGTTGGAGATGCGAGGTGGTTGTGGTAGTGTATGTGGTAGTGATAATGATGGTGATGAGGGAGGTAGTGATAGTGGTGGTGGTGATGAGGGTGGTAGTGAGGGTGGTAGTGAAGGTGGTAGTGATAGTGGTGTTGATGAGGGTGGTAGTGAAGTGGTGGTTATGAGGATGCTAGTGAAGGTGGTAGTGATGGTGGTGATGAGGGTGGTAGTGAAGGTGGTGGATATGAGGGTGCTAGTGAAGATGGTGGTTATGAGGGTTCTAGTAAATGTGGTAGTGATGAGGGTGGTAGTGAAAGTGGTAGTGATAGTGGTGGTGATGAGGGTGGTAGCGAGGTGTATTGAGGGTGGTAGTGAAGGTAGTAGTGATAATGGTGGTGATGAGGGTGGTATTCATGGTGGTGATTATTAGGGTGGTAGTGAAGGTGACAGTGATAGTGGTGGTGATGAGGGTGGTAATGAAGATGGTGGTTATGAGGGTGGTAGTGAAGGTGGTGGTGAAGGTGGTGGTAGTGAAGGTGGTGGTTATGAGGGTGGTAGTGAAGGTGGTGGTTATGAGGGTGGTAGTGAAGGTGGTGGTAGTGAAGGTGGTGGTTATGAGGGTGGTAGTGAAGGTGGTGGTTATGAGGGTGGTAGTGAAGGTGGTGGTTATGAGGGTGGTATGAGGTGGTGGTAGTGAAGGTGGTGGTTATGAGGGTGGTAGTGAAGGTGGTGGTATGAGGGTGGTAGTGAAGGTGGTGGTTATGAGGGTGGTAGTGAAGGTAGTAGTGATAATGGTGGTGATGAGGGTGATATTGCAAGTCCTCGTGGTGGTGAAGATGGTTGTGACGTGTGGCGGTTGCACTTCAGCTCGCATTCAACGTACACAAAATCTTAGCAGTTCTTAGTCACGTCTGGTCATCGTGTCAGTACATTTGCCCCATCCTGGTAGGGGCGCTGCGGCTGGGTGTGTGTGTGGTGTGTAGGAGTGAGAAGGTCCAGAGAGGTTTCCAGCTAGGAACAGCTCAGACCATCAGTCCAGTTTCTGTCTCGACTGGCACACAACAGATCTGATGTCATTTATATGTGCATCTGTTGCAGGGAGAGTGTTCTCGTGCATCTGTTGCAGCGTCCTGTGCCTCCAGTGCAGGAAGGTGTGTGTGCTCGTGTTTTGCGGGTGATTGTTGTGTGGAGTGTGTTTGAGTGAGGGAGTTAGATCTGTTGCAGGAGAGGTCTCGTGCTCTGTTGCAGAGGTCGTTCTGGCAGGACGCCCAGACTCATCATCAGTTTCTGTCTCGGACTGGCAAACACAATTCAGGATCTGGATGTCATTTATGAGTGTTGTACATCTGTTGCATGGAGAGTGTTCTCGTGCATCTGTTGCAGGGTGAGTGTTCTCGTGCATATGTTGCAGGGAGAGTGTTCTCGTGCATCTGTTGCAGGGAGAGTGTTCCCGTACATCTGTTACTGGGAGTGTTCTCGTGTATCTGTTGCAGGGCGTGTTCTCGGGCATCTGTTGCAGGGAGTGTTCTCGTGCATCTGTTGCAGGGAGTGTTCTCGTGCATCTGTTGCAGGAGAGTGTTCTCGTACTTACTCTCTCCAAACTCGATTCACTATTGGGTTCATTGAACATTGTGAATGTAATTGTACACAACACGCTCTGTTGGTGGGAATGTGTTACAATATGCATACTAAAAAAAATCAAGGAACAGAGTGGGTTTGAAATCATGCCAACTGAATCCTAAAATTCACAGGCAAATGCGTTAACCACTTGTCCTTTTAGCTGAGTTACATTTGCGGAAAAAAGTTCCTGGACAGTCTCTGTTGGGCAGAAATAATATCAGACAACTCAGACGTAAACAACTAGTTATATTTTCCTGTTGATCTCTTTTAATGACTGAAATATTCATGGATAGTTAGCCTAATTAAGACATTATTAAGCACTGGTTCTTCTTGTTTGTGGTGCTGGACGGCTCTACTAGGGTAAACTTAGGTGGTCGATTTCTTGTAATCTGATGCCATCTAGGTGAGTACAAATAGGAAGCACATTGTTCTGGTGTTCAGCAGACGGAGGAAGAAGCCTCCATCACCACGTCATAAGCTAAATGACCCACATGGGTTTAGACACTAGCATGAATTATAATAATTTTATCCTGATCACAGGTGCCTTCTCTGAACTGACATTGATCCAGCTAGATCTTGCCTGTAATTACCAAGGTTGAACTTGAGGTCGGTGTTCACTTGCATGACATACATGGAGAGTTTTTGCCAATTCCTTCACCTTCTCGACTGATGAGTATTTTTATTTTCACAATAAGCTTGAACGTCACTGAGTTGACTACAAGGTTTTCTAGTTGGGTTCAATTCACAAACTTTTCAAAATCACCTCTGAGGCTCGACACCACTGTAAAATAGGCACACGTTAGTTCTTAGCATTGTTGCATGTTTCACTGGACTTTTGTTCTCAGCATTGTTAAATGTTTCACTGGACTTTTGCCGATGGTTGCATTTTTCTTGTTGGTACTTTGCGTGTAGCATGATGATACATCCATTACCACTTTGTTGTCTAGAGATGGTGGTTACATATCATTTTCTCATGGATATCAACAATGCTGCTTTCTGTTTATGTCAGTTCAGCAACTGGTGATTATCCTATAAACTGAATTCTTTTTCGTCTAGCATTGGTATCCGCAACATGACTCAAACTAAGCTTTGCAAGTCATTCAATTAGCATACTTCCTTGTTGCAATTATCTCTAACCTAATTTCTTCTTTTTTGCCACTGCTCACTAGCAAAATCTTTCTCCTCTGGCAAGAACATCCATTGCTTCTTGTCAAGCTGCAGCACCAGGGCACAAACTCTTGCAAGTTGGAATGAACTTCTCGGATGCTACAGCTGGTGCTCACTGCACTCATTCTTTTCATGGGTTACTGTGATTTGCTCGACATTCACGTGGTTTTAACTTCCTCTCTGCCTTGTAGGAAAGTCATTGTTCAGATGACTCTTTTCACAGAGTGAAAAGGGTTTAAAACTAATCTACTTGTCCAATTACTAATCACATTTGCTTTGTTTGCTTTCACTAAAGTAAGCCCATAGATTCTATCAAATTTGCTTTGTCTGCTTTCGTAAGGTGAAGTCTAGGATCTATCGCTTTATCTTTGACAATTGTTTGCAGAGGTGAAGTCTCAGATCTTCCATAATTCATGAACTTTACAACCTTGAGGACAATTGTGTTCAAGATTTGTAAGTTATACCATGAATTAGGAAAGATCCTGACTCACCTACAGGACAAAGCAAATTGATTATGGACAAGGTAGATTATACGGGAAAAATAAACACATTATTAGAAGACAGGGGTACTGACGTGTCCCTTAAGCTACGCCCTTGATCTTGGTGTGAACTTAAACACTGAGAAGGTGAAGGGATGAAGGGATGAGGGAGATCAAATGACAGACACACGTATCCATTATCTTGTGTTGACTATCAGATTTACCTAAGTATTGCCGAGTCGAAATTAACACCTGGAACGTGTTCACTTTCCTGTGTGAGAAGCACAACAGACCAGTAAGTTTCCAACATATTTTTGCAAAATAATTATTCAGATTAATTTAGTGGAAACCCCTTAGGATCTATTGGAAAAGTCTTGCTCTAATTTGGAGACAGCTCTCATGTGTTGGTAAGTAAATCAGAAAACATATCAAAAGTGTTAAATGTAATTGTCAAAACAAAATGTAATTTATTAATAAGCAATAAAAAAACATATGCTTACTGCATGTAAATAAATTCAATAAGGATAATTATGAATTATATTAACACTTTATTCTGTAATAATAGACAATGACAGTATGATCTAAACTCGTCTCAAATAGGAATTTCGTGTTGGCAGACAAGACAATATGTCAGCTGCTGAGACGAAAGTGAGATACAAACATGTCAACAACCGAGAAGCGACTGACAACACACCACAGGTCCAACTTTAATTTCTTTTAGCATTCGATCAACACAGAAACCAAACAACGTGTAGAAGTTGCTACAGTTTATTTAATGCAATGTATAAAGGTCTATTTCTAAATCTAAATTTTAAGTAGTTTTAAAGCATTGGGATTAGTTTGTCCAAAATTCACTTCATACTTAGTGGCTTTTTGTGGTTAATAATGTCTCACTACATGTAAACTACATTACTTTGTACCGCGTAAGGAAATAAAAAATTGTATTTCTATATGTATTTAATAAATAGTAACTAAGAAAAATAAGAGAGGTGAAAATAAGAGGTCATTATAACACCAGATCCCTAAAAGGGCTACCCTGAAAACATATCCTTAAGCATCTCAGGGACCCTAGAAGCTCAACCCTATTCTCTGTGCCCTTTGTATCTTCTGATAAGGACACCAGTTGGAGGTCGAAATATAGAGACTACCATTCCTGCTGTTTTTTTTTTGCTTCATGTGGGGTTTTTCTCTCTGTAGAAAATAAATTTAACATAACTTGTTTAGGGAGCAAACACAGTTGGTAATTCTGGCAATGTTTTGTTGACTTGCAACTGTAATTATTATTTAATACAAAAAGTGGGTGTCTGCAGGTCGTATGAAGTTACCTTGGTGGTAGTGGTGGTGGGGGTGGTAGTGGTGGTGGGGGTGGAGGAAGTAGATGAAGGTCGTAATGACGCTGAAGTGGCAGTGGTAGGAGTGGTAGTGGTGGTGAAGGTGGTAGCAGTAATGAGGGTGGTGGTAGTGGTAGCTAAGGTGGTAGTGGTAATGAAGGTGGTGGTAGTGGTAATGAAGGTGGTGGTAGTGGTAGCTAATGTGGTAGCGGTAATAAAGGTGGTGGTAGTGGTAGCTAAGGTAGTAGTGATGGTGAAGGCGATAGTGGTAATGAAGGTGGTGGTAGTGGTAGCTAAGGTGATAGTGGTGGTGAAGGTGGTAGTGTTTGTGTAGGTGGTTGTTGTAGTGGTGGTGAAGATGGTAGTGGTGAAGGGGTAGCCGTGCTGTTGATGAAAGTGTTAGTGGTAGAAGTACTGTACGTTGTAGAAGTGGAATTGTGGTGGTGGAATAGGTGGTAGTGATCGTTGTGGTGATGGTGATGGTGGTAGTGGTGGTTGTGGTGGTGGTAGTAGTGGTGGTTGAGGTGATGGTAGTAGTGGTGGTTGTGGTGGTGGTGGTAGTAGTAATGGTTGTGGTGTTGGTAGTGGTTGTGGTGTTGGTAGTAGTGGTGGTTGTGGTGTTGGTAGTAGTAATGGTTGTGGTGTTGGTAGTGGTAGTAGTGGTTGTGGTGTTGGTAGTAGTGGTGGTTATGGTGTTGGTAGTACCTCTTGGAGAAGGGCTTCCCGTTTCTGAGTCCCCAAACTCATTCTCACCTGAGTCAGAGGACGACTGAACCTGCCAGACTTGCGGATCTTAAACTTCACAAGATCCTGAATATGTTCATAGCATATCATGTGCGGTTTACAAGATGCTAACTCAGAATTAAGCGATTTTATCGGAGATTTAGAAATGAGTGCAGCGATGGAATCTCCTCGCTGGAAATATCTTTGAAGATACAATTCCTCCTGGAGTCTTTCCGGCCAACTATGGAGCAGTTGTGATAAATGGTTTTGAAAACCGACAAGTTGAAGATTGAGACACTTATGCAACATATAGGAATCTTTATTAAGGAAACGTTTCTTAAGCAGTTAGTGATGAACACTGTGGACGTTTCCACGATTACATCTATCAGGGAGAAACACTACCTGGAAAAATGTAACCCATCACTGTTAGCAGAGTACTGCTGGACAACAACAAGAGATGCTCCAGAAGTGGACTACAAAAGACAAGCGAATATGAGTCTAGTTAAATCATCGGGAATTCATTGTACATGTATATTTCTAATTCAT
This sequence comes from Cherax destructor, assembly GCA_009830355.1. Taxonomy (NCBI): domain Eukaryota; kingdom Metazoa; phylum Arthropoda; class Malacostraca; order Decapoda; family Parastacidae; genus Cherax; species Cherax destructor. Next base: position 262,163 of record WNWK01000425.1, on the reverse strand, counting down.
ATTGTATACATAAGTGTACAATGCGTAAATAAATCTCCTTGTAAGTTTTTAGCAAAGTGATTAGTATTACAATCATATTCACTTTCAGCACTCCAAGAATTTTAATGATACAAGTTCTTTCATCCGAAGCACAATTTTTTTTTTCAAAATTTGTAGACCATACTTAGTATTGCTTAATAAGAACTGATCCCATAATAAGCTATGAGGAATTTTAAACGAGATGTGTTGTATCCCAGGCGAGAAGAGAAATAGATATTTAGTAGATATATTAAAGATAATATTACTAATTACACAGGAGCAATGCACTAACAATCATTAATGTTGCACAGTACGGACAGACAGATGATGTATTGCATGTAGATATCTATTCCCAAGACGTTTCGCCTGCATACCAGGCTTTCTCAGTAAATACAGGAGTAATCACTACGTTGAGTGTAGCCGTTCATAGTTGTGAAACTGTGTTCAGGTGTTCATTGCTGTGAAAGTGATCAGTGCATTATTGATATTTATGTAATGTAGACTGCAATGTAGACGAAACGTCGTTTTGGGGAATAAAAATACCTAAAAGTTTAGGCATGCACTGATCACTTTCACAGCAATGAACACCTGAACACAGTTTCACAACTATGAACGACTACACTCAACGTAGTGAGGCACCGAACGTAATGTTTCACAGCAATAAACAACTGTACACAACATCACAACAACGAACATCTGATCACATCTTTTCACAACAACAAACAATTTAGAATATTTCACAGAGAGCAACTGAACACATGGTTTCACAACACGACACAAGAGTCACAAGAAACACCAACATCACCACTAGTGATGAAACGTCGGCTAAATATACTACAACATAAAATTACAATTATTCATAATATCTTCAATTTAATTTCATCATTGTGATGAATTCTTCATTTCTTATATACTTGTAGTAATTTTGGTTATTCTAAAATAAATATTACGTAAAAAGTAAATAGAGATCAAAGTTAGTGTAACGAGAGGCCAATTTCACGCCGAAACGAGTCGAGGAGTGACGCCAGGCGTCCATCCACGTCCATTGAGCCAGGCGTCCATCAACGTCCATTGAATGAAGTAACTAGCATACCGTCACGCAATTATTAGACGCAATTTTGAGACCAAGTGACTTTAGTGGGACTGGTCGGCACATGAATATTGATGGGGAAAACTTGTACATGTCCACGACGCCAGAATAGGTCTGCAGAAAGACTCTGACCATAATTTCCAGCTAGTAAGACATTACAAGCTCCCTGCAGTCATCCAGGACAGCGAAGGGTATCTGGTGACTAGATGTAAGCGTAAGCTTGTTCCTGGTACCACTGATATCTAGGATAGTGTAATATTTTACCTAATAGGCAAGGGATACAACAACTAGCATCTATAACAAAAAGGTAATTGTTGTAGTAATTTAATAATGAACGTTCTCACTTCTCTCTTTTTGCTCACTGATTTTAAGTCATCTTTAAATATTTCACACTCTCACTTGAGTTATAACATTTGATGAGACACAGTCACTTCAAAATAATAATAATAATAATAATAATAATAATAATAATAATAATAATAATAATAATAATAATAATAATAATAATAATAATAATAATAATAATAATAATAATGCTATCTAGTCAAGTTCTGGGGAGATGTCATCAAGTAGCTATAAAAACTTAAAAGTGCTGACGGAGTGCAGATTGTGAGGGCACAAGTGCCAGGTTATACAGAATATTAAGTTAGACGTTGTTTCAGCTGTATGGAACTCTTAATTATGTAGACTCAAGCAATTTGATATAGTGGGCTTTACTTCCACTACAGTGAAAAATAATTCACTTTGCTGCTGGAACGGTTCATAAATAATCCACACTTAGAAAGTTAATTATTATTATTATATAATCAAAACTAAGCGCTGAACCTCTCTGAAAGTGAAGTTTAGGCAATATTTCGATTCGTCACGTACATCGTCAAAAGTTACTTCTATGTGTGTGAGTTATCTATGAGATGAATTACAGTCTTTAACACGTCAATATTGATCCGCTGTAAAAATGTCGCTCTCAGTAACAGCTATTTACATACTGTATTATACACGTCATATGATACCTAAGAATTAATCTTACCATTTTATTTCTATTGATATGCTCCCCGACGATAGCAATTGCCATTTCCATATTTTAAATGGTTAAACTTTAATAAATCACTAATAAACTTGTCTTTCACTATGCAAAAATAACAATAATGTTGCTCACGAACTTTACTTTCTGTAAAGTAAATAATACAAATAATGTAGTAAATGCTAATAGTATTATTGGTAAAGTTGATAATATTCTTGTAAGAGATATTAATGCCGTTCTGTTTTCAACATTAAATGGTTTATAATAAGTAAACTGAAAAGAGTAGTATCATGTTTAGCTTCTCTGGGTAATTAGAATTTTTAGATGCGTTATTTAGATTACATGATGTGCTGTCTGAGTGTTGACATTTAATCCAGGTTAACGTCAAAAAAAGCCTCTAAATGAGGGCGGTCAATAAATAAATCGTTTACTGATGAAGACAATATAAATTTATCAGAAAATAACCAAGGTAAATTATTCAAAGGTTAATGAGCTATGAAGGAGGAGCATTAAGCTATTGATTGCAGTGGTTGTAAATGACATGGGGATACCCACAAGCTGGGAATAAAGACACGTACAATTCAGGACATTTAAGGAACTGTTTCGATACACATGAAGGAAGTGTCCAGACATTAAAGTCCACTATAAAATGGTCACTGGGTATCTCCGAGGTAATGAGCCATTATTGGTACATTAGTTAGGTGGTCCATTGATATATTTTGTACAATGTTTCGCTTACTCTCGTGTTAACTACGTATTTTTCACCCATGTACTGGAATATTATGTGATTAATAAAGAATATTTACTTGTTAGACATATAGAAGAATAGTTATCAAGTGACGTAATTAATAAGAATCAGGACTATCTTTACAGCCAAGCGTATTGAAAATACCAGAAAATTAAGAGTACGTCACCTGACGTATAAATATTAGGAGTACGTCACCTGACGTATAAAAGACGTCACTGATAGGAGTATGACGTATAATGAACGTCACCTGACGTATAATAGGAGTACGTCACCTGACATACATATTAGGAGTACGTCACCTGACGTATACATATTAGGAGTACGTCACCTGACGTATAAATATTACTACGTCATCTGACGTTTAAATATTCTTACTGTAAAGGCGTGATTGGGTCTCACCTTCGCCTCTCCTTTCTCTTGGTCTGTCTTCTGTATTTCTTCTCCCTTTCCTGTCCAAGTGGCTTTTCCCTTCCTTTCTTTCCTTACACGTCTTAGAAGGATCACTGCAGCGCTCGTTTGCCTCCTGAGGAAGTGTTAGTGTTGAGGTACCATGATCTCCACAGCCTCCAGATGTACTCTCATTACTACTACTAGACCAGCCCAGCCTGGATCAGTAGACCTCTGAGGTGCTCTAATGCTCTCTTATTCCTATGTACTACTTATGACTACTCTGATTAGTAATTCTTTCCGGACTTCTACACTATTACTACTACTAGTACTACCGTTACTGCTTCTGCAAATATCTTGTTACTAATATCATCCCTGATGCTACCATTGCTACTGCTACTACACTACTAATAATAATCATTCTACTATTGTTACTATTTTTTCTCCATCTTCTCGGCCTGTTGTCTGATCTTATCTGCTTTTTCTCGCTTAGTTGTGACTTGACAATGGTTTATTTCGTACCATAATAGATTTCGGCTAACATAATAGATTTCCAAACAGCTAACGTTATACATGCTCGCACTAACCTATATCTGGGATCCGAATTTCTGTTCAAACAAGGTCGTAGGCGCTTGATACTCTGGGCGATGGTGCAGACAAGGTCATGGAGGGTGTTGAAGAATGACACTTTTGGGGCAACGTTTCACCAGCAAGTGGCTTTCTCAGTCCAGTACAGAAGACTGGTGGTAGATGAGGAGTTTGAGGTAATCAGTCCCTCAGCCTCAAACTTCCATTTGTCTCTGTACAGGAGTGAGTAATCCACTTGATAAATGAGACACTTGTGCAACATTTGGGTATGTTTATTCTGGAAACGTTGCGCCACACAGCGGTTTCTTCTGTCCAATGCAGAAGATCAAAAATGAGGAGTTTGAGGTAATCAGTCACCTCAACTTGTCGGTTTTGTATACTATTTATTCACACAGGAATCCACTTATTGACGACAAGTTGCCACAATAAAGATTCCCTAAATGTTGCAAAAGTGTCTAACTTTTCAACGTGTCACTTCTGTAAACCATTTACAATATATGGCGTGTTACAACTTCCCATACTTCATATATGGTGGGTGTTACAACTTCCCATACTTCATATATGGTGGGTGTTACAACTTCCCATACTTCATATATGGTGGGTGTTACAACTTCCCATACTTCATATATGGTGGGTGTTACAACTTCCCATACTTCATATATGGTGGGTGTTACAACTTCCCATACTTCATATATGGTGGGTGTTACAACTTCCCATACTTCATATATGGTGGGTGTTACAACTTCCCATACTTCATATATGGTGGGTGTTACAACTTCCCATACTTCCTTCTTGATCTAGGGTGTACTAATGTATCATCATGCAGAGGAGAAATAGTGTAAACAAAACAGATAGTACCAAGTACAGTTATAATCAAAATACTGTTCACTATCGCCTTACCTCTTATAGGTACTTTGGCAAAGTGTTAGTTGGGTATATAATCAAAAGTTTGTCTACATGATTGTCAAGACAAAAGAGCATAGAAATAATTAAATACTTTAAAGGTACATACGTTAAATAATTATATTAGAACAATCCTACACTGATGGAGAGATGACGTACTGAGAACATTGTCGAACAGGTAAAAGTAAAGGCGATGGTGCATAGGTTACTAATTCCCCTTCCCGACGGGGATCGAAGGGATACTTCTTGAGGTAGTGTGACTGTGACTTGTCAGTAGCAAGGTCAGCAAGGTCCCTTTGAGAATTAGAATTAATAAACTTGTAACAATAAATATAAGTTTTCTTAGTTTTATGACTGGCCTGGGAGACCTGGTCGTAATGGGAATGTAGAGCAAACAAAACTCAACAGTAGACTATAAAATATGTTTGCCTTCAACAGATGTTATATGCAAGTACGTACACATCCATAACACTGCGTGTAGCTCAATCTCTCAGAACTTCCGCATTCTCCCGCCCTGGAAGTTATTGACAGTGAACATCATATATATTCAAATTTCTGGAGACTCCTGTAGTACTCCCTGGATGCTTGAACCGATTCATGAGCAGGACGGAATTTAGAACCTTATGGTCTTAGGTCCTCAGGCGTTTTAAGGGGCCCTGTAGATCTATCACCGGAATTAGATTTGTACAGTCTGAATTGTCTCCACGCTATCATATTTCACTCTGACTTCCTGGAGACGGTCCTGCTTAGATGGTATAACTTCGCTATTTACACATGATGGCCATTCATTTATAATACTGTTATTGTTAATTAACTCTACCTCCACTGCTTCTAATTTCTTCCTGTTATCCGTTTGGCTGCCACTGTAGAATCTTTCTCAGAGACATCAGGTATTCTTTCCACCTACTTGTAGTGCAGTACTGGAGCACTTTCCTGAATATCATTTAGCTTCTCATTTGACGGAGTTTCTTCCGACAGTTTTCCTCAGGTTCGAGCAAATCTATCATCAGGCAAAAGGGGTTCTACTCTCTTACCATATAACAAGTAATTTGAGGTTAAGGAGAGACTTCAGTCTCGTCGCCCTTTTATTGGATCACAGGCAGATTATTGGCTCTCAGGTCTATTTCTGTACGTAAGGTCCTCAACTCCTCCAATTAATTTTGCGGTAACAAAAGTCTTCCTCAAGCAATGCGCTCGTAGAATCCTCCGAGCCAAGTGGCTGTACGAGGAATTTACCTTCATTGTCTTTAGATTCTTGAAAATTAGTAATATCACTGTCGGTTTTAGCTGAGAATTTGTGTGGCAAACATTCTAAATAGTTGTAGGAAAGTTTCTGCTGTCATACTGTATATAGGAAAATGTGTAAGTGTACAGCCCTAGCAGACGCGTAGGTAACAAGACTCTGAAGGGCTCCTCTCTAGACTTCTCAGGTGTTTCAGCTCTGTAGCTCTGCGAAATCTATTTTATAGTTCTACCGGCACTGGAGGTGTTCCAAGATGTGGAGTAGTGAGTGCAACATATAAATTGCAATTATCACACTCCTATGAACCAAAACTTTTGTCTCAGAATCACGTTCACTCCTCCATACAGATTTTTTTACATGTCCACTTCGAAGCACTTACTGAGTAAGCCAGTTTGAGGAACATAATTGGGTATTTTACTGCCTCTTTTAAGACTACCACTACTTGTGATCAATATATTGCAGTCCAAATATGGCCTCTAGTTAGTGATAGCAAAGTCCTTGACGAAGCTGTTCAGGGTCTGTGACGAACGCCCTCTTGACTACCAAACTGGCAATAGAGAATATAGCAGTTCTGGGACCCCACTGCAGTATTAATTGTCCAGTTAAACCAAGCATTTGCGTGAGAGCTGGCTCGTCAGCCAAGATGATGTACAAGGCTGTGTGAATCAGACGTTCACTGACGCTGGTCCAGTATACTCATACCCAATTTTTTATTCTGAGGTGAAAATCTGCTGTTATGAGTGACTTGTTATTCTCTGGCTTATCATACTGTTCATCTGACTCTGTAAATATTGCAAATATCTTGAAGGAATATTCAGGTAATGTTAAAAAATACCCATATTTGTTCGTCTTGCCTCCATTTATCTCTACTTCGACTGGTATCTTTTAGTTACGGCCAGGTAGAGCAAGTCTTGAATTCGCTACCTGCGTTCATAATAATGCTTAAACCTTCTTGAGGTTAAAATGCATAACATACTAATAAGGTTATCACAAAAGCCAGCTGTTTCATCTGTTCCTCTTATCATAGTCAGGGCAGAAGCATAATGAAGGACATACTAACACATTTTAGATTTCTTAGTTAAGAATATTTCTGTAATCAATTTTTTTTTCAACTACGAATGGCCCTAACACTACTCTGACCACCAGAAGTCAATTTAGTCTTCATTTCTGGCGTCTCGTCTTTATTGACCAGTTATTCTGGACCACTTAATCAATTTTTTATGGTTTAGTCAACAGTGTTAATAGCACTCGAGAAGCTTTTGGATCTTTTATGAATGTAGATTGATCCTTAATAATTTTCACCTTGTTAAAAACATCATCCAAAGTCAGTATAAGAGTGAACCGACATCTTAATAATGTGGAGAGTACTACGAGTAGGATCATTACAATTTTAAGCCATTTATAACGTTTTCTGAGGTGTTTTTTTACCTATTTTTTACGAAACACTTGTGCCAATATAAATTTGAACCAACTGTTAGATGTCTTGCATTACTTCACAATATTCAGATCTTGTTGCTGTCTCACTGTACAACTAAGTAATCTTAGAACGAGTAACGTTATAGTACTGTAAGTTCTATTTGAGATATAGACCTGTATATTCCATGGATGTTAATTTAGCTATGCCTCACTGTCAAACAAAATCTTCAGCTGCACCATACCCATCATTTAATACATCCACAAACACTTGTAATTCTTAAGGCAGAGGTTAGGTTAGGTAAGGTTTGTCAGGAAACAGGACAGGTGATTTTTGACGCCACTGAGTTTTGGCCGTCTGACCGAGGCCTTCCACTGGCTTACCAGTCCACCCCTTTAAAAACTATGGTTAGGACTCATTCTTCCTAGTTGTTATTAGTTAGAGCGCTCTCTACACGTGCTCGTGTGATCCCCAATGGAAATAAGTCACTTTGACTGACTTTTCTGGGTTATCCTGGGTTCTCTACACATATGCTGCTATGTATGATAATCTATGTAACTGTATTTGTGTATACCTGAATAAACTTGCTTACTGTATACTAATAGTGATAAGAGCGTTTGTACTAGCAGCCATGATGACTAATTATTTGAGTTTAGTCTTTAAAAGCTATTATTAGTTTTAGTGTTCAGGTTCTGTTCCCCCTGATGATAAAACCTGCACCGTCCTCTCAACCCTCTCTGAAAGGATCGAGCTCTTACGTTAATAAACTAACGAAAACCTTCATACTGGGAATTCATATTTGTTTATCATTAATTTGGTGAGTGAGTTGTAACGAGCCTCGTTCTTCCCTTGGGACTAAATTTGTGGTACTCTACTAACACCAGTGTTATTACCCTTACGCCACTTGTAATACCTCTTAGCTACGTGAACATTTTTAATCAGATACTGCCCAGTGAGTACACATTACGTTAATGGTCATTTTAAAACAAGAAAATAACTTAGAGGTCATTCCTTTATTCCAAAGAAACAATCAGCCTAGTGTAACTTACAAAGTTGAATACTTGGGTTGACGTAAGTGTTTACCTCGCAGCCTGGTATACCGAGTGGTTCACTTTATAAGTTAATTATGCTCTCCTAATACCACAGGAAACATGTTACTTATGATTGTTTCTCTAATATTAACTTGTAAGGATTATTACACAAATGATTATTAATCCAACATCCGTTGGGATTTCTATTTTCCCTGTCCCGTCTGTCGTGTTACCACTTGAAAGACGACACTTACCCCAGCCTTCCTGCAGTGTTACTTGCAGCTCAGAAATGAAACTATTACCAAAGCAACTACATGCATGAGCAGGTCTTTAATGTTGCAGCATTCATGTATTCCTCTTGCATGAGCAGGTCTATAATTCAATGTTGCATCATCCATGTATTCCACTTGCATGAACAGGTCTGCATTTCACTCACGGTTGAAGATCGTACGTATCCCACCCGCATCAGCAGGTCCTTAGATGACGAATGAATACCTGAATTGAAGTGCTAAATACTAAGCTAATGCGCACATTGATGATGCAATGAGAAACGATGTGATTGATGATATTGCTCACCCGTCCATTCACTAATATCATCTGCCTAATCTAATAGGAAACTCGACAGCTTCGAAGAATGCATATAAAAACAATTCTTAAACATGAATAATAAATTGCAAATAATGACAATAATACTACAATAACAAAGTAATGTTAACCATAATGTTGATGTTAACGATGTATTTTGAAGATTGTAAGGAATAGTTGACAAAATGACAATAATTAATTTGCATGTTTATCTTCACCAGATATTTAGAATAATGAGTTAAGTATTTTGGATTAAATAATGTAACGCCAGAGCCTTGGCATTTAAGCTTAATTACCCTAAATATGTATATAATGAGGCTGTTTAATAACGGATTTAATTATTAAATAATATTCTACTCATTGATATATATATATATATATATATATATATATATATATATATATATATATATATATATATATATATATATATAGTATATATATATATATATATATATATATATATATATATATATATATATATATATATATATATATACCTTGTGGTAGATTGGTTGTGGTAGGCTGTTGTGATAGATTGGTTGTGGAAGGCTGCTTGTGGTAGTTGTTTGTGGTAGCCTGCTTGTTTTAGGTTGCTTGTGATAGGTTTCTTGTGGTAGCCTGCTTGTTTTAAGTTGCTTGTTATAGGCTGCTTGTGATAGGTTGCTTGTGGTAGCCTGCTTGTTTTAAGTTGCTTGTGATAGGCTGCTTGTGATAGGTTGCTTGTGGTAGACGGCTTGTGGTAGGCTGCTTGTGGTAGGTTGCTTGTGGTAGGTTGCTTGTGGTAGGCTGCTTGTGGTAGACAGCTTGTGGTATGATGCTTGTGATAGGCTGTTTGTGGTAGGTTGCTTGTGGTAACCTGATTGTGGTAGGCTGTTTGTGGAAGATTGGTTGTGGTAGGCTGCTTGTGGTAGGCTGCTTGTGGTAGGTTGCTTGTGGTAGGTTGCTTGTGGTAGCTGCTTGTGGTAGGCTGCTTGTGGTAGGCTGCTTGTGGTAGGCTGCTTGTGGTAGGCTGCTTGTGGTAGGTTGCTTGTGGTAGGCTGCTTGTGGTAGGCTGCTTGTGGTAGGCTGCTTGTGGTAGGTTGCTTGTGGTAGCCTGCTTGTAGTAGGTTGCTTGTGGTAACCTGCTTGTGGTATGCTGCTTGTGGTAGGCTCCTTGTTTTAGATTGGTTGTGGTAGGCTGCTTGTGGTAGGCTTCTTGTTATAGGCTGCTTGTGGTAGGCTTCTTGTGGTAGGCTGCTTGTGGCAGGTTCCTTGTGGTAGGCTGCTTGTGGTAGGCTGTTTGTGGTAGATTGCGTGTGGTAGGCTCCTTGTGGCAGGCTGCTTATGGTAGATTGCTTGTGGTAGGCTGCTTGTGGTAGCCTGCTTGTTTTAGGTTGCTTGTGATAGGTTGCTTGTGGTAGAATGCTTGTGGTAGGTTGCTTATGACAGGCAGCTTGTGGTAGACTGATTGTGGTAGGCTGCATGTGATAGGCTGCTTGTAGCAGGCTGCATTTGGTAGGCTGCTTGTGGTAGCCTGCTTGTGGTAGGCTGCTTGTGGTAGGCTGCTTGTGGTAGGCTGCCTCATGTTATTGTTTACATTGCTCTGAGTTAACTGCTAAGGTTCAGTTAGTTAATAATTTATGTGGGTTTATGATAATAGTCTCACTGTTGTGAGATAATCTTTATGGAGATATAAACAAGGAAGGTTTCCGTAGTTTCTTGAGTATTATCATCATCATTATGTGAAAGATTTACAAAACCAAGAAACTGACTCAGTATTTGACGACTCTTCGTCAACAAATTAGTTTTTCATGGACCCCAATGGAAGCAAGTCATTTTGTCTGACTTTTTGGGGTTATCCTGGGTAATCTACACATATGCTGCTATATATGATAATTTATGTAACTATTTATGTGTACTTGTACCTGAATATACTTACATGTCTATAGAGGGATATAAAATGTAAACAGTAGAAGATGAGGAGATTAGTCCCTTGGTAAATCTCAGAACGGGCAATCGAGTCCTGAAACTCACAGCTCTGTAAGTTGTTTGCTATCGTGTTCTTATGATTTTGGTGGCCTTTAGCCTGAAGCAGGTGTCCGGACACCTGTTTAAGGACTGAGGGACTGAATAGCTCATCTATTCTTAAAACTATGGGACTGATTACCTCATCTTCTACTGTCACAACTGTGGAACTGATTACCTCATATTTTAATATCAATTCTGTGCGACTGATTACCTCATTATCTATTGTCTCTAGTTTCAACACCATCTACCAAAGCTGAGGAACTGATGACCTCAGTTTCTACGCTCAAATATGAAGCATTCAATAGTTTCCCAAACGCCTTTAAATAAAAATAGCCAGGTGTTGGACGTGGTCTGATTCATCAATGTTTATGTTGTAGGCAAAGTATTTTGTTCTAATGCAATAGTAATTGTGTTCTACCCCTACTATTATGTAGTTCTAGCTAATGGTTATGGTGTTCTATGCTAATAGTTTGTTTTACATGCTAATTCTTTTAGTGCTCTAAGGTACGAACAGCTATTAGCTTGACGAGGTAATAGCTGTGATGTTCTAAGCTTAACATATACTGTCTTCTGGTTGATAGCGCGCTTGCCTATACTTATGTCTTCTTAAGTCGCTGGTGTTAGGTGCAGCTTATGGTAACGAGATGTGGGAATGGGTGTAGTGTCCTGTGTGGGGAAGCAGCTGGTGTAAACACTGGCGGCAGCCGCGCGCCTTCTTGCATAACTAGATGCCTTCAGCATCTTCAGGCTTCATGCCTACACACATAATAATGCTGCCTGATGCTGTGTTGCTGACTATGCATACTGGTGTAGAGGAAAGCAACAGGTTTGGTAGTATACAATCTCCTGATCTTAAGGATTTCTGTTCGTGACTTTACACTTTTTTTCATTACTACGCCTGCGATCGTGAAAATACAAATGCGTTTGCGATAATACGCAAATAATATTAAAAAAACAATAAAAAATAACAAAGTAATTAAGGCGTTTCTCAAGAGCTTGTAATACGAGTAAATGGGAAACGAGAGGAAAAAAATCTCAGAAGTCAGCTAGCAAGATGCTACTACAGCAGCCCCACAGTAGCAAAGACAGAGAGACAGACAACAGAGCCACCATTTTGACGAATCCGCTAGACAAATAGCTCTGTTTACGCAGATAATCCAAGAAAGCACACAATCCGCCCACTGTCACCATAGCGTATAGATCAAGAGAGCATCTGTAGCCATAAAAAATTCGAATTCCCAGTAAACGTAAATAACGAATGCAGAAATAATAAGAAATAGCTTAACGTATACCATCGGATATTATGGATAGATCCTGTAATTTGTAGCTGAAATTCTACAGCATATTCCTTGTGTTTATAAGAAAAAATTTTTATAAGAAAAAGATTTTGTGAAATCCTTGCTAACTGTCTGTTGCACACCTTAGAATACCAGATAGATAACCAATTTTCTAAATAGTGTTAATGATAAACGACTCAAAAAAGCGAGAATGTGATAATGAAAAAAACAAAAGGCAAACAGACCCTTAAAAATTCAAAGATTTTATAAAATCTCGTAAGCGAGACGTAGCATCGTCGCGGAGAGACTAAAAAAAAACATCGTCATTCAAGCAAAAACAAAAGGAAGAACAGTCACATATAATAAGGAATGCAGCAAACATTAGAGGAAACTGCGGCAAACACCGGAGAATACTGCGGCAAACACTAGTGAACACTGCGGCAAACACCGGAGAACACTGCGGCAAACACTGGAGAACACTGCGGCAAACACTGGAGAACACTGCGGCAAACACCGGAGAACACTGCGGCAAACACTGGAACACTGCAAACACTGAGAACACTGCGGCAAACACCGGAGAACACTGCGGCAAACACTGGAGAACACTGTGGCAAACACTGGAGAACACTGCGGCAAACACTGGAGAACACTGCGGCAAACACCGGAGAACACTGCGGCAAACACTGGAGAACACTGCTTCAAACACTGGAGAACACTGCGGCAAACACCGGAGAACACTGCAGCATCGTGTTTAATACGATAACATTAATGTTTATTAGTCATGTACAAAAAAAAGTGGAGTGTGGTACAGATAAATTTTTGCAAATATTTGATGGTCTGGTCCACGAGAGCGATGAAGAACAACTCACAACTGGAACAATGTGTGAAAGATGGCAAAACAAACCATCTGACGGTAACCTATGGACGAGCCAAAAATACTAAAGATACAGGAGAGATTAGATTCATGTAATTCAAGGAAGGTTACCACATGTAGCTTTCGGAAGAGCAGCACGAGAAAAGTCTATAAGTTGGAGATAAATGGTATAAAATATTACAGAGGAGATCCTTGGAATTTTGAACAGTCAGACGACTTCGTAAACATCCTCCTGGTTTCAGTTTATGGACAGTAGCCTCAATTATATATATTATATATAATATATTATTATATATTACTCTATAAGTTCTTTTTCAATAGCGCTTAAAATTCTTCATGACAAGCATCATCTCCCAATTCTCTTCAATCCTCCTTCGTACACTCAGACCCTTCCCTCGTCGATCTCATTAACAGTTTGAACGGGCAGACTGATAGCTTTATACACGCCGTACCTCTTCTCTTGATATTTCTCCTGCTTCATATTCACCAGATGACTTGTTGCCCTAATTTAACACTCTATTCTTGCTGTAGCATCGATTACAATCCCCCGAGCCTCGGGTAAACATTTTCAGAGATGTGTTAGTTGGTCTCCTGGTCGTGCTTGTGCTGAATGTCTACAATACGCCACCAGAGATGTGTTAGTTGGTCTCCTGGACGTGCTTGTGCTGAATGTCTACAATACGCCACCAGAGATGTGTTAGTTGGTCTCCTGGTCGTGCTTGTGCTGAATGTCTACAATACGCCACCAGAGATGTGTTAGTTGGTCTCCTGGTCGTGCTTGTGCTGAATGTCTACAATACGCCACACAGGAGCCATTATCTTCACACAAGAACTGCAGATCGGTTCTTACCTTTTAATGAGGCAAAAGCGATAACTCCTCGAGTTTTACGGGAAGAAAAACGTAACTTTTGAGTGTACTTACGACTATTCAGATTAGGTAAAACTGGTCAATTAGCAAGAACTCATCTAAAATTAAATCCTTTCTAAAATTTTCTTTTATACGTTTAAAGATATTTTTTTCATTTATGTTAATGTAGAATTTATAATTTTGTACCAAGAGAAACTTTGAAAACCTACCTAACCTATTACAACAAGCGCAATTTAATTTAGCTACCCAACAATATATTTTAGATACGTTAATATTAATTTAATAATAAACAAACACCATGAAATATATTTTTTTCGTTATGTTCAGAATGATTTTGGCGAAATTATTGCATACACAATTTTCACTTGTCTTATATGGAAGAAGAGCTTGCTTATAGCAAAATCAGAAGTTTTACCTAATGCAGACATATATATATATATATATATATATATATATATATATATATATATATATATATATATATATATATATATATATATATATACATGATTTGGCTTACTTTTCCAATAAAATGCAATTATAGGAGCTCCACTACTACTACTACTACTACTACTACTACTACTACTACTACTACTACTACTACTACTATGTGAGCAGTGAAAAAAGGTATGCAAGTTGACTGGTAAAAACTCCATGGTTCCCTTTCCTATGTTTACTGTTGGTGGCGATAACATTGCTGACCGTGTTGATGCTGCCACAGAAACTGAACATCATCAGAGATACATTTCTTCTTAATTCCCGAATTCATTTCTTACCTTTACACTTGAGAGGGAGCTGACGCCTCTGCAATTTATTTCCTATGCTGCCCTTCACGCTCCAAGGACTCGCACCAACATTACCCAAGTGCCAAGCGACAGCAGCTGGTCCTAATGACATCTTCACCTCCATGTTTCAACATTTACATCCTAAGACTCTCCTCGTCCTCTTGTGTCTTTCAGTCTCGTTGTTCCGAAGTGATTCTCCCTCTTCCGTGTTATCTTACATTTTCATAAGCTACGTACTTCAGGCCATGACACCTTTCACTACAGACTTTTTGCTCTTACTGGTGCAATATGCAAGTTGCTGGAACACTTGGTTTGCAAACGTTTAGTATGGTTAGTGGAAACTAAAAATTATTTCTTCCTTCATCAATTTTGTTTTCATAAAGGCCCTTCTACCAGTGGCCCCTTAATTTGTTGGGATATGAACGTTTGTAACGCCTTTGCTAATAACCGGCTATAGTAGTCATTTTTTTTATCTCCATACAGGTATTGACAGTACATCGCATTACAACATCTTAGCCTAAGGTCATTCCTTAGGCCTACGAGGCAAGAGGCCACTTTTCCTTAAAGATTTCTCATCAGAAAGACACTTCCGTGTCTGGGTAAATACTAGTTTTTACACTGACTTTGTCCAGGTTGAAGGTGTACCTCAAGGCTGGGCTCTTACTCTCTTCCTGCTCGCCATTAATGACTTTTTCTTTGTTCTCACTTCCACTGTGTGGTCGTCTCTATATGTCAATAAATTTGCTAGAAAAGATGATCAAGGTGCTAACTGTCACCTTGTAACGGCGTCTCTGACTGTCACCTTGTAGCGGCGTCTCTGACTGTCACCTTGTAGCGGCGTCTCTGACTGTCACCTTGTAGCGGCGTCTCTGACTGTCACCTTGTAGCGGCGTCTCTGACTGTCACCTTGTAGCGGCGTCTCTGACTGTCACCTTGTAGCGGCGTCTCTGACTGTCACCTTGTAGCGGCGTCTCTCCAGTTTGCTATTGATCGTACTTCTAATTAGGTCGATCGCTCATGGGTTTAAATTTTCAGTTGTTGAAACGCACCAGATAAATTTCACAAGGTTATTATTATTCCTCATTCCATTCTATACCTGTCTGACTCCCGTATCCCTTAACAAGACACACAACCTCCGTGAAAGCTGCTTGTCATAATCACTAGCTTCATCGCCGATCCTGTCATGGCCATCACTCAACCCTAACATTATTTCAATTATATTTTTCAGCCTCCCCCACTATTCTTTCTGCACTTAATTACATTCATCGTCCTGGGTAACGTTTATGTCTTGGAGCTTCTCGATTTTCTCCGGTCGAAAATATAATAATAAAGTCAGCGATAAACCCAAATGGGTCATTCAGCTTCCCTAGTCGATAGCCTATGTACAAAGGCACACATCCCGTCACTACAAGATCGTGGCGATGCTCATTGCTTCCTTCGCCTTCACGACTCTTGCACCTGTAGGATAGTAACTGATATTGCTAAGTCTAATTTGTTTTAACTGTTGCTCTTGCTTATTATGCACCTTCCTCCACGTATTTCCTCTGTTATAGTGTGTGTGTACTCACCTAGTTGTGTTTGCACGGGTCGAGTCATAGCTCCTGGCCCCGCCATCTTCACTGGTCACTACTAGGTCATTCTTCCTGCTCAATGAGCTTTATCACACCTCTTCTTAAAGCTAAGTATGAATCCTGCCTCCACTACGTCACTTCCCAAACTATTCCACTTCCTAACAACTGAAGAAATACTTCCTAACATCCCTGTGATTCATCTGAGTCCAACTTTCAACTGTGACCCCCTGTTGCTGTATCGCATCACATTGTCTGCCAACAGGGACACTTCTGAATCTATCCCTTCCTTCATGTCATACTCATATACTAGAAACAGCACCGGACCCAGGACTGACCCTTGTGGAACCCCACTCGACACATAAACCCACTCTGACACCTCGTTACGTTGTTTCCTTCCTGTCAGGTATTCCATGATCCATTGCAATACTTTCGTGCAATTCATGTCTGATACTCCAGCTTTTCAACCTATCTCTTGTGTATTACTCAGTCTAAAGCCTTCTTACAGTCCAAGAAGATGCAATTTACCCATTTTTTCTCTCTCCTGTCTTACTCCTGTTACCTTATCGTAGAATTCCAGTAGGTTTGTGATGCAGGATTTCCTTTCACTGCATGAGCCCACTCCTTTCTAGGTGCTCCACCACTCTTCCTATAAATTTCTCCATTACTTTACATAATATACATGTCAGCGACTGCGTTTGCTGTCTTCCGCACCTCAGGTAGTTGCGCTGTTTCAATAGATTTATTGAAGATTATTGTAAGTGGCATACATAGTTCAACTGCTCCCTCTCTCAGGACCCACTGAGAGATGTTATCTGGGCCCACAGGCTTCAAGGTATTTAGGTTACTTAGCAGTTTCTTCACTTCTTACTCGCTTGTGTGTAGTGTCCAGTACTTGCTGGTGCACCCTTCGACCTCAGTTTTCTAGAAGCCTCTCTGTCTCCACTTTGAATATCTCTCTGAATCTTGAGCTAAGTTCCTTACATACTTCCTGGTCGCTCCCTGTGAGTTCCCTTCATTCCTTCCTCAACCTAATTACCTGGTCCTCCTGATGTGGCTATATAACACCTTTCAGTCAGATTTTGCTTTTGACATTATGTCTCTCGTAATATCTCTGGTTCACTCTCCTTATTCATTCATATTCATTTCTGGCTCTACGGCTCAACTCCCTGTTTTCCTGAGTCTTTTGCCTTCTATATTTTTTCCATACTCTAGCACACTTACCTTTGTCCTCTCCACACCTCCGGATAAACTATGGGCTCACTTTGGTCTTCCCATTGTTTATGTTGCCCCTTGGCATGAGCTTCTCCTCTGCTCCCTGCGGTCACGTGTTCCTTCATTTCATTACTGTCTTCCTCTCTAGCTCTCTTACCCACTGCACCTCGTGCAGGAATTGCCTCATACGTGTGAGTTTCCTTTTCTGAAGTTTGGTTTCTCCCGTCCTTCTTGTGCTGCCTCACTCTTTATTGTTAACTCAATTATGTATTCGAAACTCAGGGACACATGATCGCTACGCCGAGAGGCGTTTCGTGTATGATATCCCATATGTCTGATCTGTTGAATGTGAATACAAGGTCCAGCCTTGCTGATTCATCTTCTCCTTTTTCTCTGGTTATGTCCCTAATATGTTGGTACATAAAGCTCTCCAGCATCACCCCTAGCATCTTGGCTCTCCATGTCTTCAGTCACCAATGTGGCTCTAGATTTTCTCTAACTACTTGTGGTTGAAATCTTCCCATGATAGTGGCTTTGCTCTGCTTATGTGGGCTCTTCTGGCAACCTCGACTATTGTGGCCACCATCATTCTGTTCTTTTAATCATATTCTTATCTTGGTCTTCTGCTATTCGATGGCGGGTTGTATATCATTGTTATCATCCCTTGTGGATCCCCGGTTAGATATGTGATTCTACTATGCAGCCATCTGCTTCACCTATGACTAGTTCTCCCAGCTCCTCAAAACCCCACTGTTTTTTTTTTTTTTGATGAGCAATGCAACTCTTCCTTTCCCTGTGTTCACCCTGTCTTTCCTCAAGATCTGATATCCAGTTGGGAAGATCACATATGTTATCACCCTCGTGAGCTTTGTCTCTGTGAGTGCTATGATGTCCAGGGATTCCTCAGTGATTCTTTCCTGTCACTAGTCACTCTTGTTTGTTATTTCATTTGTGTTTGTATATCATGCTTTCATTATTCTTTCCAATACTGCATTAATGGGGTGGGAGGGATTGGTGCAGGTCTGGGGTATGGTAGACAGGGCTGGATGTTATGGTGGACTGGTGTTGTAGTGGTATTATTGCTAGGGGGACGGTGGTGAAAACTGTGGAATGTGGATTGTTTCTCGTTATTGTGTTTCGTTGGTGTGGGTTGGTAGGGATTCTCTGTGTATGTTACTCACCTATTTGTGGTTGCAGGGGTCAAGTCATAGCTCCGGGCCCCGCCTCTTCACTGATTGCTACTGGGTCCTCTCTCTCCCTGCTCCATGAGCTTTCTCATACCTCGTCTTTAAACTATGTATGGATCCTGCCTCCACTACGTCACTTGCCAGACTATTCCACTTCCTGACAACTCTATGACTAAAGAAATACTTCCTAACATCTCTCTGACTCATCTGAGTCCTCAACTTCCAATTGTGACCCCTTGTTTCTGTGTCCCATCTCTGGAACATCCTGTCTGTGTGTGTACTCACCTATTTGTGGTTGCAGGGGTCGAGACTCAGCTCCTGGCCCCGCCTTTCACTGATCGTTACTAAGTCCTCTCTCTCCCTGCTCCATAAGCTTTATTATACCTTGTCTTAAAGCTATGTATGGTTTCTGCCTCCACTAACAGTGTGTGTGTGTGTAACAGCCAGCTAGATCCAGCTACTCTTATAGTTTTGTATCAATGACTAAACCACCCACAAGAACGCCTACCCGAAAGCCCGCCCGCCCTCCTGCCCGCCCCCTTGTCCGCCCGCTCCCCTGCCCGCCCCCTGCCCGCCCACCTGCCTGCCCGCCCACCTGCCTTCCCACCCGTCCGCTCCCCCGCCCGCTCGCCCGCCCGCTCGCCCGCCCGCTCGCCTGCCCGCCCCTCCTGTCCGCCCGCCTGTCACTGATTACTAATTTGAGTTTCCATGGAAACCGTGCGATAGTTATAAATAGTTTCTCCATTATAAATTCGATATGGTCGTGGAATGGCCCAATTTTACTCGTATATTTTTTTTGTTTTCAGAATATCTGAACACATGGTACGAAAACATATTTACCGAGGGGGTCTTTTCACTTTTGCGGGAAAACAACTGAAAGTTTATAAACTATTAACAATAATATTTTAGATTGAAATCTTTGATTTGCGAAAAAAAAACCAGCACCGCCACTTGTAAAACAAGATTAAATATCTTATCTTCTTAAACCAGTTGGATAAAACTAAACTTTTCAGCAAATTTCGTGGAATTCTTTTCTTTCCACCAAACTGTTTTCTGATGCACTTACAAACAACTTTTCTTAAGCACTTACAAACAACTTTTCTTAAGCACTTACAAACAACTTTTCTTAAGCACTTACAACCTTGCACACTTACACTTCTCTGACACACTCACACCTCCACTCATACTATTACTACAACACACTTTTCCCAATATACTAACAAACTTTTCAATGAAACTACTGAAAGAGATCTTAGAACCAAGATCGCCAACCTCTTGGATATTATGCAGTTGAACAACCCAGAGCAGCATGGGTCTAGAGCAGCATGGGTCGAGAGCAGCATGGGTCCAGAGCAGCATGGGTCTAGAGCAGCATGGGTCCAGAGCAGCATGGGTCGAGAGCAGCATGGGTCGAGAGCAGCATGGGTCGAGAGCAGCATGGGTCCAAAGCAGCATGGGTCCAAAGCAGCATGGGTCCAAAGCAGCATGGGTCCAAAGCAGCATGGGTCCAAAGCAGCATGGGACCAAAGCAGCATGGGTCCAGAGCAGCATGGGTCGAGAGCAGCATGGGTCGAGAGCAGCATGGGTCGAGAGCAGCATGGGTCCAGAGCAGCATGGGTCCAAGCAGCATGGGTCCAAAGCAGCATGGGTCCAAAGCAGCATGGGTCCAAAGCAGCATGGGTCCAAAGCAGCATGGGACCAAAGCAGCATGGGTCCAGAGCAGCATGGGTCCAGAGCAGCATGGGTCCAGAGAAGCATGGGTCCAGAGCAGCATGGGTCCAGAGCAGCATGGGTCCAAAGCAGCATGGGTCCAGAGCAGCATGGGTCCAAAGCAGCATGGGTCCAGAGCAGCATGGGTCCAGAGCAGCATGGGTCCAGAGCAGCATGGGTCCAGAGCAACATGGGTCCAGAGCAGCATGGGTCCAGAGCAGCATGGGTCCAAGCAGCATGGGTCCAGAGCAGCATGGGTCCAAAGCAGCATGGGTCCAGAGCAGCATGGGTCCAGAGCAGCATGAGTCCAGAGAAGCATGGGTCCAGAGCAACATGGGTCCAGAGCAGCATGGGTCCAGAGCAGCATGGGTCCAGAGCAACATGGGTCTAGAGCAGCATGGGTCCAAAGCAGCATGGGTCCAGAGCACCTCCTATCATTGTTGAGGGACTGACCACCAGACGTTATAAATTGCTTCTTGTTCATTGACTGTGATTGCTAGTTGTTATAAAATGTTTCTATTTTATTAAGTGTCCATGCTAGACGTTATAATTGCTACTTGTTTACTGACTGTCTGCAAGACGTTATAAATGGCTTCGCTGTCATTGACTGTACTTTCTAGGTGTTATAAATGGCTTCTAGTTTATTAAATGCCCATGCTAAGCGTTAAAAATGGCTTCTTGTTCATTAAATGACCATGCTAGACGTTAAAAATGGCTTCTAGTTCATTAAACGTCCATGCTAGACGTTAAAAATGGCTTCTAGTTCATTAAACGTCCAAGCTAGACGTTAAAAACGGCTTTTAGTTCATTAAACATCCATGCTAGACGTTAAAAATGGCTTCTCGTGCTATACATTGACAAAGTAGAGCTCAGGAAAGCTTTCTCATCCAGCGGGAACCTTCTTAAGCATCCATCTCCTCCGGGATGGAGTGTACACAGTCAAGCGCAACTTTGTTATTCATTAAATTTTCCCCCATGAGAAGTTCACGTAGGATAACATTGGTTGAGGCAGTAAACTATCAGTTTAGTGTTGTGGGGAGTGCACTGTGTCAGTTTAGTGTTGTGGGGGAGTGCACTGTGTCAGTTTAGTGTTGTGGGGGAGTGCACTGTATCAGTTTAATGTTGTGGGGGAGTGCATTGTATCAGTTTAGTGCTATGGGGGAGTGCACTGTATCAGTCTAGTGTTGTGGGGGAGTGCACTGTGTCAGTTTAGTGTTGAGGGAGTGCACTGTGTCAGTTTAGTGTTGTGGGGGAGTGCACTGTATCAGTCTAGTGTTGTGGGGGAGTGCACTGTATCAGTTTAGTGTTGTGGGGGAGTGCACTGTATCAGTCTAGTGTTGTGGGGGAGTGCACTGTATCAGTTTAGTGTTGTGGGGGAGTGCACTGTATCAGTCTAGTGTTGTGGGGTAGTGCACTGTATCAGTTTAATGTTGTGGGGAGTGCATTGTATCAGTTTAGTGCTATGGGGAGTGCACTGTATCAGTCTAGTGTTGTGGGGAGTGCACTGTGTCAGTTTAGTGTTGAGGAGTGCACTGTGTCAGTTTAGTGTTGTGGGGAGTGCACTGTGTCAGTTTAGTGTTGTGGGGAGTGCACTGTGTCAGTTTAGTGTTGTGAGGGAGTGCACTGTATCAGTTTAGTGTTGTGGGGAGTGCACTGTGTCAGTTTAGTGTTGTGGGGAGTGCACTGTGTCAGTTTAGTGTTGTGGGGAGTGCACTGTGTCAGTTTAGTGTTGTGGGGAGTGCACTGTGTCAGTTTAGTGTTGTGGGGAGTGCACTGTGTCAGTTTAGTGTTGTGGGGGAGTGCACTGTGTCAGTTTAGTGTTTTGGGGGAGTGCACTGTGTCAGTTTAGTGTTGTGGGGGAGTGCACTGTGTCAGTTTAGTGTTGTGGGGGAGTGCACTGTATCAGTTTAGTGTTGTGGGGGAGTGCACTGTATCAGTTTAGTGTTGTGGGGGAGTGCATTGTATCAGTTTAGTGCTATGGGGAGTGCACTGTATCAGCTTAGTGTTGTGGGGGAGTGCACTGTATCGCATTCTCACTCTCAGAAAGCGAAGCAGAACAGTTAGCTAACACTCAGGACCATATTTACTGCTAGGTAAGCAGACGCAGGTGTAAGAACACCGACAATCTGGTACCTATTTGCTGATAGGTAAACAAGGATAGTGTGTTTGCTTCATTAATATAATGATGGAAATGTGGGAAACGCCGTACAACCGCCATATTGATGGGGAAATAAAGGACATAAATATAGAGCAAAACGTTTATTGCGACGACGTTTTGCACGCATCAAACCTGTAAAGGAGCCTGTACAACAACCTGTACAACAACCTGTACATCAACTTGTACAAGAACCTGTACAACAGCCTGAACAGAAGCCTGTACAACAAACTGTGCGACAGCCTCTACTTCTATACGTCTCTTTCAGAGCACAATCGGACAAATTATTAAAAATATGTATAGTTAGCCCAAATTACAATGAGTGTCCAGTCAATGTGAGCCTTGGCAGGTTATCTTGGCTGCAACACGCCCCGTGGCAGGTTATCTTGGTTGCAACACACTCCGTGGCAGGTTATCATGACTGCAACACGCTCCGAGGCAGGTTATCTTTTCTGCAACACGCTCCGTGGCAAGTTATCGTGGCTGCAACACGCTCCGTGGCAAGTTATCGTGGCTGCAACACTCTCCGTGGTATGTAATCGTGGCTGCAACACGCTCCTGGCAGGATATCTTGGCTGCAACACGCTCCGTGCCAGGTTATCATGACTGCAACACGCTCCGTGGCAGGTTATCGTGGCTGCAACACGCTCCGTGCCAAATACATTTCATGTCATCATATTTTCAACATTTTAAGATCTGGAAAGACACGCAAGACTGAGATTAGAGGGACGAGAAAAGTCACCGTGACGCTAAGTTGCAGTGCTTAAGAGTGAGGGTAAGTTATGGGCGTCACAGTGACGCTAAGTGCTACTCATGGTAACGTAAAATTGTCCGTCTTCGTAAACCTAAGTGTCGCGTTATTGTGTGGCTAAATTATCCTTATCATTATAGTGAGGCGTCACTGTAATGATAAGTGGTTTTGATAAATGGTTTTTGTGATGGCAAGTGGTAGCTACGTAACGCTAAGGCGTCTCGCTGTAAATTCGGTCAATCCATCGATCGAGGCGCCAGCGTAGAGAGAGAGAGTGTGAGTGTGAGAGTGAGTGAGTGAACTTGTGAGTGTGTGAGTGAATAAGAGTGAGAGAGAGTGATTGTGTGAGTGAATGTACTCACTTAATTGTGAGTACACTCACTCACACTTCACTGGTCGCCACTAGGTCCAATCTCTCCCTGCTCCAGGAGCTTTATCGTATCTCTTCTTATGGATCCTGCCTCCACTACATCCCTCTCCAGACTGTTCCACTTCTTGACAACTCTGTGATGTGACTCAGGTAGTCACATCCGTGTGACTCACCTGAGTCTTCAACTTCCAGTTATGACTCCTTGTTGCTGTGCCTCGTCTCTGAAACATCCTGTCACTATCTACATTGTCAATTTCTCTCAGTATTTTATATGTAGTTATCATTACCCCCTATCCCTCCTGTCCTCCAGTATCGTAAGATCGATTTTCCTTAACCTCTTCTCGTAGGACATACCCCTTAGCTCCTGGACTAGTCTTGTTACAAACCTTTGCACTTTCACTAATTTCTTAATGTGCCGGACTAGGTGTGGGTTTCATACTATTGCTGCATACTCCATTATGGGCCTGATGTACACGGTATACAAAGTCTTGAACGATTCCTTACTAAAGTGTCGAAACGCTATTCTTAGGTTTGCCAGGCACCCATATGCTGCAGCAGTTATTTGGTTAATGTGCGCCTCAGGAGATGTGCTCGGTATTATACTCACCCCAAGACAGTTTCCCTTGAGTGAGGTTTGCAGCCTTTGGCCTCCTAGCCTGTACTCTGTCTGTGGTCTTCTTTGACCTTCCCTAATCTTCATGACTTTACACTTGCTGGTGTTAAACTCCAGGTGACAGTTGCTGGAAATGGCTTGCAGCCTGTCGAGCAACTTCATATTGTCCAGCAACTTCATATTATTTTCTGCAGCCCATTTAAAGATTTGGTTGATGTCCGCCTGGAGTCTAGCAGTGTCTTCAATGGAGGACACTGTCATGCAAATTCGTGTGTCATCTGCAAAGGAAGACACAGTGCTGTGGCTTACATCCCTGTCTATGTCCGATATGAGGATGAGGAACAGGATGGGAGCAAGTACTGTGCCTTGTGGAACAGAGCTTTTCACCGTAGCCGCCTCAGACTTTACTCTGTTGACTACTATTATTTGTGTTCTATTTGTTAGGAAATTATAGATCCATCTACCAACTTTTCCTGTTATTCCTTTATCACGTATTTTGTGTGCTATTACACCGTGGTCACACTTGTTAAAGGCTTTTTGCAAAGTCTGTGTATACTACATCTGCGTTTGGTTTTTCTTCTAGAGCATCCAGGACCTTGTCATAGTGATCCAGTAGTTGGGACAGACAGGAGCGACCTGCTCTAAACCCATGTTGCCCTGGGTTGTGTAACTGATGGGTATCTAGATGAGTGGCGATCGTGCTTCTTAGAACCCTTTCAAAGATTTTTATCGGTCTGTAGTTCTTTGCACCCTTGGTGGAGTGGGGCTTTGTCTGTTGTTTTTAGCAGCTGTGGGACGACACCCTGTGTCCATGCTCCCTCACCATAGGATGGTAGAAGCACATGATAGGTCCTTCTTGCAGTTCTTGATGAATACGGAGTTCCATGAGTCTGGGTCTGAGGCGGAGTGCATGGGCATGTCATTTATCGCCATCATTTATCGCCATCATTTATCGGCGTCAGGATAATATCAGATAGGTTCGAGTCTACCAAATTCTGTCTCTCTCTCACAAAAAAATCAATTAGGTCATCGACTCTCAGTCTGGTAAGCGGCTCGCTAAAAACCGAGTCATATTGGGACTCGAGTAGCTCACTCATTTTCTTTCTGTCATCTGTGTAGGACCTATCTCGTTTAAGTAGGGGCCCAATACTGGATGTTGTTCTCGACTTTGATTTTGCATAGGAATAGAATTTTTTTTTTTTTTTTCAATTTCATTTATTGTTTCAGTTCTTCCCGCGTATCTTGGTTCCAATAAGATTCCTTTAACTTTAGTTCGAAGTTTATTATTTCTCTGTCCAGTGTCTCCTCGTATTACAGATATATTGGTCTCTTAGCCTTCTCTGTTATTCTTTGCCTTCGCTATTGAATCTCTGAATCAAATTCACTTTAAACCAGCAAATAATAGAGCCGACAAGACTGGAAATTTCACTGGACCTCATCTTTACTAACAATGATTATTTGATATGAAATATAACAGTATCAATGACAATACACTCAGATCACAACATAACAGAGGTACAGACATGTATGCACTGGGCTCCTCACCAGCAAAATGAGATCAGTTATGAAGGTGCCTTCACCAAATTTAACTTCAATAACAAAAACATACAGTGGAATCAAGTCAACCATGTCCTAAATAAACAAGCTGGAAAGATATCCTAAACAACACGGATCTGAACCTTTGCCTAGAAAGAATTAAATCTGTGGTACTTGAGGTATGCTCAAGGCACATTCTTTAAGAAAAAGGAAGAAAAGATGTAAACTAGAAAGAGAGAGACACTCCCTATATAGACGAAGGCAAAGAATCACAGAGCTGCTGAAAGGGGCCAGTATATCAAAAATACAAAGGAGGTACTGGTCAGAGAAATAAAATATATCGAACTGAAGCTTAAGGAATCATAGAACAAAATTGAAAGAAACCCAAAATATTTCTTTTCTTGTGCCAAATTTAAGGAGAAATCAACATCCAGTACTGGACCTCTGTTAGACGAGATGGGACTTACACAGATGACAGAAAAGAAATAAGTGAGATACTAAAGTTCCAATATAACTTTAGTGTCCGTTAACCAGACTAAGAGTCGACAATTTAAATTATTTTTTATGACTGAGTCTCAAAATTCGGTCATTCAAAAATCTCTTATTATCCTAATAACACAAGACTTCGAAAAGCAATAAATGACATGCCCATGCACTCTGCTCCAGGCCCAGACTCGTGGAAGTCTGCAAAAAGCTCTTTCACGTGCCTCTAGCATTCTATGGAGAGGGAGCATTGGCACAGGGGTCATCCCACAGTCACTAAAAACAACAGACATAGCCCCACTCCACAAAGGTGGCAATAAAGCAATTGCCAAGAATTACAGACCGATAGCACTAACATCCCATATAAAAATCTTTGAAAGGGTTCAAAAAGTGAGATCGTCGCCAACCACCTAGATACCCATCAGTTACACAACCCGTTGTACATGTGTCTTATTCCTGGAATTGTCGATATTATATTCCACTAATGTGACTGACAGAGGTTGACGTCTTATTCTTTAAATGTAATATATTTGTACAAGTAATGAAGGTAGAATTAACGACACTATGTGGCATTAAATTGTAGCAGTTTCGCTCTCCAGGAGTTTTGTCAAGCCGTAATGGCCTGACAAAGCTCCTAGAGAGCGAAACGTTGCCACGATAAAATGTCACATTAACTGCACTTGTGTCCTTTTACCTAACTTATTTATAATATTTCAGCAACAAAATCTTCTTCTCTTTCCCATGTCATACATTATTTTACTTATTCCTCATTTATTCCCTCTATTTCTGTTCTTGCATAATCCAGGTATACACGAGGATGATGTGTTCCTCAGGCGCACTTTCTGTCCAGGATTTTTTTCCCCAGCTATGTGTAATTAGCAGATTAGTTTGTCCAAGCGTTGTTTGGCGTCGGTAAACTTCTTGGCTATCTGAACATTTTCCGTCTGTCTTATCTCTCTTTCTCTCCTTTGCACTCAATGATTAGCATAATTTCACGTTTCTCCTGCCATCCCACGAGCCTCATACAGTCCACACATCATCAACGCCCTTCACTCCAGATTGTCCTGACTGTTTTCACTGTTTTATTTGCTGTTTCTCTTATCACAGTCTCTTCCCTGGTGAATTTTCTTCTTCATCCTTTCTGGCCCTTTCTGCTCCTCCTTCCTTTCTTATTGCTGCCTCTTCTGTTTTTTCCCATTTTGACCATGATTTCTATGTTGATCTCTATTGTGTGGTTGGAATTTGTTTTATACTCTGATACAGTATTAATTTCCTCGTCAATACCAGGACCACTATCTCCATCAAGTGTCTTCCAAGGCAGCACCAGGGGTGACAGCTCCAGGTGACCCACTCTTTACTTTCCAAACTCTCATACAAGACTGTCAATATTTCTATAAAGGATATTTTAGTTGGTGGTTCTGTCTTTTAGTATGAATGTAATTTTCTCCCACAGGTGTCTGTCGCGTCCCAAAAACATTACCCTGTTTTAATATCATTAGTGGTAGACTGCTGGATTTTGGCACATGTACCATGACACCATTTATCGCAGAGATTACATGCAACCCAAGTGAAATCTCACTTGATATTATCGTTGCAGCTTTCACAAGTTTTCATGATTTTTTTTAGTATTGGATATATATAGTTTTTTATATTTTTTTTCAGTGTGGGATATATATATATATAATTTTATAGATTACTTAGTTTCAGTGTCCCAAACTATACTCCCGGTACACTTGCCAGGTCTCCTAGGTAGGCTAGTTGGTGTAAAATTATGCTATTAAAGGTATTTTGATGTAAACAATTTACTGGTAAAAAGTATTTGACGTGCGTGATGAGTGAACTGGTGACCGCTGGCAGTTTCCACAACATGTTTAGGGTACTGGTGATCGCTGGCAGCTTCAACTGCGTGTTTTGGGTACTGGTGACCACTGGCAGCTTCAACTGCGTGTTTTGGGTACTGTTGACCACTGGCAGTTTCTACAACGTGTTTAGGGTACTGGTGACCGCTGTCAGCTTCTACAACGTATTTAATGTTCTGGTGACCGCTGGCAACTTTTTCAACTTGTTTAGGGTACTGGTAACTGCTGGCAGCTTCTACAACGTATTTAATGTTCTGGTGACCGCGGGCAGCTTCTACAACGTGTTTAGGGTACTGGTGATTGCTGGCAGCTTCTACAACGTGTTTAGGGTACTGGTGACCGCTGGCAGCTTCTACAACATGTTTAGGGTACTGGTGACCGCTGGCAGCTTCTACAACATGTTTAGGGTACTGGTGACCGCTGGCAGCTCTTTTACAATCTCATAAATCTTATGGAAGCTTCATGCCACCTACAATCCCCATCAAAGCTCAAATCCACCAGGAGAATAAATGGCTTCATCGTGTTCTTATTGCTTTTGTAAGTTAAGAAGTAATTTTCTGGTGTTCAGAGTGTCACGGCAGAGGGATGGAATGTCACGGCTGAGGGATGGACCATATCAAATTATTTCACTTTATCTGTTAGGATTAAAGAATTGAATTACTCACTTGTTTTCTACGACTGTCTCCGGTATTTTAGTCACCTGTTTATTGAACCGAAGAAAACTTCTGGTCAGACGAAACGTTTGAGAGCTATAACTATACCTGTTCTCGGAGGTTTACTCGTTACTTCCTTCGTTGTGCTTACCTTGTTATTCCTGCCTGTTATTACGTCTTTCGTTTGTCTCTTACTTATTAACTGTGTCAAAGATATTCTCGCAGTCCAGAAATGTCACCTGTCAGACACAGCAACATCTTGGCATCTTGATTGTGTGAGTTCTACTCTTGGCTGACCTACTTCCACCTGTGGATTTGTCCAATGTGACACCGCCTACGACTGCTTCACTTCATCTCCGCACATATGCTGCACTCTTTTCAAGATTCGAGTCTGAGAGACTGATAACCTCAAACTCCTTCTGATTTCAGCCATTCTTCTTTGTGTTGGACTGAGGAAGTCACTGGTTGGCGAAACGTTTCTACAATAAAGATATCTAAGTGTCGGTTCTCTGTACTAGTTATTTGCATGTTTCCTCTTCTGGCATTTGCCTCCTGTTTATTCTATTGCTTTCTGATGAACAGTACTATTCCTCAACCTCCTCTGCCCTTTCTCATAATATGATATCCATCTGAGAAGAATGTAATTGTTATCATATGTGTGAGCTTTGTCTGAGTTCCACGATGTCTGGGGATGCCTCCACTACTCGCTCGCTCATACGTATTTACGTCTCTGCATTTACCTGTTTGTGTTTGCTGGGTCTAGTCTCAACTCCTGGAGTCGTCCTTGCACGTACCTCTTCTGGGTCTCCCTCTCTTGGCTGTATGAAGCCTATCATACCAGTTCTTCAAATAATGTCTCCACCACTTCGTTGTCTATGTGGTTCCATTGGGCTTAGGTACTTTTCACCTTCACTCTTTTTAAATTCTGTGGACCTTATTTGTAAATTTAAAATGTGAACCAGAAAAATAGAATAATGGTTAGTTTTGATATGGACAGTTTGTTCACTCGTGTTATTGTTAATGGTACAATTAATTTATTGTGACGAAAATTCGTACATTAGTGATTTTTGTGTTTCCTAGATACATTTCTCATGCGATGGGGCTTTTCGCATCCACGTGTATGGAATGCCAATGGGTTCACCTTTGTTGCCAGCGTTAGTAAATATTTTTATGGAGTATTTTGAGAGGAACTACCATCGTCGACAGTGAGATCACTTGGCTACGTTACGCATATGATATACTAATGGATTATAGTTCTTACATAGTCTTAATTCTTGAGTAAAAATATTAAATTTAAAGTTGGATATGAGATTAAAAGTCAACTGCTATTTTTGAACATTCTAGTATTTTTAACTTATCCAGAAACCCTACACATTCCCTTAGTTCTCTGTGTGCTTCTTTTTCCTCTTACTCCTAACAAAAAGACCTTTTATTTCGGGCTTATTTCTTAGGGCATAACGAAATATCTATTAATAATAATATTTTTATTTCTACAAGTACATGTACAAGGTATACAGATCTAACTGACATCAACGACATACTATTATATATAAAGTTACTTATTATGCAGAGCATTTCGGGTAAATTAGGTCAAGTTTATCCCAAGATGCGACCCACACCAGTCGACTAACACCCAGGTACCTATTTTACTGATAGGTGAACATGGACGGCAGGTGTCTTATGGAAACACGTCCTAATGTTTTCCAGCCGTACCGGGTATCAGATCCCGGACCTCAGTGTGTGTGAGCTGAGTTCGAGCATTGTGACACACTACGACAAGTTGAAGAAATTGACATGTGCAACATTTTGAAATCTTTATTTCGGAAACGTTTCGCCAGCCAGTAGCTTCTTCAGTCGAAATGTTGCACAGGTGTCTGTTTCTTTATCGTATTTTCTACACATTTTGTATGTTAAGTGACACTGAGAATTTCATAACCTGCTCATTTCCCGGCTATGAACATTTTTTTTAGTGTTAGAGTTGAGAAATCTGCAGAACATTTCGTTCCCTACTTCAACGAAGCTAAATCTGAAAAATATATTTCGATCAAATAGTAAACATTGGGGCCAGAATTTGTATAAATTGTTTTGAAAAAAGACAAATAGATAATTGAGACACTTTTTAACATTTAGGAATATTGATTCCGGAAACGTTTAGCCCTGGATGAGGGACTGATTACCTCAAAATCCTCATCATCCTCAGCCTTTCTCTTCATTGGACTGAAGAAGCCACTGACTGACGAAACGTTTCCTGAATAAAGATACTCAAACGTTCCACAAGTGTCTCAGTGATCACATTGTCTTCAGAAGTTTGAGTCCCATCCAGTCACTTGTAAACACAAGGCTCTAGGAAGATGTCCAAATTAATTCTGTCATTTATAAGATTCTGTGCACAGATTGTGACACGTGTTATATTATGGCATGAATAATATACATTGTTTATACCAGTATATAACATATATTGTTTATATCAGTATATATATTATCTATATCTGTATATACATTGTCTATATCTGTATATACATTGTCTATATAGGTATATACATTGTCTATATAAATATATACATTGTCTATATCAGTATAAATATTGTCTATATCAGTATATATGTCTATATCAGTATATACATTGTCTATATCAGTATATACATTGTCTATATCAGTATATACATTGTCTATATCAGTATATATATTGTCAATATCAGTATGTACATTGCATCAGTATATATATTGTCTATATCAGTATTATTGTCCCCGGTACGTACGGGGACAATAATTCTAGCACATTTCGCTACGTAAGTTCAGAGAATAATACAGTTAATTTCACCGACGTCGAGACCTTGAGAGGCTGCAGGAGCACGCACAAGAGAAGCATTAAGGAATTAGTGGTAATTAGCAGCGTTCCTAATTTCAATACCATTGGAGAATTTTCAGATCTGCGTTGAAAACTTTTCTTCCTAAATATGAGAAACAAATGAAAAATACACTGAGCAGTAAGAAGTGACTCCCATGCCTACTGATTTCACTGCCTCAAATATGCCGCAAATACACCTATGTTCGGTAAGAACCCTGGCGGCAAGTCGAAAAGCAACACCGGTCGTTTCCCACCGAAATAGGGTGACTATCTTGTCAGAGGCGTGTCTGTACTATAGTTAAAAAAATTGCAACAATGTATACCCCTCCTTCAGAGTGCAGGCACTGTACTTCACTCCTCCAACAGCACATCAAGTCATTAAAGCCTATTACCTCTATTCATACCTATCTAAGATGCTTACACATGTTTGCTGGATGTCTAAGACCCTCGTACACAAAACCACCTTAAATTAGACACAGATGCAACACTTGGGTATCTTTATTGAGGAAACGTTTCGCCACACAGTGGCTTCATCAGTCCAATTCTGTCAAGTAAGAATATGATCCTTATACATTTTATTTTATATAAATGAATCTATTTTTAATCCTGGATCAATATTCATATACAGTTCTCATACGATCATGGACTAATATTTATATACAATTCTTATACAATCCTGGATTTCTTTATATTTATTTCAACCATTAATTTACTTGATACAAATTTCTGGGCTTTTCGAAAATCGGTAGGGTGGTTAAAACCTCTCACATGAGTAAACAGATCCTTAGGCTATTTCCCAGTTCTAATACTATATGATAATAATAATAATAATAATCTGTATTTCTACAAGTACACGATACAACTTCAGTGGACCCCCGGATTATGTAAGTGTATTTTTGTAAGTGCTTTTGTAAGTATATTTTTGGGGGTCTAAACGGACTAATCTAATTTACATTATTCTTTATGGGAACAAATTCGTTCGGTAACGGCACTCGAACAGCATTCTGGAACGAATTATGGCCGATAACCGGGGGTCCACTGTATTACAGACCTGGTCGACATGACTGGCATACTATTTACGTGGGAAGCCCGTAGTTAGGTTCAAGCAAGCTTAGGTTCATCTTGTCCTCCAGGATGCTACCCACACTAGTCGACTAACACCCAGGTACCTACTTACTGCTAGGTGTCTTGTACTCTTAATTCTAGATTTTTTTTCCCATTTTTTCCCAAAATTAAATTTATTCCATTTTCTACAGGTAATTTTATAGGAACAGCCACAAACATTTTGGGTGGATTCTTAATATAATTTTTTATTGCATCAAGATTTGTCACTTTTAGAATTGCAAAATGTCAATGAAATTTTTCGATCATATGCAGATGCAGTTAAATATGAATAATTTAAGTACACACAAATTTTATATATAAGTCAAAATGTTACTGAAAGCCGCTGATACACCTCTGAAAAAAGTGATTAATATATGTCATGAAATATTACTCATAGTTACTCATGACCTAAATTTGTAGGACTAACGAATAAAAAGTCACAATACCGTGACTGGAACAATACACAAATAACTCCCACATTGTAGAAAGAAACTTATGACAATGTTTCGGTCTGACTTGGACCTCCTCAATGGTCCAAGCCGCACCGAAACGTCGTGAAAGTTTCCTTCTCCTGTGTGCTGGTTATTTGTGGACTGGAAGACTAACACATGACACACAATTTTGGCTCACATTAAGACAGTTGGTATTACACAGACCTTCTCGTGGCCCTCACTAGGATGACTAATATAGTCCAATTAATATTACTCGTAGCCATTGTTTCTCATAATTTCTATTGCTCACACAAGGCTGACTGATGTCTGACAAGTTATATTGACTTACAACAACTCTTGGCTCATATAGTGATGTCTAATATAAGGTAATTAATATTACTACTACCACAAATGGTTCACACTAAGATGTCTAATAAACAAAATAACTATATGTAAGGAATGAATTGTACTACTTACCTTAGCTGAAGTTAGTAATCGTCTGACTAACATACCTGATATATAACTTACTTAACATCAGTGTTATGAAAAATAATGAGGTCTCTTCACATACGAATTTCTGTTGAAGTAACTGACTGAATAAATAGAAAAATGGACAGTGACTATCCGTGGTGCTGACAGGTAGCAGGACCAGCTTCTAGGGCTGTGGGAAGTGTCAGTAAAGTCAGAAGTACTGTCTGTGAAACTTTCTATTGTAAGCTTCGTATCTCAGCGCTGGAGCTCGTGTCTGATAGGACCATCATTCGAGTCTCCATCCATTCTTCAGTTTATTCATTGAAAGTCGTCTATTACGACTTATCCTGAGTTTATGTTGGTGAATGTTATGATAACTTGTGCTTCAGTGCGCTACATGAACAACAGCGCAAGTGAAAGGAGCTGCGAGGCATTAATACGAGTGAAACGCCTTGTAATATGATATATACCTTAATTTATTATTTGGAAATGATTGTAAACTTTTCTGCTGCATCAGTCCAACTAGAAGCCGCTTGTATTTGACGTTTCTAGTGAGTCTTCTCTGTGTTTCTCAAAGCTAAACGTATACCTTTGAACAATTTACTTCAGTGACAAATGTAAGCTACACAAATGATGAACTTTAACTGGCTTTGACCTCACAGAAGACTTAGAACTTTACTGTTACAAAGGGAAATACTCAGCTTCGATCACTGGGCAGGTAATCACTTTGTTTACATTCTATATTTACCAATGCCTGTGGAAACTATTACTACTTCCACTATTATCACTATCTATCAGTGGTTAAGAGTCTACCCAGCAGATCACATATAAAGGAAATGATAATTGAAATACTGTTATTTGAAGTTCTATCCGCTCGTTAATGGAAGTAAAAGAATCATTCTTTGCATGAAGGAGTCATCGTGGAGGTCGTTCCGAGGGTCAACGCCCCTGCGGCCCAGTCCTTGACACAGGAACACAGGACGTGGTGGAGGTTCGATCCTCCGTTTGTTAACCACGAACATGCATGCTACCAAACTGTAGTGATCAGTCGACCAGGTGAGAGAGAGCGAGCGTGGCGAAACTCATCACATAAACAATGTCAGGTGCTGAACCTGCCCATTGAACGGCTCGCTGAACGACTGACAATCACACACTATGTCCGGATGTTCATTATGTCAAGAGTCATTATTCTGCATGCATGTCCTCACTGAAACCCCTAAACCACATAAAATCCATGCTGAAAAAACGAATAGTTGAGCTTGGAAGCAAAGTAACATTTAAAAATTAAAAGTTCATTTAGTAAATAGTGTGTGTTACCGTGGCACAGTGTAATGGTTAAGACCAGACTGAGGTAATCTTAAGCTGCAGATCTAATAATGCAAATGACAGCAGATCCTTCTTGCAACGAGAGCAGTGAGCTGGGAAGCTCACTGTCTAAGACACGTACAACGTCCTTGCTTTTGAGAAAATACCAATTTGTAGCAGATGGGGCACGGAAGTGCTCGCAGACTCCCCTCTTAAGTAGGTATATATAGAAAGTTATTATAAATATACTTGTAGTCTCTTCTAATATGTAAATGTGTGTAGAGAAAGAATGCATAACTCTTACTCGCTAATGAGTGGTAACTATTCTTAGCTTAAGCTAAGAACACAAGTCAAATTCTCCGACTCTGGTGAAAACTGACGCAACGATAATTATGAGATATGATTAGACTGACATTGAGCCATCAAACAGGCCTAACAGCACTGTTGAAACTCCTCTGATGAAACTACAATTCACTCATCAAAAAAGGCTAACGAAAAAAGTCATTGTATCAGATTAATGTTGTTTGCATGTACGCGCGCGCACGCGCACACGGAAGGGATACAGCCAGAGGTGTGTGTTCGCAGATGATGTGAAACTAATGAGGAGGATATAAGCAGACGGGGATCAGGTAAGCCTACAAAGGGATCTGACCAGCCTACAAGGGGATCTGACAAGCCTACAAGGGGATCTGACCAGCCTACAAGGGGATCTGACCAGCCTACAAGGGGATTTGACCAGCCTACAAGGGGATCTGACCAGCCTACAAGTCTGCTCCGACAAATGGCTCCTAGAGTTTAACCCCAGCAAGTGTAAAGTTGGGGAAGGAGAAAGACCGCAGACGGAGTACAGTCTAAGAAGTCAGAGCCTGCAAAACTCACTCAAGGAAAAGGATCTTGGGGTGAGCATTATACCGAACACATCTCCTGAGGCGCACATCACCCAGATAACTGTTGCAGCATATGGGCTCCTGGCAAACCTTAGAATAGCGTTTCGACATCTAAGTAAGGGGTCATTCAAGACACTCTACACCGTGTACGTCAGGCCCATACTGGAGTATGCAGCACCAGTTTGGAACCCCTACCTGGTCAAACACGTCAAGAAATAAGAGAAAGTGCAAAGGTTTGCAACAAGACTAGTCCCGGAGCTGAGAAGTTTGTCCTACGAGGAGAGGTTAAAGGAAATCAATCTTACAACACTGGAATACAGGAGCGAGAGGGAAGACATAACATATAATACTGAGAGGAATTGACAAAGTGGTTAGAGACAGGATGTTCCAGAGATGGGACACAGCAACAAGTGGACACAACTAGAAGTTGAAAACTCAGATGAATCACTGGAATGTTAGGAAGTATTTCTTCAGTCACAGAGTTGTCAGGAAGTGGAACACTCTGGAGAGTGATGTAGTGGAGGCAGGATCCATACATAGCTTTAAGAATAGGTATGATAAAGCTCATGGGGCAGGGAGAGTGGATCTAGTAGTGACCAGTGAAGAGGCGGGGCCAGAAGCTATGACTCTACCTCTGGAACCATAATTATGTGAGTACAATTAGTTGAGTACATACACACTCAGACACACACACACACACACACACACACACACACACACACACACACACACACACACACACACACACACACACACACACACACACACACACACACACACACAACACAACACACACAACATACACACACACACAACACACACACATACACACAACACACACACACAGAACGCACACACACACACACACACACACACACACACACACACACACACACACACACACACACACACACACATACAAAGACACAAGCTTATAAACGACAACCAGCACGGTTTCAGGGAAGGAAAATCCTGTGTCACAAACCTACTGGAGTTTTATGACAAGGTAACAGAAGTAAGACACGAGAGAGAGGGTGGATAGACTTGCATTTTCTTGGACTGCAAGAAGGCGTTCGACACAGTTCCTCACAAGAGGTTAATGCAAAAGCTAGAGGATCAGGCACAGTAACAGGAAAGGCACTGCAATGGATCAGAGAATATCTGACAGGAGGCAACAACGAGTCATGGTACGTGACGAGGTGTCAGAGTGGGCACCTGTGACGAGTGGGGTTCCACAAGGGTCAGTCCTGGGACCGGTACTGTTTTTGGTATATGTGAATGACATAACGGAAGGGATAGACTCAGAAGTGTTCCTGTTTGCAGATGATGTGAAGTTAATGAGAAGAATTAAATCAGTCGAGGATCAGGCAGGACTACAAAGTCTAGGTGGCCAAAGACTGCAAACCTCACTCAAGGAAAACGATCTTGGGGTGAATATAATACCGAGCACATCTCCTGAGGCACACATCAATCAGATAACTGCTGCAGCATACGGGCGGCTGGCAAACCTAAGAATAGCGTTCCAATACCTCACTAAGGAATCATTCAAGACTTTGTACACCATATACGTCAGGCCCATACTGGAGTATGCAGCACCAGTTTGGAACCCACACCTGGTCAAGCACGTCAAGAAATTAGAGAAAGTGCAAAGGTTTGCAACAAGACTAGTCCCAGAGCTAAGGGGATTGTCCTACGAAGAAAGGTTAAGGGAAATCGGCCTGACGACACTAGAGGACAGGAGGGTTAGGGCAGACATGATAACAACATATAAAATACTGCGAGGAATAGATAAGGTGGACAGAGACAAGATGTTCCAGAGAGGGGACACAGAAACAATGGGTCACAATTGGAAGTTGAAGACTTCTATGAGTCAAAGGGATGTTAGGAAGTATTTCTTCAGTCATAGAGTTGTCAGGAAGTGGAATAGCCTAGAAAGCGACGTAGTGGAGGCAGGAACCATACATAGTTTTAAGACGAGGTTTGATAAACCTCATGGAGCAGGGAGAGAGAGGACCTAGTAGCAATCAGTGAAGAGGCGGGGCCAGGCGCTATGACTCGACCCCTGCAACCACAAATAGGTGAGTACAAATAGGTGAATACACACACACACACACACACACACACACACACACACACACACACACACACACACACACACTGCTGCAGCATATGGGCGCCTGGCAAACCTGAGAATAGCGTTCCGATACTTCAGTAAGGAATCGTTCAAGACACTGTACACCGTGTTCGTCAGGCCCATACTGGAGTATGCAGCACCAGTTTGGAACCCACACCTGGTCAAGCACGTAAAAAATTAGAGAAAGTGCAAAGGTTTGCAACAAGGCTAGTCCCAGAGCTAAGGGGAATGTCCTACAAAGAAAGGTTAAGGGCCTGACGACACTGGAGGCCAGGAGGGTTAAAGGAGACATGATAACGGCATATAAAATACTGTGAGGAATTGACAAGGTAGTCAAAACAGGATGTTCCAGAGATGGGACACAGACACAAGGGGTTACAATTGGAAATTGAGGACTCACACTAGTCAAAGGGATGTTAGGAAGTATTTCTTTAGTCATAGAGTCGTCAAGAAGTGGAATAGTCTGGCAAGTGATGTAGTGCAAGCAGAAACCATACATAGTTTTAAGACGAGGTATGATAAAGTTCATGGAGCAGGGAGATCATTGAAGAAGCGGGACCAGGAGCTATGAATCGACACCTGCAACCACAAATAGGTGAGTACAAATAGGTGAGTACACACACACACATATATATATATATATATATATATATATATATATATATATATATATATATATATATATATATATATATTTATATATATATATATGAAGCCTTTTATCCACTTCTCCGAGGCTATGGGTCCCACAATTTGCACCAGAGGTGGACCCCATCAATATATATATATATATAATATATATATATATATATATATATATATATATATATATATATATATATATATATATATATATATATATATATATATATATATATATATATATATATATATATATATATTTAGTCTTAAAATATATTATATTTTCCAGGACGATCAAAGGTGACTCACGTGTAGGAAGAACAACGAAGGCTTTCGTAGAGTGTACAGGTTTAACTATAACAATTTTTTTTAATTTATTACGGCACTGAGATGGTCATATATATGGAGAAGAAGGGCTTTGAAGCATATTTAGTTCCGTATATTTTTTGACATATTCAAAGAACTTCTGTCAAAAAAATCCAAAAAATATCCTAATAAGCCCGAGGAATAATGGAAATGTGACAAGGTAACTCAGTCATTTTATTATTGATTATGAGAAAGCACTAACACACGTAAATTAAAACTAGATATACTTTCAATGAAAAGGTAAAAGTGCATTTTAGGAAACGTAGCAGAGTTTGTCTACCGAGAAAGATAACTGCATAATAGCCCCCTTGTCCTGATGGAAACTAATTAGGAAACTAATTAGGCTGAAACCAAACAAGTATCTTTAATATCAAGACGTCGCGTGATCGCGGCGAGGCAGGGAAAAAAACGATCTTACCTTGTAAGTAAGAAGAGGCAGAGGCCAGACTGAGCCTGGGAAGCAGCACCAGCAGGCAGGAACAACACTGCAAATAATATGTCTTCATGTTCGAAGTTCGACAGCGCTGTAAAACTTCCCAGGAACGTGGAGTAGGCAGGTTACAACACTAGTTTACATCCCAGGCGAGCTGAGGAACGTGGAGTAGGCAGGTTACAACACTAGTTTACATCCCAGGCGAGCTGAGGAACGTGGAGTAGGCAGGTTACAACACTAGTTTACATCCCAGGATAGCTGAGGAACGTGGAGTAGGCAGGTTATAACACTAGTTTACATCCCAGGCGAGCTGAGGAACGTGGAGTACGCAGGTTGCTACACTAGTTTACATCCCAGGCGAGCTGAGGAACGTAGAGTAGGCAGGTTACAACACGAGTTCACATCCCAGGCGAGCTGAGGAACGTGGAGTACGCAGGTTACAACACTAGTTCACATCCCAGGCGAGCTGAGGAACGTAGAGTAGGCAGGTTACAACACTAGTTTACATCCCAGGCGAGCTGAGGAACGTGGAGTAGGCAGCTTGCAACACTAGTTTACATCTCTTGCTCGCAATCTGTTTTTCTTTCCACTATAACGCCACTTTCATTAAAACACTTATCACTTTAAGACCTGTTCTCACTGCAACATGTGGTCGAACCATCACTCTGGTGCACTCATCCTCTCCTGGAGTGACGAATTAATCTCTACCTCGTTCACTACTCTTTCCACTGTTTCCTTTCACTGGCTTTCTGATTGTTAAAATTAACTTCCTTTCGCCAGTCTATTGTGTACACTTTTATTTCCAAATTATCTTGCTTGAACATTACAATCCTTATAATTTACAACAATTATAGCAAATTATAGTAAATTACCAACAACAGTTGATTATATTTCATCTCGTTGACTGTAAAGCAAGAGCATAGAACATATATTAGGCCTAGAAACTAGGCCTATTCATAAATTTAAGGCGGGCCAGCACTGCACTAGACTCTGTCTACCACATACACACAGTGTACGTGAAACATGCAAAATATACACACAGTATACAATGATAATTTAGGCAGGGTACAAATTACTTTTTTACTTTTTCTGAGCCTAAAACTAATTTATTGGGGAAAGCAGCAAATATCCACAAGTCCGTCGCTATATTATGTCCAGTGCTAAATTACGTTCATTATTATATTATGTCTTGCATAATAACAAAGTTCCTTACTCTGTTATATAAAGTTTAATAATATATCCATTGCTACATTATGTCACTTGCTGTATTATACCCACAGCAATATTATGAAGATCATATTATATGACTTAGTGGTCTCTCTGTCGTAGAAGAAATTTTAGACAGAACTTTTGTAGGCCTAAATATAACCATAGGCCTAGATATAACCAGTGGTAAAAAAAAAATCCTTTTCTCAATAAAGAACTTTTTTTTTTTTTTTAGATATTTTTAAACGTTGATTCTAAATCTGCTCTCATATATTTTTTCCCCAGCAAGAAATATGAAACATTTATTTATTTTTAATATATTTTTTAAATTTTAATGAGATTTTAGACTAATAAAACGCGCGTTAGGATAATCACTCATGCTAAATTAATAAATGCAATTGTAAACCTGCACTTGTTAAATAGCTAGAAATGGAATTTACAAGAGCTTAATGATATTCAGAGTGCGATTTTCCTCTCGTAGGCAGGAAATAAATTTTTATGTGTGTTTAAAAATTCATAAGCCAGGATTACACTTAATAATAATAATAATAATAATAATAATAATAATAATAATAATAATAATAATAATAATAATAATAATAATAATAATCTTTATTTACTACAAGTACAAGGTATACAGACCACAGCTGACATCAATGACATACTACTATATAGAAAGCCCCTTGTTATGCTGAGCATTTCGCGCAAATTGGGTCAATTTTGTCCCCAGGATGCGACCCACACCAGTCGACTAACACCTAGGTACCTGTTTTACTGATGGGTGAACATGGACAGCAGGTGTCTTAAGGAAACACGTCTTAATGTTACCACCCGTACCGGAGATCGACACCCGGAACTCAGTGTGTGAGCTGAGTGTGCTAGCAGTTGAGCTACGGGACGCCTCGTAGTAAGTGCTTGGAGATGTAATGGAGAGAGAGAGAGAGAGAGAGAGAGAGAGAGAGAGAGAGAGAGAGAGAGAAGAGAGGGAAGATGATTTAGAAGCTTATTGGCATACACTGTGGGATTTGGCCTCCGTTTTGAGTTAGTAATGGGTTAATTTTAATGGAGAAATGGGCTACTTGAAGGGTGAAAATGAGAGTCTGTTAAGTAAATGGACACAGACACAATTAATGTGACATTTTATCGTGGCAATGTTTCCCTCTCCAGAGCGTTGTCTAGCAACGTTTCACTCTACCGCTCCTGGAGAGCTGTACAGCGAAACGTTGCTTTAATAAAATGTCACATAAGTTGCAGCTGTATCCATTTACCTAACATTTTGTCGGTAATTCTACCATTATTACTAAATAAGGGACTGACCGATCGTATCTTGTCACCAACGATAAGTACAGAAGACTTCCTCCAGAATTAGCCGAAATTTGGGCACTTTAAATGCTTTAAGCTAGACGCTCAGACTGGGTGATTTACTGGTGAATGGAGCCGAAATTCCGAATTTGGAGCGAATTAACTGATGTAAAGGAAGCGTTTTCCGTTCGCGTCTCGCCAGCGATCATTACTACGAACCTTGTATAGATCTGTTAGCTAGTTGGTTGATATCGTAAAGAAATGAATTTACTACTAGAGTGTTATTAAGGCTGAATATGTTATTCTCTTATTCATTGATTGTATGTATATTAGAGTAACTTCTATTGTGGTAAATGCATTGAAAGATATACACCTCTTGGGTTAATACAAAATGAGAGATACACACATCTCGGTGAGTATACAGGGAGGTGAACACATCTCTCGGGTTTATATGCACTGTGAGATATCCATCTCCCGGAGTATTCGGTATACTATCAGAGTGAGAGAGTATTCACAAAGTGATAAATTCCATTCGTATATTCGCTGGGAGATAGAGACGTCTCAGTGTATATACACTGAGATACCCTCGACTCGGATGTATACACTCAGATATTTACATTTATCGGTGTATATACTGGGAGAGATATATACCTCTCGGGAGCAAGTGCACTTAGAGACAAACGAGAGTGAAACACCAGGTGATCCATCTGAGGAAGAAAGAAGAACAGCTCTCCAGAAACAACGAAGATATATTTGAGGTGTTAGACAAACAATTTAAAGTGGTGCACTCAGTGGAAACCGGTAATGGGTACACCAGTAACCACTGGAGATTATACACACAAGAGGGAAGAAATCACAATACTCTTGAGTGGGCCGGATACATCAAAGACGCCTAACGAGGCATCGTCATAGAACCAGTGGCTAAGATCTAAAACAAGCCAATTCGAATCGAATCAATACTCTCAGGTAAGACCCATATGGGTGAAAGGAGATTTGGAAAGAGGAAGAATAGTGGGTGAGAGGAAGGTATAATAGAGTAAGGTAAAGAGCCATGGCTAAACCCAACCGCATAGCGTTGGTTGGCATGGTAGAGGGAGTGGTTGATGAACCGTGCTGACTGCAAGATCGTGTTAGCGCAATGGAGGTACTGGAATTGGTTCGGGAGGCAAGGACATTTCACGTAGGTTGCAGCCAAACGTCAGGCTGGTTTGCTGTCGTCCTGTTTCTCACAATGCAAATTGTGTTGGAAGGGGAAGACATGAGATTTGGCTAGGTAAAACGGACGTCTTTTAAGGTCCACCCTGCAGTGGACAGGGCAGAGATTGAGAGTTAGGTGAAAGGAGTAGGTTTTAGGTGTATAGAGGAGGAGCGAGATTGTAAAGAGATTGGAAAAGGTTTAGAGTGTTGTCTGGCTGTCTAATGACTTCGTCGAGGAAAGTTGTCCAGGTGTCTTGGTGGGTTTCAAGTCAGTCTATTTGTCTGTCACTGAGTTTAGTTTAGTGTTTGGGTGTGAGCCTCTGAGCTTATACAGTCTCCCAAGGGCAGAACTGGCCATAACTCTTTTAGTGTTTATGTGGGTATGTAGTCTCAGTCTGGAGTCCAAATTAACTCCAAGGACTGTAGTGTTGAGTGTTCGTGGAATGGGTGTTCGTGTAGTGGTGGTTCTGAGGTGAACAGGCAGTGGTTGACGGCGTCCTTTTGGGAAGAAGTAGGTAATCTTGGATTTGTTGGTATTTGTTTTAATGCGCCAAAGGATCTCCCAAGCACTGATCCTGTCAGCCTCACGTTGTGTTCTGAGTGATAGATATCTGCATTGTTCGTGTGTTGTGAGTTGTGTGATGTCTGACATGTGCATATCGGTGGTGGTTGGTGGCAAAGCGTTGGCGGTAATAGAGGAGAAGGCGTTTTGTCCTTGTAGAAGGACGGAAGGAGTATCTGGTAGTGTACTGTTTTTTGGAAATGGAAATTTCGGCAGCTTGAGTTATAGAATCTTGTATAAGATTTATCTGTGTGTCAAGTCTGATGTAGGTCTGTTATCAAAGTTATGTGAGAGGTTAGTGTTATTTAGGTGTTGTTTAAAGGAGTCCCAATTTGCCCTTGAGAAGGAAGGGATGTGTCTAGAGAGAATGAGAATAGGGTTTGAAGAGATGTGAAGGGTGATAGGTATGTGATCTGAGCCAGAGAGGGAGCCTGGTGAAATGTGGTGATGAAGGTAGAGGTTGGCTCTGTTTGTAATAATTATGTCTGGTTTTCCCTGGCCTTGAAGTGTGGGTCGAGGTGTATAAGGTGTTTCAGTTGATTCCCATGAATGTTATTGTAAGTGTCGTGGA
This sequence comes from Cherax destructor, assembly GCA_009830355.1. Classification (NCBI taxonomy): domain Eukaryota; kingdom Metazoa; phylum Arthropoda; class Malacostraca; order Decapoda; family Parastacidae; genus Cherax; species Cherax destructor. The sequence continues at coordinate 217,762 of WNWK01000425.1, read as the reverse complement.
AGTCTGTATGTTTTGCGTTTAGGTCAGCAAGAAGATAGACAGGAATGTTAGAATGATTGAAGAGTAGGTTTAAGTCAGGAATGTTAATATAGGAGTTAGGTCGGGCATAAGTAGTGTAGAGAATAATGGGGCCGAGGAGAGTGAAGACTTTTACTGCCAGGCTGTGGGGGCAGGTGAAGGGAATGTTTAGAAAGCCATGTCGAATAGTGCTGTTCACCATAATGGCAGTACCATTGTAGGGGTCAGCGCTAGACTGGCGTGTAGTGTAACCCCAGTTTCTGATTCGCTGGTGTCCCGCACACATGTACTGTTTAGGAGCAGCACATCAGGGCACTCAGCCTCAACGAATTCAGTCAGGATGTGCTTGTTGTGCTTGTCTAGCTAGTTCAGGTTTTGGTCCCATCGTAGTTGTGCCGTCTGTAGTAGTCTCTCTGTTGCAACAATCATCTAATTTACTGTGTCTTTTGGGTGTCTGAAGTTGAAGAGCGTGAGGGTTTCTGTAGTTTAGTGGATTTTTCAATGTTGTCACGTTCTGCACTGGTGTCGGTAATTGGGTGCTCTTTGGGGTTGTTGTATTTGCTTCTGGTAGGATAACGAGAGGTGTGAATTTGGACAGAGTAATTGGCGCCCATGGAGAACGTGGTATTTGGAGGAGCAATGAAGGTAGAAGAGGTGGAGACAGAGTGAGTAGAGGGTGTGGTAGATGTAGAAGGTTCGGTGTTAGCAGGTGTGTAGGAAGGGGAAGGTAAGGTAGGTTCAGCAGAGTTGGTGTTGTAGATGAAGATGCAGGAGGGTTGTTTTGGGAAGGAATAGTTGGGGTGGAAGTGGTGGATTCGAGGAGGTTGAGAGAGGCAGCTAAATCGTTATCTTGGCGTGGAGGAGGTAAGGAAAAGTCAGAAGGGAAGGAAAGAGGAGTTAGGCCGTTTGCAGAGAAGAGGTCGTTGAGAAATTTAGTGAAGTTAATGTCACAAGCCAGTTGATACGGGATAACACAGCCAGAGATCTGCAAGATGACCTTCGTGTTGTAGATGAGCTCTAAGCCACACTGACTAACCTTCCAAGTCACAATATTAAATAAAGGAGACAAATAAGAGGTACTGAACTACACACCTGTATCACTGACGTGCATAATGTGTAAGCTAATCAATATGATAATGAGAAAGAGAGTGACACAACACTTGAAGACTAGTTGTTTCTTAAACAATAATCACCATGGGATTAGAGATGATATATCTTGTCTTACTAACCTCTCACTCTATGACAAAGTAACAGAGAGAGAGAGAGAGAGAGAGAGAGAGAGAGAGAGAGAGAGAGAGAGAGAGAGAGAGAGAGAGAGATGAGGGGATTGCATAGTCCTGAACTTCAGGGGTATTTTATTGTCTACCTCACAAGAGATTGGGCATAAACATGGTGTTGGCTGAAATAATAGGAAACGTACAAAAGTGGATCAAAGATACCTTAAGGTATGTTAGAATAGGGAAGTGTGTAAAAAGCGAGATTCCTCAAGGATAGGTAGTAGGCCCAATACTGTGTCTGCTATATGGGAATGATATACTAGAAAGGACTGGATGAAATGCATCCCTGTTAGCTGATGTAAAAGTAGTTTAGATAACATGAGCAGAGGCTGTAGATAGTCTGGACAAACTACAAGACTGGCCAGTTAAATGGTTACTTGAATTCATCCGTCGCAAATACAAGGTGAAGGCTGGGGAGGACAGAGGATAGGAGGATTAAGACAAAAGGAGGACAAAGGTTACAGACCTCACTCAAGAAGAAAAGCCTAGAGGTTTGTATAGTGCCAAGCATATCGCTGGAGGCATATATGTAAACTGAATGATCTTCGCAGACAATGTTTGTTTGGTAAATCTAAGAATGGCCTTCGGGAATCTCAACAATGAGTCATTCATAACCCTTAGTACAAGACAAGTCATTTCCATCTTGGAGAAGTCTGTTCCAGCATGGAACACACACTTGGCACAGCACATTAAGAAACTGGAGAACAAGCCTCAACCTGCCACAACTATAGAACAAAACCAGGGCGGACATAACTCACAAAATACATAAGGATATAAGGTTTGAGAAAAGGAAAACTGGGCACAGATGTAAGTTAAAGATACAGATGAGGAGTCATAGGGATATAAGAAGTATTTTCTTCTCATCATGGTAAACACGAGTTTATATGACCTAACCAAAGAAGTGATAGGTATGAGATGCCCCAGTAGGAGGGACTGAATCTGGAGACGTTGCCAGGAGCTATGGCTCAACCCCTTCAGCCACGTATAAGCAAGTGCATATAAGTAATCACCTGTCGATAAAAAACCGGACAATACACACAACCTAGTGTATATACATTGAGAAATACAATCCACTGACTTAGACACCACTCTGTATAAATATACTGAGAGATCAGCACACATAGGAGTTGTTACATAGAGAGAGAGACTTCTCTGGTGATACATACCTTTACTGAGTGATACATACCTCTACCAAGTGATACATACTTCTTGGTGCATATACACTGAGAGATACATATACTGCACATTAAGAGATGCATCTCTATCGGTGTATTTTTACCGAGAGATACAAACATTATCGTGTATATTCACTTGGGTATACACGACGTCCAGGGTATACACACCGAGAAATATACACACCTGTTAGTGTATATGCAATGAATATTACACACCTCTCACATTGCAAATGAAATGAGATATACACATCTCTCGGTATATACTCACCTAGTGATATATACATCTCGTGTATTTACACTGAAAGATTCACACCTCTCGGTGGATATATACTGAAGGATACATATCTTTCCGATAATATACACAGATAATCTCCGGTGAATATACAGTACTCTGTCCGTGTAAGTATACTTAGAGATTCACACCACTCCGTGTATGTACACTGGGAGATACCCTCCTTTCTTTGTATATATACTGAGAGAAACATACCAATACCAGTGTAAATACTGGGAGATACACTCTTCTCTGAATGTATCAGAGATAGATAGATAGATCTGTCCGTGTTTATCTTCAAGCATTTATTTTGGTTAATTGGTAATTGGGCTTACAGTCTATCGACTAAACGAGGCTTATCCAGGCGTCATGTATCCTGTACAATACCAGTTAAGAATAATTTAATTTTCCAACCTGAGATTAAAGGAAGCTTGCCAGTGTGTTCTGAGTGGTATATACCGTGTCAAATATTCACTCTCAGTGTATATTCATTGAAATATGTACACTTCTCGGTGTATATACACGGCGATGAACATCTTACGATGTATATACACTGAGATATACATTTCTGTGTATATTCTGAAAGAGATACAGGCGTCTCAGTGTATATATACACACTGAAAAAAACGCACTTGTCGTTATATATTCATTAAGAGATACCCACTTCTCAATGTATATACACTGAGACATGCACTTCCCTAGGTGTTTATGCATATATGTATATACCTTTCGATGTATATACGAACTTTTTGGGGTATCTACAAAGAGAGATACCCAAATCTCGGAGTATATACACTGAGAAGTATACGCCTCTCGAAACATACACACTGATAAATACAAACCTCAGAGTGTATATGAACAGATAGATACACACTTATCTGTGTATAAATATTGAGATATACACGTCTATCTCTGTATATTAGCTGAGAGATACACATTTCACACTGAACAAACACTGTGTATATTCCTTATATGTATATTGTACAAAATAATAATAATAATAATAATTGCTACAACAATTATATTTACACTGAGCAGGTGAAAAATGTTTTCCATATTTTTTCATGATTTTTTTAAAGTGCATTATTTAATCAGAATTTTCATATTTTTTTTTTTTTTATTTTTTTTTTTAGCAAAATACAGTATAAGCAAATTGTTTTATTGTGTAACAAGTCTGAAGGCTAGAAATAATGTAATGCAGAATCCAGTTTTTATTTTAATTCGACTATTTGTGAAGGTAAGTACGGATAGTCTGTGTGAGAATGGTCGATTCTCCTTCAGTGCCAGACATAACTGTCAGCCTTAGTGTCCTTGGTGTCAGTCTCAGCGCCAGCCCTTGCTGTCAGACTCTATGCCAGTCCTTACTCTCAGTGTCAGTACCAGCCGTTACTGTCAGCGTCAGTGCCAACCCTTATTGTCAGCGTCAGTGCAAGATCTGTCAACGTCAGTGCAAACACTTACTGTCAGCGTCATTGCCAATCCTTACTATCAGCCTAAGTGCCAGTCCTTACTGTCAGGGTCAATGCCAGTCTTTACTGTCAGCATCAGTGCCAGCCTTTACTGTCAGCGTCAGTGCAAGCCCTGTCAGCGTCAGTGCCGGCACTTATTGTTAGCGTCACTGTCAACCCTTATTACCAACCTAAGTGTCGGCCCATACTATCAACCTCACTGTGGGCCCCGGACTATCAGCCTCAGTGTCGGCTCTTACTGTCAACCTCGGTGCCAGCTTTTACTGTCAACCTCACTGTTAGCCCTTACTATCAACCTCATTTTCGGGTCTTACTATCAATCTCAGTGTGGGCCCTTACTGTCAACCTAAGTGTGGGCCCTTACTATAAACCTCAGTGTGGGCCCTTACTGTCAACCTCAGTGTGGGCCCTTACTATTAACCTCAATGTCGGCCCATACTGTCAACCTCAATGTCGGCCCTTACTATCAACCTCAATGTTGGCCCTTACTGTCAACCTCAGTCTGGGCCCTTACTATCACCCTCAGCTCTGTCCGTCATCCATAGTGCCATTTCTTATTGTCATCTATAGTGCCAGCCCTTACTATCAACCTCAGATCCTGCTCCTACTGTCATCAATAGTGCCAGCCCTTATAGTCAGCTTCAGTGCTAGTAATTGCTCTCAGCCTCAGTGCAAGAACTGTCAACCTTAATACCTGCACTTCCTTCAAGCCTTAGTGTTTGTTTTTGCTATCAAAACCCAGTGAAAATCAGGGGTGCCGTGGGCACAATAAGAGAACACAGTATCAACATCCGTGATCCAGACCAGTGAAAAGCAGGGGTGCCGTGGGCACAATAAGAGACCACTGTATCAACAACAGTGGTCCCAGACCAGTGAAAAGCAGGGGTGCCGTGGGCACAATGAGAGAACATAGCATCAACATCCGTGGCCCCGGATTATTCAGCATCTTACCAGAAGATATCAGAAACGCTGCTGGGACAAGTGTAGAAGTCTTCAAGAGGAAACCGAACAAATATCTTCACCAGGTGCCAGACCAACCAGGCTGTGATGGATATGTGGATGAGCAGGACACCAGCAATAACAGCCTGGTTGACCAGGCTAACACAAACAAGCCTGACCCATGGCCGGGCTCTGGGAGTAGGAAAAACTCTCGTAACTCACCAAAGGCATATCAGAGGTGTATCAATAGCCCTTACTCGGGTTGTTGATATATCTCAGTACCAGCCCTTTCTATCAGTGCCAGCCCTTTCTCTCAGTGCCAGCTCTTTCTATCAGTGCCAGCCCTTTCTATCAGTGCCAGCCCTTTCTAGAAGGGACAGTTCTTTCTACCAGTGCCAGCCCTTTCTATAAGAGCCAATTCTTTCTACCAGTGCCAATCATTTCTATCAGTGCCTGCCCTTTCTATCAGTAAGAGCCCTTTCTATCAGTGACAGCCCTTTCTATCAGTGACAGCTCTTTCTATTAGTGACAGCCCTTTCTACAAGTGCCAACCCTTTTTATTAGTACCAGCCTTTCAGTAAGAGCCCTTTCTATCAGTGATAGCCCTTTCTATCACTGACAGCCCTTTCTATCAGGGCCAGTTCTTTCTATCAGGGCCAGTCTTTTCTATCAGGGCCAGTCCTTTTTTTCAATAGTAGCCCTTTCTATCAGTGCCAGCCCTTTCTGCCAGCCACAGTGTCAGCCCTTACTGTCAGCCATAGTGCCAGCCCTTACTGCCAGCCACAGTGCCAGCCCTTTGTTTAATTTATGTACACACAAGAAGTGTGGAGTCTGGGTCCACTAAGAGCTAATTTGTACTAACCAGTAAAAATGCACATTATCTTATTTTAGTTTTTAATGCTAAGTAATTTTATTATATTATACTATTATGAATACGTTTAAACGAGTGTTGTGTTTAAGATCAAAGTAATTGTAAAACATTTGGTAAAATTCCATAGGAATTTCTTGAGCATACAGTTTTGGTCTTGTAGTGAAATTATTCCAGGTCACATATGTTTCTAGTTTATTCACCGCACTCTAAAGAAAAATGTAAAAGTTTACAATTTTTTTGTATAACTCAAGTTAAGGGAATGTATTTACAAGTTGAGATATTTGAACGTCTCAGTACACGTTATGATGTTGCGTGACAGACGCTGTTATGGTGCGTGACAGACGCTGTTATGGTGCGTGACAGACGCTGTTATGGTGCGTGACAGACGCTGTTATGGTGCGTGACAGACGCTGTTATGGTACGTGACAGACGCTGTTATGGTGCGTGACAGACGCTGTTATGGTGCTTGACAGACGCTGTTATGGTGCTTGACAGACGCTGTTATGATGCGTGACAGATGCTGTTATGGTGCGTGACAGACGCTTTTATGGTGCGTGACAGACGCTGTTATGGTGCGTGACAGACGCGGCGATGTACCGAACACTGAGGGTGGAGGAGACCGAGCCCAACACACCCACACACACACACACACACCCGCTCACACCGTTGCCCCAACCACTACTGACTTCCTTCTCACAGCTCTGCCTCCTGCTGCTGCTGCTGCTGCTGCTGCTGCTGCTGCTGCTGCTGCTGCTGCTGCTGTTGCACAAGCGTTCACTCCACGACGCAGTAACTTCCTCATTCACCTGCGTAATGTTGCCTTAAATCAATGTAATATATTTCAATGTTCAGTTTTTAATGTGCTGTAATTTCTTATGGTCTTCGACCCTCAAATTTAATTAGGAATGAAAGTTTGTATTTGAGGCATAATGATAACTTTCATCCTAACTGGTTATCCTAACTGGTCATCCTAACTGGTTATCAAGGCATACTGTCACTAACATGGTTAATCTACTGGTCATCTAACTGGATCATCACTAAGCTGTTAATCTAGAAAACGTCATCTAAACGTGTATCGGACTTGTTAATCAATGTATTAACTTCTCGCAGGTAATACTGTATCGAGACTCTATGGTTAATCAAGTATTAACGTCACCTAACTATTAACGTTCTAACTGGTTCTGAAGAACAAGAGTCGATGTTCATCCACACTAATAAGATTTCCAAGAACAGTGACCTTCATATTCGGATTAATGGAAGGAAGACCAAGCTTCCTCCTTGACCCTCTAGCTTCTACATTTAATTTGCAGGAACGTCTCTGAGGCTTGGCCAGAGTAGCGATATTGGGCAGTGCGGAAGCTGTTGATAAAGACCAACGTTACTTCGCAAACTTTTTACTTTGCGTTTATTAGGATGAAATTCCTATGTGCCTTTCCAGAATAAAAAAAATGCTACATCATTGGTTTTGGTTCTGCTTGAGAGGAGTTTGAAAGGCTAGACAATTAAAATTATTTAATGTGTATTTTGTGAGTCAATAAATTCCTAGAAAACCTGTAACTGAATCCCAAACAAAGAAATATTATTAAACAAGTTTATAACAGAACAATAGGATAAGAAAATTCTCTAAAAACATGTGGAATAAAATCTATGGATAGTTCCAATTGTTTCATGTCCAAGCACCTTCCACTTAAAACCTCAAGCCCACCCTGGGACGACCCCGTTACCTCATTCCTTTAAACCCTTCCTTTTATTCTGTCCACCTCCTATCATTCTGTCCACCGACGCCTCCTATCATTCTATCCACCGCCTATCATTCTGTCCACCGCCGCCTTCTGTTCATTCTATCCACTTCCTCTAATTCTATCCACCTCCTCTTTCCATTCTATTCAGCGCTTCCTTTCAATTTATCAACCTCCTCCTCTCATTCTTTCAACCTCATATCATTCTAACAACCACCTCCTCCTCTAATTCTATTCACCTCCTCTTATTCTATCCCCCTCCTTCTCTCATTCTATCCACCTTCTCCTTTCAGTCTATCCCCCTCCTTCTCCTCTAATTCTATTCATCTCCTCTTATTCTATCCCCTTCTCCTATCTTTCTATCCTCCCCTCCTCCTCTCGCTCTATCCACCACCTCAAGCACTTTACCCACATTTCCTCTCTTGTTTCCTTATTGACACTGCTGGATATTGTTCCTCACTGCCCAAGTGCATGAAATCGTCGCCTTCCTTTCACTGTCTACGTTTAACCTCGACTCACAGTATCCTCTCCCTCTTTGCGGTGTCTAAACCTTTTCAATAAATATCTTCGCTTTTTCATTTTTAAATGCCAAGTCTATTTGCTTCCCCGGCTTTCTTAACTTATTTAACTTCAAAACTGTTTCTCGCTTTCTTAGTCTAAGCAACAGTTCCAATAGAGATTTATCAAATAAATATGTTTTTGTTTTTACACGTCAAAATACACACACACACACACTGTGTGCCACTAACAACAATCTTCAAAAAATCTATTGAAACAGGGCAACTATCAGAGGTGTGGAAGACAGCAAACGTAGTCCCAGTTTTTAAGAAAGGAGACAGACAGGCAGCATTAAACTACAGACCATTGTCGCTGACATGTATAGATTATCAGGAGACGAGTGGTGAAGCACCTAGAAGGGAAGGAGCTCATACACAATAACCAGCACTGTTTCAGGAATAGGAACTCCTGTGTCACAAACCTGTTGGAGTTTAACGGCAAGGTAACAGATATAAGGCAGAAGAGAGAGGGTTGGGTAGACTGCTTTTTCTTGGACTGTAAGAAGGCTTTCGACACAGTTCCGCACACAGCAAAGGCTAGAGGAACAGACAGATAACAAAAAATGGTACAATACCGTGACTGGAACAATACACACACAACCCGCACATATAAGAAAGAGAGGAGCTTACGACGACGTTTCGGTCCGACTTGGACCATTTACAAAGTCACACTAACACACTGTGTTGTTGTCCTCACCCTATGCGGGCCGCCAGCTTCATTGCAGTGCTCCTTTCCTAGAATATGACTGACTCCTACTACTACTACTACCACTACCACCACTACCTCCATTATTTCCCCTCCACCACTTTCTTGTGCCCTCCCCTGTCTGCCTGCCTATAAATACCCCTTCTTCCTGTCCTATGTGTTAGTGTGACTTTGTAAATGGTCCAAGTCGGACCGAAACGTCGTCGTAAGCTCCTCTCTTTCTTATATGTGCGGGTTGTGTGTGAACAGACAGATATTGCAGGAAACTGCAATGGATCAGAGAATACCTGACATGAAAGAAACAACAGGTGATGGTATGTGACAAGGTGTTAGAGTGGGCACATGTGACGATCGAGATTCCACAAGGGTTAGTCCTGGGGCTGTTGTTGTTTCTGGTTAATGCAGAGAATTCAAGCGGACGAGGACCAGGTAGGACTACAAAGAAATCTGGACAGGCTGCAATCCTGGTCCGACAAATAGCTGATGGAGTTTAATTCCACCAAGTGCAAAGTCATAAAGCTTGGATAAGAACTGATGGAGTACATGCTCGGGAGTCAAAGACTGCAAACCTCATTTAGGCGCATGGCAAACCTAAGAATAGCGTTTCAACACATAAGTACGGAGGAATTCATGACACGTTAAGAAATTGTAGAAAGTATAAAGGTTTGCAACAAGACTAGTCCCAGATCTATGGGGTATGTCCTATGAGGAATGTTTAAGAAAACTGAACCTAACGTTATTGGAGGAGAGGAGGGATAGGGGGATGGATAAAATACTGAGAGGAATTGACATGGTGGACAGGAACAGAATGTTTCAGAGACGGGACACTGGACCAAGGGACCATAACTGAAAGTTGAAAACTCAGATGAGAACACTTATGTTAGGAAGTACTTCTTCAGCACTATATTTGTCAGGAAGTAGAACAATCTGGAGTGATGTAGTGGAAGCAGGATCCTTCCATAGCTTTAATGAGAGGTACGACAAAACTCTGAGAGCAGGGAGATTGGATACAACGGTGCTTATGGTTTGAAGTCGTTCAGAAGAGTCATTCTTGAGAAACACTTTATTTAATAAATCTCAAATTGAAATTTACGTAGTTCAATGTGAACGCCTAGTTTTTTTTTAGTAAAGTCCAACAGCAATGAAAGTTTCAAGCCGATCAGAAAAAGTATTCTCCAGTAATTGAGCTGCTTAAAAAAAGTTTTTTTGTTTTTTTAATTTTCGTAAAATTTAAAATTGCGCCACCCAGGTTAAACTTATGAGATATCTCACAAAAAATCATCATTAATAATTTGAACTTATAGTAAGTAATAATAGCGTGAACTTTGCGTCCAGGAAACCACACCAGTTGTGGAAATTTGAAGCCGATCAGACGTGTCATTCTCCAGTTATGGAAATGGAAAATTAAAGACAAATGCAATATAATGTGATCCTTTCATTGTCAACGTTTCGCCCACACAGTGGACTTCATTAAGTCACTAACAGATCTGTTTGTGACATGATAAAGTCCACTGTGTGGGCAAAACGTTGTCAATAAAGACTCACATTATACTGCATTTGTCTTTAATTTTCCATTGCCATAACTGGAGAATGACACATCCGATCGGCTTCAAAATTTCAACACTGGTGTTGTTTACCGCATCGTGTCTGTATTTTAAACCATTTATCGATTGCATGTTCGTTTAAACTATTTTACTACGTCAACATATTTCCTGAACACAAGCAAAACTCAACTGGCACTATCCTGGGGTGTCAGATGCGTCACCCATTAAATACTGAAGCCGTTCAGAAAAGGTAAAATTAAATTTATTTACTAACGTGATTTAACGGGAATAAAAACTTCAGCCCGTTTCACGTATAAAATGGTCAGCTCTGCTCCTTGAATTTCACTCTCCACCCTCGTTGAATTACGAGGCTCCTTAAATAACAAAAAAAGGCACAATACGAGGCTCCTTTTTATGAACGTCTGACGCTCCGCCACTGAAGAATCTGGATGTTGTCGGAGTCATGCCAGGATGCTGGGAATCTGTTCAACGACTTTGGTACTTTATAGTTATAATTATGACCATAATTTTTAAAGGGGTGGACCGGTAAGCCAGTGGTAGGCCTCGGTCAGATGACCAAAAGTTTCCAACGGCGGGTCATCATCTGACTAAGACCCTCGTCAGGAAACACTTGCCCTGCTTCCTGACGAACCTTACCTATGTGCAAGAAAGGTATAGAATACTGACAAGATGAAAGTTAAGATACATGTGCAACATCTGTGTATCTTTATTGTAGACGTTACGCCATCTAGTGACTATCAATACAGATTCCAGGACATAACTTCAAGACAGTAGAACTATGTACAAAAGATGAGGTAATCAGTCCCTCAGTCTTGGAGTTGGTGTGAAGAGCACCGTAGTTGTGGAGAGTCTGGAGCACAGACAAGGAGGCTGGCGCTTATACAGGCGTCAGGTAGGTAGGGACGGGTAGCAGACGAGGGCATAGTCACTGGTAGGCTGGATTCCCCAGTGGAAGTAGGTCATACCCAAAGGGATGGGTTAGTTGTAGTAGTAGTTACAGTAGCCGTGAAGGAGGTCATGTAGATGACCTCTCAACCAAGATTCCATGATGTTGCAGTGTCTGACAAGTTGTACAAGAAAGGTATCTTACCTAACCTAACAGCTTTGGTTATAGGGAACGTTAACTTCCAGGATGAACCTGACCATAGCTAACGTGCACGTTGAAAATCATAGGAAACAGATAAATCAGAAGCTAAGAAAAGTGTAGAATTTAAATTAAAAAAAATGGCCTCCATAGCCTAGTAAAAGAGGAACGGCAAACAACTAGAAAAACTGACGAAGTCGACGAAGTCGACGGATTACGCATCGAGTTACCAGCAAAATATGAAATAGGAAGCCGATGGATGAGGCTTCTCCAGTTACAGGTAAAATAAAAACGAAATGTTGAAGGAAGAAACTAAAAAAAGGTAATTAAGGCGACAAGTTGAAAAGTCCCCATTTAACAGCTTAATTAACTATAATAATGATTTCAGTTCAGTAAATAAATCATTAATAATATAATCATACAGCGCTGTCAGTAAAATAAAGACTAACTCTTCTTTGAACTGTAACTCTCAGCTGCGTGGAGTTGAATTCAATGGTTTTCTTAAGGAAATATAGACTTTAGCATTCTTTGCCGACCTTAGACTTCCCTACCCAGCAGTGATTTATGTCCCTACTGGTTTAGCGCTTAGTTTTGATAATTTTCTTAATAGCTCTTCTTCTTTATTTCCTCTATTCTCCATGGGGAAGTGGAAAAGAATCTTTCCTCCGTAAGCCATGCGTGTCGTATGAGGCGACTGAAATGCCGGGAGCAATGGGCTAGTAACCCCTTCTCCTGTATACATTTACAAAAAAGAGAATAACAATAATAATAATAATCTTAAGGAATTATTTTCCACGTACTTACCAGAGAATTGTTCTTTTGATCGGCTTCAAACCTTAAATTCTGGTGCATCATGATATACGAGACACTTGTGCAACATTTGGCTTTCTATATTCTGGAAACGTTTCGCCAGCCAGTGACTTCTTCAGACCAGTGCAGAGAAACAGTGGACCTGAAGAAGCCACAGTGGCTGGCGATGCGACTCCAGAATAAAGATTTCCAAATGTTGCATCAGTGTGTTATTTATCATCTTTTGGGGTTTCTATACCATTTATTCACGCTGGTGTATCACAATGAGATTATTTATGGCTCAGAAAGACACTTGAGTAAACACTGGGATGTATTTATTAGAAAACGTTTCAGTCCTGGGACCTCGATCACTTCTAACACAGAGATTAATTTTAGCCGCTTAGTGCCAATTAATCAGCTGTTTTTAAAGAAAGTCGATCGAATTGAATTTTTTTTCAAAAAAAGACGTGATCATATATATATTTTTATTATAGAGTGAAAGGGAATTTTAAATGGAATATTAGATGTATTTTGGCCGCTGCTCAATCCGAACAAGTTATCAACAAAGAAAGTAAAGAGGTTTAAAGAGAGGTACGATAAGGCTCTTGAAGCCATGGGACTGAGAACCTATGAGCGACCAGAGATAAGGCGGGCTAGAAGCCGAGACTGGACCCCCGCAAGCACGTATAGGCGAGTACACACACAGATGATGTAAAGTTGATGAGAAGAATTCAATCGGACGAGGACCAGGCCTGCAGCCTGGAGTTCAACCCCACCAAGTGCAAAGTCATGAAGATTGGGTAAGGGCAAAGAAGACCATAGATGGAATACAGTCTAGGGGGCCAGCGACTACAAACTTCACTCAAGGAAAAGGATCTTGGGGTGAGTATAACACCGGGTACATCTGAGGCGCACATCAACCAAATAACTGCTGCAGCATACGGGCATTTCAATATGGATTCGTTCAGGACCCTGTACACTGTGTACTTTAGGCCTATATTGGAGTATGCAGCACCAGTTTGGAACCCACACCTAGGCAAGCACGTAAGGAAATTAGAGAAAGTGCAGAGGTTTGCAAGGAGGCTAGTCCCGGAGTTAAGGGGCATGACCTACGAGGAGAGGTTAAGGGAAATCGAGTTGACGACACATGAGGACAGAAGGGACAGGGAAGACATGATAACAACATATAAAATACTGAGAGGAATCAACAAGTCGGACAGGGACAGGATGTTTCAGAGATGGGACACACTAACAAGGGGTCACAATTGGAAGTTGAAGACTCAGATGAGTCACAGGGATGTTAGGAAATATTTTTTCCGTCAAAGAGTGGCCAGGAAGTGGAACAGTCTGGAAAGGAAGGTGGTGGAGGCAGTGATATGATACAGCTCACGAAGCAATGAGGGAGTGACCTAGTAGCGACCAGTGAAGAGGCGGGGTTAGGAGCTATGACTCGAGCCCTGAAACCAAAATTAGGTGAGCACAATTCGGTGAGCGCACACACACACACACACACAATGATTGTCCAGACACTCTCAGCTTTCTTGTCGGAGTTCATGGGTTCTATATATACTATAGCAATACACGTTTTATGATTTGTGGAGGACAGCTCTATATATAGCTATGACAATATATAGCTATGACAAGGGAAGTGAGGCCACAAGTCAGTGATGCCAGTCTAGGAGGTTTAGGAGTCGGGGCCGGGAGCTAGGTACCTCCCCAGTAAATACTGATCGTTAAGTACACAGACAATCATATATCTATATATGTCGTGCCGAATAGGTAGAACTTGCGATTTTGTCTTAAATAGCAACGCTCTTCTTGCCGAATAAGGCAAGCGAAAATGTGTGTATGCAATAATTTTGCAAAATTATTCTGAACCTAATGAAAAAAATATGTCATTGTGTTTGTTTATTATTAAATTATTGTAAACTTATCTAAAATATATTTTGTTGGATTAGAATAACTTAAATTGAGTTTGTTATAAGAAGGTTAGGTAAGTTTTCTAAGATTCTTTTGTTTCAAAATTATTAATTTTTACATTAACATAAATTAAAAAAATATATCTTTAAACGTATAAGAGAATATTTTAGAAAGCACTTAATTTTAAATGAGTCCTTCCAAATTGACCAATTTTACCTATTCGGCACGACACACACACACGATCAGTGAAGAGGCGGGGTCAGGAGCTGAGTCTCGACCCCTGCAACCACAAATAGGTGAGTACACACACATATACCTCTTCTTGAAGCTATGTATGGATCCTGCCACTGTGATTTCATTCTCCAGATCGTTCCACTTCGTGGCTTCACTTAGAAAAAATACTAACATTCCTGTAACTCATGTGTGTTTTTAACATACAGTTGGTTGTGGCTCATGTTCCTCTTAAATAATCTGTCCCTGTCCACCCTATCAATTTCTCTCAATTTGTTGTACGTTTTTTCATCCCCCTCCCCCTAGCCTGCACTTACCTCTTGTTACAGTTATGGATGGAGTCTCCACTATATCACTCTCCAGATTGTTCTACTTCTTGACAACTCTATGACTGAAGAAATACTCTTAATATCCTTGTGACTCATCTGAGTTTTCAACTTCCAGTTTTGACTCCTAGTTGCCGTGTCCCATCTCTGAAACATTCTTTCCCTAAGATAAGATAAGATAAGATTTCTTTGGATTTTTAACCCCGGAGGGTTAGCCACCCAGGATAACCCAAGAAAGTCAGTGCGTCATCGAGGACTGTCTGTCTTATTTCCATTGGGGTCCTTAATCTTGTCCCCCAGGATGCGACCCACACCAGTCAACTAACAACCCAGGTACCTATTTGCTGCTAGGTGAACATGACAACAGGTGTAAGGAAACACGTCGAAATGTTTCCACCCGCCGGGAATCGAACCCGGGCCCTCCGTGTGTGAAGCGAGAGCTCTAGCCACCAGACCACCGGGCCACCTTTTTAACTCCTCTCAGTATTTTATTTGTCTTTATCATATCCCCTCTATCTCTCCTGTCCTCCAGTGTCGTGAAGATGTTTTCCCTTAACCTCTCCTTTCTTTAATTTCTTTACGTCTTTGACCACATGTGGGTTCTATCCTGGTGCTGCATACTCCAATATGGGCCTAACATACAATTCTTGAATGACTCCTTACTTACATGTCGAAACGTTATTCCTAGATTTTCCAGGCGTCCACATGCTGCAGCTGAATCAATTTCTTATGTCAAGTCATTCACATATACTAGAAACAGCACCTGACCCAGGACTGACCCTTGTGGACCCCACACTCGACCCATGCACCCACACTGACTCCTCGTCATGTACCAGCACACGTTGTTTCTTTCCTGTCAGGTATTTCCTGATCTAATGCACTCCTTTCAATGTAATTCCAACCTGCTCCATTTTGCTTTTCAATCAATCTCTTGTGTGGTACTGAATCAAAAGCTTTCTTACAGTCCAAGAAGATGCAATCTACACATCCCTCTCTCTCTCTTCTTTCTCTCTCCCTCCTGTCTTCTGTTACCTTGTCGCAGAACTCCAGTAGGTTTGTGATATTGGATTTCCCTTTCTTGAAGCATTTTTGGTTTATATGTAACAGCCAATTCCTTTCTAGGTGATCCACCACACTTCTCCTGATAATCTTCTCCATAACCTAACATAATATACATGTCAGCGACGCACAACTGTAGGTTAGTGCTGCCTGTTTGTCTCCTTTCTTAAAAATTGGGACTACGTTTGCTGTGTTGCCCAATTTTAATAGATTTACTGAAGATTATTGGTAGTGGCACACACAGTGCCTCTGCTCCCTCTCAGGACCCACGGAGAGATGTTATCTGTGCCCACCACCTTCGAGGTATCTAGTTCACCTAACAGTTTCTTCACCTCCTCCTTGGTTGTGTGTAGTGTCCAGCACTTGCTGGTGCACCCTACTCCCTCGGTTTGCTGGAAGCCTCTCTGTCTCCACTGTGAATACCTCCCTGAATCTTGAGCTGAGTTCCTCACATACTTTCCGGTCGCTCCCAGCGAGAGTGTGTGTACTCACCTAATTGTCAAAGCTCCTGGCTCAGAGTCTGTGTGTATCAACAACAACAATAATTATAATAATCCTCGCTTACTCCATAACAACCAAAAACTGAACATCGTGTACTCACACACCGGTGAATGTAAAATATTCAGCAGAGTCGTTATCAAGCGAGGACAGGTTCAGAAATCCCGGGTAAAATATTGGTGAGAAAATTTGTGGTAGTGTGTCTCATGTCGGACGGTGATCAAACTATATTCAGCAAATAAAATCAGGCGGCAGGCACGCTGGGAGCTACAGTATAGGGCTTATATATATCATCAACGTGTTGTTTGTCCATTTTCATACGTCATTGTTGTTTATATCATGATTTAATTGCCATATCAATTATTTACTTATGTGCTTGACACGATCCATAACTCAGACAGTGCTAACTAACGTGTGATGAAGAGTAATTTGCTAGTGTGTGTGTGTACTCACCTAGTTGTGGTTGCAGGGGTCGAGTCACAGCTCCTGCCCTCGCGTCTTCACTGGTCGCCACTAGGTCACTCTTCCTTCTCCATGAGATTTATCATACCTCTTCTTAAAGCTATGTATGGATCCTGCCTCCACTACATCACTTCTCAGACTATTCTAATTCCTGACAACTCTGTGACTGAAGAAATACTTCCTAACATCCCTGTGATTCATCTGAGTCTTCAACTTAAAATTGTGACCCTTGTTGCTGTGTCCCATCTCTGGAACATCCTGTCTCTGTCCACTTTTTAAATCCTCTCAGTATTTTTTGTCGTTAAAATATCCTCCCTATCTCTCCTGTCCTCCAGTGTCGTCAGGTCGATTTCCCTTAACCTCTCCTCGTAGGAGAGGAAATTCTTCGTGCCTGTGTAGTCCCCTCTCTTGTAGTTTGGCTTCGTTCGACTTGTCCTTCCTACTTCCCTCTCCACTTGTAACTCTACTATGTATTCGCAGCTCAGAACCACATGGTCACTGGCCCCGAGGGGACTTTCATATGTGATGTTCTCAATATCTGCACTACTCAAGGTGAATACTAGGTCCAGTCTTGCTGGTTCGTCCTCTCTCTCTGGTAGTGTCCCTTACGTGTACCACCTCCATCGTCTTAGCCCTCCACGTTTCTGGGCCCCCATGTGGCTCCAGGTTTTCCCAGACGATTTCCTTGTGATTGAAGTCACCCATAATCAGCAGTTTTGCCCTGCTAGCATGAACCCTTCTGGCCACTTCAGCCAGTGTGTCAACCATCGCTCTATTACTCTCACACTCTTGCCTTGGTCTCCTTATGTTCTGTGGTAGGTTATACATCACTGCAATTACCACCTTGAGACCTCCAGACTGAAGTGTTCCTATTATGTAGTCTCTTGCTTCTCCTGTCTCCTCTCTCCAGCTCATCAAAATCCCATTGGTTTTTGATGAGCAGTGCCACTCCTCTAACCCCTCTGTCCCCTATGTCTTTCCTCAGGATCTGATATCCCATTGAAAAGATGGCATCTGTTATCATTCTTGTTAGCTTGGTTTCTGAGAGAGCTATGATGTCCGGTGATTCCTCTTTGACTCTTCCGTGCCACTCCTGCCACTTATTTGTTATTCCATCAGCGTTGGTGTACCATACCTTCAGCTTCCTCTCCAACACTGTATTCTGGGGGTCTATGAGGGTGGGGACCTGGCAGTGTGCTGTGGGATTCTACAACGTAGTGTTGGGTGGGGGCTGTAAGTGTGGATTGTGGATTGTGTTGGGATAGCATGTTTAGTTGTGGGGTTCTGGGGGTGGTTCTGTGTGTGCTTGTGCTTCTTGCTCTGCCCTGCTCCGGTTGTCCTCTGCTGACTCTGTCCTTGTCTCTCTTCCTAGCCCCTTTCGTTTCTGTGACCTCTTCCTCAGCTGCTGTCGTTCTGTTCTTGTTCTGTCTCGGTCTATGAGCACCCTCTTGTATGTTGATGATTCCTTCAGCCATGGTTTCTCTTGCAGGATCCTGTGCCGCACTGTTTCTGTCTTGAAAGTAAAAACATAAAAAGGAGGAACACTGCAGCTGGCCTGTTGGCCCAAACAGGCCTGCTGATTTCTTCCCTTCAAGTAACCCCCAATTCTCTGAACATTTACTGTCTCAGTCGTGTCCTCACCTACTTATTTGATGTTTTCAATGTCCTTTTTTTCTTCCTGCTGTCTTTCATTGTGTGTCCTCCTCTTGCTCTCCTGGAGCCCATGAATAAACACTGACTTCTCCCTCTCCTCCTCCCATTACATTTCTCTCTGTGTCTCTGGGTTCCATTTTTACATGGCCATTGTCTCCCTTATTTTTTCCTGTATCTATTGGTTGGTCGTGCCCCTGCATGGGGCCTATCCCCCTCTCCACCTTCTCCCCCCTCCCTTACTGCTATCTCTGCTCCCAACATCTCTCCCACTTCATTCCTCGGCCCTACTTGGTGGACTGATAGGGCCTTAGCAGAAATCATGGCTCCTTCCTTTCTGTTGGGCTTCTTGTTCAGTAAGGGTCTACCTGCTTCATATGTTGTCTCCTCTGAGCAATAGCCCTGTGACTCACTTCAGCCAATTTACCTCAAATTCTAGGGCTCGTATCCTGGTTTCTGCAGCTTCGGCTCTTCTCCATTTTCACAGAAAGCTCACCTAGTTTGCTCTCCCAACCTTGTTCCATCCTTTCCTTCTTCCTTACGAGAACCATCTTCTTCTGATCCCCTGAGCCTTCGACTTCTACTCTGAGGCACCATTTTTTTTATGGGTTAGGTTTTGTAGTGTAGTGTTTTTTTATGGGTTAGGTGTTGTAGTAGTGTTTTTTTGGGTTAGGTGTTTGTGTGTGCTGTGTGTGTGTGTCTGTGTGTGTCGGGGTGGGGGAGTTGTAAAGGGGAGAGAGATGGGGAGAGGGAAGGAGGGGACAGAGTGATGGAGAGAGAGTGGGAAGGGGGGTATGTGTGTGTGTGTGAAACAGGTAGGAAGAGAGTGGTATAGAGGGATAGGTGGAAAGAGGGGTAGAGGAAGAGAGAGAAAGGTGGGAGAGAGAGGGGTGGAGAGAAAGAGAGGTGGAGAGAGAGAGAAAGAGGAATGAAGAAGGTGGAGAGTGGAGGTTGATAGAAAGAGAGGGAGAGGTGGAGAGAAAGAGGGTACAGGAGAGAGAGAGAAGTGGAGAGAAAGAGGAATATAGGGATGAAAGAGGTGGGTGTGGGGAGTTGCAAGGGGGAGAGAGATGGGAAGAGGGAGGGAGGGGGACAGGGAGAGTGATGAGGGGTGGAGAAAGAGTGGGAGTATGTACACACTCACTTCGTGTTTGTTGATGCTAGAATGAGGTTTAGCATGAGGAACATCCAGTGTCAACTTTTCAGTTAACCAGACTCTTCAATTAACCAGACTCTTCAGTTAACCAGACTCTTCAGTTAATTAACCAGACACTTCAGTTAACAGACTCTTAGTTAACCAGACTCTTCAGTTAACCGGACTCTTCAGTTAACCAGACTCTTAAGTTAACCAGACTCTTCAGTTAACTAGATTCTTCAGTTAACCGGACTCTTCAGTTAACCAGACTCTTCAATTAACCAGACTCTTCAGTTTTCTCAACAAATTATATAGTAGAAAATAATAATCAGTCACATTTCTTTTTCGTGTTTCTGGGAACTTCATTTGTCGAGCCGACAAATCCATTTGTTAAAAATATTAGAGTTGTCCCCGAAGACCTACATTCAGTAAAAATATTTTAACTTAAACAGATAAATAGCCCAGTGTTTTGGGCCACTGAGGACACACACACACAGGCTGTGATAGTTTGAAGGAATAATACGCGAAAAACACAAATTCTTAATGAAGATTTTGTTTAAATGGCTTAGAAAACCGAGAAGTTGATAAATGAGACATTTTTTTGCGACACTTGGGTATTTATTCTGGAAACGTAAGTGATCATTATCTATTTAGCCAAATGTCTCAGAATTTTATCATATTGGACAAACAGAAGAGACAGTCTTAACGTATCTCAGCCATAATTGATTCAACTTCACAATATTCAACTTCAAAATATTCAACTTCAAAATATTCTCAAAAAAAATATTGTCCAGGATTGAACCAGAGGATTTTCCACTTCAATATCATAGTTCTGCCTGTGAAAAAAAAATGTTAAGGGGAGACGTTTCACTTACTACATTAATTTTACGACGTTAGACTTACTATTTTATTAGACTTTCAGTTTAGACCTGTCAAATTTGACTTACGACGTTAGAATTAAAATGAGAGAATCACGACATTAGACTTACGGTGATACGACGATAGATTTATGATGATAGACTTAGGATATTTGACTTACGACGCCAGTACAAACACACACACACACACACACACACACACACACACACACACACACACACACACACACACATTCACAGTGGAGGAAGGAAGGCAGCTGGGTAGACAGGATGGGGTGCGTCACCAACAAGGGATGTATCAAGTGCTAGAGGGCATACACACAACTGAGGAGGAGGTGAAGCAGTTACTCAGTGACCTTGATACCTCAAAGGCGATGGGTCCGGACAATATCTCCCCGTGGGTTCTTCGGGAAGGAGCTGAGGTACTGAGTGTGCCGCTTACCATAATATTTAACACATCCCTTGAAAATGGGCAGATACCTGAGGTATGGAAGAAGGCCAATGTAGTCCCCATCTTTAAAAAAGGAGACAGAAAAGAGGCACTAAACTATAGACCGGTGTCACTTACATGTATAGTGTGCAAAGTCCTGGAGAAAATCATCAGGAAAAGAATGGTGGAGCACCTCGAGCTGAACAGGATAATAAACACCAGACAGCACGGATTCCGTGAGGGCAAATCCTGTGTAACAAACCTCCTAGAGTTCTATGATAAAGTAACAGAGGTAAGGCAAGAGAGAGAAGGGTGGGTTGATTGCATTTTCCTGGAGTGCAGGAAGGCCTTCGACACAGTTCCTCACATGAGATTAGTAAAGAAGTTGGAAGAACAAGCATGTATAACAGGAAGGGCACTGGAATGGCTCAGGGAATACCTCACAGGGAGGCAACAACGGGTCATGGTGCGTGATGAGGTATCACAGTGGGCGCCTGTGACGAGCGGCGTACCGCAGGGGTCAGTCCTAGGACCAGTGTTATTCTTGGTATATGTAAACGACATGACGGATGGGATAGACTCAGAAGTGTCTCTGTTCGCAGATGATGTGAAATTAATGAGGAGAATCACATCGGAAGAGGACCAAGCAGGACTTCAAACAGACCTGGACAAGCTTGACATCTGGTCTAGCAACTGGCTTCTCGAATTCAATCCCACCAAATGCAAAGTCATGAAGATCGGAGAAGGACAAAGAAGACCGCTGACAGAGTACAGGCTAGGTGGACAAGGGCTACAAACCTCGGCAAAGGAGAAAGACCTTGGGGTGAGTATAACGCCAAGTACGTCTCCGGAGGCACACATCAACCAGATAACTGCGGCAGCATATGGGCGACTGGCAAACCTAAGATTAGCGTTCCGTTACCTAAGCAAGGAATCGTTCAAGACACTGTACACCGTGTACGTCAGGCCCATACTAGAATATGCAGCACCAGTCTGGAACCCACACCTGGTCAAGCACGTAAAGAAACTAGAGAAAGTGCAAGGTTTGCGACAAGGCTAGTTCCACAACTCAGGGTCTGTCCTATGAAGAAAGGTTGAGGGAAATAGGACTAACAACACTGGAGGAAAGAAGGGTCAGAGGAGACATGATAACGACATACAAAATACTGCGGGGAATCGACAAGGTAGACAGGGACAGGATGTTCCAGAGAGGGAACACAGAAACAAGGGGACACAACTGGAAGCTGAAGACTCAGATGAGTCAAAGGGATGTTAGGAAGCATTTCTTCAGCCACAGAGTAGTCAGGAAGTGGAATAGTCTAGAGAAAGATATAGTGGAGGCAGGAACCATACATAGTTTTAAGACGAGGTATGATAGAGCTCATGGAGCAGGGAGAGCAGAGACCCAGTAGCGGACAGCGAAGAGGCGGGGCCAGGAGCTGAGTCTCGACCCCTGCAACCACAATTAGGTGAGTACAATTAGGTGAGTACACACACACACACACACACAGCAACAAGGGGTCACAAATGGAAGTTGAAGACTCAGATGAATCACAGGGATGTTAAGAAGTATTTCTTCAGTCACAGAGTTGTTAGGAAGTGGAATTGTCTGGAAAGTGATGTAGTGGAGGCAAGACCCATACATAGCTTTAAGAAGACGTATGATAAAGCTCATGGGGCAGGAAGAATGACCTAGTAGCGACCAGTGAAGAGGCAGGGTCAGCTGTGACTCGACCCCTGCAACCACAACTAGGTAGTATAACTAGGTGAGTACACACTCACACACACACAAGGGCCCAGAAAAAGTCGAGGAGTGAAAATGGCTGCCATTGGATACAGGGACAGAAGACAGAGAGGGGACTGAAAAAAGGTAAGGAGACAGGTCCCTGCAGAGGTGCTATCAGGCCATCGAGAGATGCGGGAAATGTTAAGGAAAGCAACAATGGAGATGCTTAAATCTGACCCTGAGATAGAAGGAAACATAATGGTAGAAGGAAAGGGATAGGCCAATCTTTGCTCATGGGCTTCGGGAGGCTGAAGACGACAGGGGAAAAAATGAGATTGAAAATATCATGAGACAGGAGGAACATCAACTTGACGACACTGGAGGACAGTAGGGATAAGGGGGACATGATAACTACTAGATGGATAGGGATAGGTTGTTTCAGATATGGAACACAGCAACAACGGGTCATAACAGGAAGTTGAAAACCCAGATAAATCACACGGATGTTATGAGCTATTTCTTCAGTCATAGAGTTGTCAGGAAGTGGAATAATCTGGAGAGTGATGTAGTGGAGGCAGGATCCACACATAACTTAAAAAGAGGTACGCTTAAGCTCATTGAGCAGGGAGAGAGTGAAGAGGCGGGGGTCTGGAGCTGTGAATCGACCCCTACAACCACAAATAGGTTAGTATTATTAGGTGAGTTTAACTGGAAATTGAAAACTCAGATGAGTAACAAGGATTTTAGAAAGTATTTCTTTTGTTATAGAATTGTCAGGAAGTGGAACAATCTGGAGAGTGACGTAGTGGAGGTACGATCCATATACGTATACCTTTAAAAAGAGGTACGAAAAAGCTCTTAGAACAGGGAGAGAGTGGACTTAGTAAATATCAGTTAAGAGGCGGGGGCCAAGCGACCCCTGCAGTCATAAATAAGTGAGTACACAAATAGAAACAGTCAACGCGGAGACTCAATCTCTAGATTAAAAAAAAATGGTGTTCGCTTATACAACCTGGTCAAGACGCTTCCTTATTTATGTCTCAGCGATATTATTATGTACTGTAATGTGTGGTTATAAAAGCAGTCAGATATGTGACTGTTGACTGAGCTTTGAACAGTTGAAATAATGAGAGTTATATGAGCTTCGAGCGGTGGCTGCCCACTTGCTGTTCGCGCCATAAATCACTTTATCATCTATCTGTATAATACAAGGATTGTATCAATTGTATCAATCCCCACATCAATACCTACTTGCTGCAGCGAACATGGTCTAATGTGAGTTTTGAGGTGACTTACCAGGGTGTATGTATCGTACCCACACGACATTACACTGGTATCGATGGCTTGATTGAAGATATGATGTGGGACGTCTTCACTTGGTACACTGAACGTCATCTGACGACCATCAATTGTCCACAAATTCATCTTGTGAACTATATCTGTGGATAATGCCCCCAGTAAGGAGAAAGTCCTCTCTGTGTTGTTCATTCATCAATAAGTGACACAGAGATTAGTTCTGCCACAACAAATGCTAACTCATTCGTATTTCTGTAATTATTCACGGTAGGGAGAGTTTGGTCCTTCCTTGAAATTGACGATGCATGACTCTGGTTTCATGAAACACACACGAATACAGCAACGAATGTTTCTACGTTTCAACACGGTGTAGCCTTGCTAGCGACACATCGCACCTGCAATCTACAAATTGCAATCCATAATCTGCACCGCAATTTACAGGCGGGTTTCTGCTGACATAATATCTACAATAGTTAGATACGAACAATGGTCACTCAGTATAAACAAGGAGTGTGGATTCCTTGAGTCTAAGGTGCGTGTTATTGAGTATAATGCCACTAGTTATGTTATCAGGTTAGAGGCATATTATCTTGAATTTTTAATGGTCTGAGGAAATAGAAACTTTCTCAGACAAACATATGAATACATTGTGCTGCAGATTCTCCTGTAAGAGTGTAAATTTTGCTGTACATGTGCACGTCTAATGTGCCGATTTTATCTGCTCTTTGTCTTCATCTCATTAGTAAGAGTGTCCAAATATGCAGAATAAGGAACACATGCTAAGATATATGGATGTTTCTGGTATGCTTAATGTAGCCGCATTGCAAGACTTGTGCTCTTGTTTCATCTCTGCTCATGACTCTCTCTAACCAACTCCTGCTCTGTAAGTGTGGGAAAATAGAGAGGGGTCGACGCCCCCTGTGGAAAAAATTTCTCCACACCTTCTGATCCTCACAATTTTTCTTTGTATTGGACTGATGAAGTCAATGTGTGGTGAAACGTTTCCATAATACAGATACCCAAGTGTTGCACATGTGTCTAATTTATAAACTTGTCGGTTCTCTGAACTAATTATCTACATAACCTTGGTAATTCTGTATTCCTCGTATTCCATTATGATTTATATTCATACATATATTGCTAACTGTTTTGACTACAAAATATATTTCAATTTTTTTCATTATTTCAGAAAAATATAATAAACAAAACGAAAATAATATATATTTTGATAAAGAAATCTGCTCCTCCCAGACACTAGCAAAACTTTCACCATGGTAGACAAGAGACCTTCATGCTGGTGATGGGATCTTGTTCTGAGGAATTTGAGCTACCCTCTCCTCCCATAAAGGTCACACAGCGCCTGTGGAATGAGCGACAGCCAGATACGTCCCAGTGAGGAGGAGGGTAAGTACAGCTCCTTGGATCAAGAGCCCCACTCCACCAAGGAAATCCGCTTCAGGAAGCATAATTCAGTGATAAAGTGCCATTTCGAGATGGAAATAAATGGTATAAAATTCCGACACGATGGAAATATTAACACATAAACAGTATAATGCGATCCTTTATTGACAACTTTTCGCCCACACAGTGGGCCATTTAGAGACTTAAAGTGGTAGAGGAGCATTTTCACACTACATTAACACTACAATCCTTCATCTATATTAGATATTCCAGTGGTGAAATTTTGAAGCCAAACAGTAAATTTTCTCTAAAGGTATCTCGTGGAAGCCAATTTCCGTAAAGTTCTTTATAAAATTCAACAGAGGTCAATTGCCCCTGTCAGTTGCTCCATGGAAATTTTCCAGGGTTGAAATTTGAAGACGATCGGATAAGGCACTCTGAGGTAATAAACTTAAAACCTTGGAATAGATCAGTGGACAACGGGAGCACCATAGCAATGTACCGGAAGTGGCATCGAGCCGAATAGTATTAAGTGTCGCACTAAACTCGTGAAAATGAAAATGCTGAGAAAATTCAAGTTGTCTATATTTCTCCATTTTCTCGTTTGCAGTTTTATTCTGTAAAAATCTGCTTAAAAAAAACACGTTATTTTTTTTTTTTTAAGAAAGTTTAATTGGATAAAATAATGCAGTAAAACTGCAAATTGATACTCACAAAGCCTAAATAATATTTAAAAAATATTTTCAATTAAGAGGCAGCAATGCTAAGTGTTTGTAGCCAAGCAAAAGAGTCGTAACAACCAAAATTAATTTAACAAAACTGGCAAATTAAAAGTTCTCAGAACTGAAAGTGAAAGCCAAAGTTTTCTATTGAATAGAAAGTCACAATACCGTGACTGGAACAATACACAAATAACCCCCACATCGGAAACCGAAACTTATGACGACGTTTCGGTCCGATTTAGACCATTAACCAAAACTTAGTCAAAGATTCTTTCTCGTATGTGTGGTTACTTGTGTCAAGTTTTCTTATTATTATGTATTAATTTAATCAAGACCAACAAGGGTCATAGAGTACTACAGGTCAGAGTGTGTTTGCTTGGTTATACACTAACGAGGGTGTAGACGATAACTGACGTAGACTTAGAAAAATCTGTGAGGAGTGCTAATGTAAGTACCCTCAATGTTTGTGTAATAATTCCGTTGCTGTCAAAAAGTCAGAGGGAATTTCTGTCAAAGTTGTGGCCGTTAGCAACACCTAGAGAGCGTAAGGGAAGGAATTCCCTAATTGGATGTTTCTCAGAGGCGTGAAAGGAAACTGAGGTAGGGTCATCAGTGACAGGGCGAGGTCGTTTAGACAGGAGTCGTGTGTACGACCCGAAAATAATCGCACTGTATGGGGAGAAGCCGGGATCATAGTCAAAGCCGCGCAGAGGTCAGATGTGCTTAAATGGTCGCTCTGAACTGCGGTACCAGAGGAGGGTAATGAAACGTTACCCAGAGAAGGTACGGTATTGAATGAGAGGTCCATAGAATGGTCCAAAGGCGTGCAAGGGTCTGCAGGGGTTGCCGCAGAAGAAAAGGGTCTTGGGGGAGGAAGGTCATGGGTATGGGTCGTCTTGATAAGTTTCCCTTTTTTTATTTAAAAAAATAGGGAGGGGAATGAGAAGAGATAGCTCCCAGGAGAGATGAAAGGGATCGTATATCTCCACCTCAGCACCCAAGATGGCCCTCAGTGTGGCCCGCAGTGTAAATGCAGCGTGCAACCTGGGACCTACCCCCCTACCCTTCATTTCGGTAAACCAGCAATCCAGGATAGCAGCCTCACATCCACTGAGCCACCTCGGCAGACAGAGAGGGGGTCGGAAACCCGACACAGGGCATACGTCCTTCTGTCAACACCTCCCAGAACGGACAAGCAGACCTCCAGAGATACACCGTCACCCGAAGGACACCCTGAGCTGCTCCCTGGAACTCCGGAGGGAAATCGGTACATCATCAGATGATCAAGATTCCATGGCAAACTGCACCATCACCAAGACCTCAATGGAATGGGACGGACAACGACATTCTTTCTCCAACCTAAGTGCTAGAATTTCAGAGGGGAAGACCCAAAGGCCAAAAGCAGGAAAGGAAGGAGAGGAGAGGATGGGAAAGGATGGATGGGAAGGATGGTGTAGGGAATGGAGGAATGGGAGATATTTAGGTTCAGTCGGAGGAAGAAGACCGAAAGGTCCAGTTCTCAGACCAAAAGCCTCTTCGCCTCCAAGGCCACCTTTTAGAGAAGCTTTCTTAATAAAGCCATAACACTAAAGTCGTAAATGACACATATGCAACACGGTATCTTTATTGAGGAAACGTTTCGCCAACAGTGGGTTCATCAGTCCATACAAGAGATCGTGAAGAAGAGGGTGAGGTTGTCAGTCCAATCTTTCGATGTTGTCAGTCCATCAATCTTGAATAGAGTAACAGCATATGAGCAAGGAGCTTATATAGTTTCAATAAAGATACCAGTGTCATGGTCATTAAATTTCTGCCCTTTTCATGTCGTTCAGTAATTGTCAAGCAACGATTTCTAGTAGGCTGTCATCCTTCTTATACAATGCCTCAGTTTGAAGTTGATAATTTAAGGCAGTTTTAAATTAGTGAATGCAAACCCATGTCTCTATTTAATGAAACTGGCGGATTGGGACTTGGGATCCACAAAACAATTGAAACCTGATTTTTAGAAAAAACACCAAAGCTGGAAATTTTAAGCCGTTCAAAAAGGCCAGGTCAATAGCCGGGCTGCGGGGGCGTTGACCCCCGGAACACCCCTCCAGGTAGGTATTCTCCAGTTATCTCACTGGATTCCAGCGATTCCATAAAATGTTTGGTGCGTTGATAAATTTCCCGGCAGGCAAACTAACTTATCTGGCTCTGTCCTGGCCGTAAGATGCGTCTATCTGGCTCTGTCCTGGCCGTAAGATACATCCTAGCTGGTTGTCCTGGCCGTAAGATCATCCTAGCTGGCGTGTCCTGGCCGTAAGATGCATCCTATCTGGCTCTGTCCTGGCCGTAAGATACATCCTAGCTGGCTCTGTCCTGGCCGTAAGATACATCCTAGCTGGCGTTGTCCTGGCCGTAAGATACATCCTAGCTGGCGCTGTCCTGGCCGTAAGATACATCCTAGCTGGCGTTGTCCTGGCCGTAAGATGCATCCTAGCTGGCGTTGTCCTGGCCGTAAGATGCGTCCTATCTGGCTCTGTCCTGGCCGTAAGATACATCCTAGCTGCCGTTGTCCTGGCCGTAAGATGCATCCTAGCTGGCGCTGTCCTGGCCGTAAGATGCATCCTAGCTGGCGTTGTCCTGGCCGTAAGATGCATCCTAGCTGGCGCTGTCCTGGCCGTAAGATGCATCCTAGCTGGCGTTGTCCTGGCCGTAAGATACATCCTAGCTGGCGTTGTCCTGGCCGTAAGATACATCCTAGCTGGCGTTGTCCTGGCCGTAAGATACATCCTAGCCGGCGCTGTCCTGGCCGTAAGATACATCCTAGCTGGCGTTGTCCTGGCCGTAAGATACATCCTAGCTGGCGTTGTCCTGGCCGTAAGATGCATCCTAGCTGGCGCTGTCCTGGCCGTAAGATGCATCCTAGCCGGCGCTGTCCTGGCCGTAAGATGCATCCTAGCTGGCGTTGTCCTGGCCGTAAGATGCATCCTAGCTGGCGTTGTCCTGGCCGTAAGATACATCCTAGCCGGCGCTGTCCTGGCCGTAAGATACATCCTAGCTGGCGTTGTCCTGGCCGTAAGATACATCCTAGCTGGCGCTGTCCTGGCCGTAAGATGCATCCTAGCAGGCGCTGTCCTGGCCGTAAGATACATCCTAGCTGGCGTTGTCCTGGCCGTAAGATGCATCCTAGCCGGCGTGTCCTGGCGAAGATGCATCCTAGCGGCGTTGTCCTGGCCGTAAGATCATCCTAGCGGCGCTGCCTGGCCGTAAGATCATCCTAGCTGGCGCTGTCCTGGCCGTAAGATACATCCTAGCTGGCGTGTCCTGGCCGTAAGATGCATCCTACTTTAAATATTATATGCACTCGGGAGTGAGAGTTATGAAGACACTCCAGGATGCCAGGAGTAGATTATCAAGACACTCCAGGATGCCAGGAGTAGATTATCAAGACACTCCAGGATGCCAGGAGTAGATTATCAAGACACTCCAGGATGCCAGGAGTAGATTATCAAGACACTCCAGGATGCCAGGAGTAGATTATCAAGACACTCCAGGATGCCAGGAGTAGATTATCAAGACACTCCAGGATGCCAGGAGTAGATTATCAAGACACTCCAGGATGCCAGGAGTAGATTATCAAGACACTCCAGGATGCACATTTTTGTTTTTGTAGTCATATTCGTTGTCATCACAATGTACACTCATATAAGAAAAAAAAACTATTCGTATTTATTATATATTACAGATTCTGCAAAAAAAAAAAAAAATGTCTTCTGGAAGTGGTGGTTCTCCAGGATGGTAAGTGTGATAACCTCCATTTGTGTACAGTAATATCGGCAAACTCGCTCCTACAATGTGCAGTAATATCGGCAAACTCGCTCCTACAATGTACAGTAATATCGGCAAACTCGCTCCTACAATGTGCAGTAATATCGGCAAACTCGCTCCTACAATGTACAGTAATATCGGCAAACTCGCTCCTACAATGTACAGTAATATCGGCAAACTCGCTCCTACAATGTACAGTAATAATGCCCAATGACAGTAATATCGGCAAACTCGCTCCTACAATTTACAGTAATATCGACAAACTCGCTCCTACAATGTACAGTAATATCGACAAACTCGCTCCTACAATGTACAGTAATATCGACAAACTCGCTCTTACAATGTACAGTAATATCGACAAACTCGCTCCTACAATGTACAGTAATATCGGCAAACGTCTAAATGTCAGTAATATGCAAACTCGTTCAAGTACAGTAACGACACTGCTCACAAAGCCAAATAAATAAGGGAATCTGTGTAACTTTAGTAATATTCATCAGCATTAGAAGTTTGAAGTTCATTTAATGAAACATTTTCGGGTAAACTCACTAGAAGCAATATAACAATTTCTTAAATTGGCTTAAATAATTGCAATGTTTAAGCCACAAAACCAATCCGGACTTTCCATTAATTACGATGCTCCATTGTTGAGAGTTTGAATGCGGTCAGCTGAGGCATTCTTCAGTTATTGTAGGTAACCTATGATTAAGGTGGCGTGGCTGGAGTCGTAGTTTTGTAGTTCACTTCTGAAGGACCACGTTCGATCCTGACACAAGTGGAAATATTAGGTATTTTTCTTTGCCTCTTTTATTACAATTGACTAGGTAGAAAGTAGGTACCAGAGTGCTAGCCTACCATTGTTGGTCGCATCCTGGGAACACATTAAAAAACTGCAAAGATTACAATATAAGCCAGACAATGACTTTCTTGGATTATCCTGGGTTACTAACCCTCAGGATAAATAATCCAAATAAAATCTTCGTCTTGTTTTCGTCATTTTTTTCCCTTTATTATTCTTCTTGAAGTAAATTACAACACAGTGTAAAGTTTAAAGCCGATCACAAGACTCATTCTCCAGCTGTATACGTACAGTTGTTAAGAGACATTCTGTGGTCATCACACGGACACCAGTAATTTCCATTTTTTTAATAAATGTTTCACATTCTGAAACTATGAAGTACGAGGCATTAGTTTATGAAGTTGAAATCGATCAGTAGCGACATTCTCAAGTTATCCTCAGAGAAAAAATTCGCACAATATTTCAATGAAATTAAAAAATTTAAGTCTACAAAGTAACATAAAAAAATCACGAATCTTCCTCAAAGCAAGATACCAGTATAGAAAGTTTGAAGCCGATCAAAAAAGCCATTCTCTAGCTATAATACGAAAACTGCTGTTCTCTATGCATGTATAAAATTGCCAGATTAGCACATACATAGTCCAGTAGCAATGGGCACTTTCCTCTAAGTAAAATGCTTAAATATTGCAAATCTGATGCGGATCGGAAGAGACGTTCTTATGTTAACGTAGAGAAAATATGGAGGAAGAGGAAATTGATTACAGATAACAAACCATAGGTCGGTTGGTCCGTGGTACGATCCCTGGTACGGGTGGAAACATTGCGTGCGTTTCCTTAACTCACCTGCTGCCCATGTTCACCTAGCAGTAAATAGGTACCTGGGTGTTTAGTCGACTGCTGTGAGTCATATACTAGGGACAAAATTAAAATAAGTTGCAAGAAATGCTCTACATAACGAAAGGCTTTCTATACAACATGTCATTAATGTCACCTATGGTCTGTATAAGTTGTATCATGTACTTGTAGAAAAAAATAGTGTTTTTAAATTATTATTATTAGTAGTAGTAGTAGTAGTAATAGTAGTAGTAGCAATAGTTGTAGTAGTAGTAGTAATCCTAGTAGTAGCAGTAGTAGTGTGTGGACGCTAAAAGCCTTCTTTTCAAGGTGCTCCCACTCATTTCTTTTTCTAGGGGAGATTTAATGCCAACATTATTCCCGTTAGAGATACCTGAAAATTTTATTTGTTTAAACTAACCTGTTACTACCCGATGAGTTTACTGAATATACTCAGCTTGCAGAATGTTATCTCTCAGTCAGTTAAATTGGCAGTGATTTAGTGTGTTTGCTCGTGCTTTCCTCTCTCACACTCGAACAATAAATGGTGTATTGCTTTTGGCCGAATAGGCAAGTTTATTATATTGGAAAACGGTTTGAGCCACAATTAATAACGAAATTGAATTCTAGTACATTGTATCGACGTTCAACACAAACTCCATTGATTCGGAATAAAAGGCATTAAATTATTTGTAAAATATATTCGGTCACCTTTTCAAATCATGTTTATGTTTTTATAATATTGAATATAATATCCGAACGGTAATTAACTCCTGTCTGCATTCATAAATCTGCTTTATAAATACATACACAGAAAGTATTGACAATTGTGACAACCAGTCACGAGTTACGAGCAGAGATAATTCATCAATGGAAATAGTCTTCACTCCTCTGTTTACTACGCCTGAGTTGCCAGATACTATTTCTGCCCAGAACTGAGTGTCCAGGAACTTTTTTCCGTAACTGTACATGTTTTATACTAGTTTTCATTGACATCGTTGTGTAGTCCAGCGAAACGTTTTCTCTATTTCCATCGCTTTACACCGTTAAGAGAAATAAAAACATTGGTTGCCAATCTCAGAATGATGGTTAGAGATATTCCTGTTACTGTGACGGGTTGCCTAGATCACCACCTCGTCCAGAGGTCATGAAAATCCCATACGTTCTCTTACAATTAAAATGGGTATCGAAGACCTCGTGCTATTGTCTTTGCCAAGTAGGATATCATACCACTATTTCGGGTATGTTTTACATTAGAATTTCCCAATCAAGGTTAAACGTAATATTCTCGCCTCGTGAATGCAACTTAGGGCATAAAAGCCATATCTCCTTGACTTAGGGTGGGCTTGGCCTTTCTAGGTTACTGAAAACGTAAGAAGCTAGCCTAGCTAAGGACTAATTTAATTCTCTTGTCTTTCTGAATGCTAGTTACACAAGCAGCTTACATATTAATGCATACACGAACAAGTGAACAAATGTTTTTTTAAGCAAATAACAACTGCACTGGCCGAGACTCGAACCCTCGAGCTTTAACATGACACCCTGCTAGCCTGTCAAAATTCGAGACGTCTTAAACCACTGAACCATCAGTGTCACTTACAAACGAAAGGAGAATGAAATTAGTTCTTAACTTGCCACAACCACGTATGTGTCCGCAACAGGAGTCACATGTTTAGTGCTACTAGGTACCTGTTGTATATGACATTAATAGTTCAGTGGTTTAGGCTACCAGGGTAGCGTGTTAAACCTCCAGGATTCGAGTCTGGGCCAGTGCAGGATTGGTATCCAGATCTCGTAGGAGCTGACAGTCCTCACCCACGAGACTACTGAGCCAGTTTTAAATTCCCTCGAAGCTGGAATCTTATTAACTTCAGGTTCTCATACAATGGGCATCACTTTTTTTAATTGAAAAATTAATTGCGGTTATTATTACGTTATTGTGCTAGATAATTTACAATGTTTAGTAAGAAGGAGCCTGGCAGTCTTTCTGATGTTGCTTAAGTTTGAGATTTCTCTTTTATTACCGAATTGTCAACCGAAGTTGTGAACGTTGTCAACGTAACTGTTGTGAACGTTGTCAACGTAAGTGTTGTGAACGTTGTCAACGGAAGTGTTGTGAACGTTGTCAACGGAAGTGTTGTGAACGTTGTCAACGGAAGTGTTGTGAACGTTGTCAACGTAACTGTTGTGAACGTTGTCAACGTAATGTGAACGTTGTCGAACGTTGTGAACGTTGTGCAAGTGTTGTGAACGTTGTCAACGGAAGGAGTTGTGAACGCTGTGAATGCAAGAGTTGTGAACGTTGTCAACGGAAGAAGTTGTGAACGCTATGAATGCAAGAGTTGTGAACGTTGTCAACGGAAGGAATTGTGAACGTTGTTAACGCAAGA
This sequence comes from Cherax destructor, assembly GCA_009830355.1. Classification (NCBI taxonomy): domain Eukaryota; kingdom Metazoa; phylum Arthropoda; class Malacostraca; order Decapoda; family Parastacidae; genus Cherax; species Cherax destructor. Next base: position 183,732 of record WNWK01000425.1, on the reverse strand, counting down.
GTTGTAAACGTTGTCAAGGTAAGAGTTGTGAACGTTGTCAACGGAAGGAGTTGTGAACGTTGTCAAGGAAGAGTTGTGAACGTTGTCAACGGAAGGAGTTGTGAACGTTGTGAATGCAAGAGTTGTGAACGTTGTCAAAGTAAGAGTTGTGAACGTTGTCAACGGAAGTGTTGTGAACGTTGTCAACGGAAGTGTTGTGAACGTTGTCAACGTAAGTGTTGTCGTCAACGAAGGAGTTGTGAAAGCAAGAGTTGTGAACGTTGTTAACGGAAGGAATTGTGAACGTTGTTAACGCAAGAGTTGTGAACGTTGTCACGGTAAGAGTTGTGAACGTTGTCAAGTAAGAGTTGTGAACGTTGTCAAAGTAAGAGTTGTGAACGTTGTCAAAGTAAGAGTTTGAACGTTGTCAAAGAAAGAGTTGTAAACGTTGTCAAGTAAGAGTTGTAAATGTTGTCAAAGTAAGAGTTGTGAACGTTGTCAAAGTAAGAGTTGTAAACGTTGTCAAAGTAAGAGTTGTGAACGTTGTCAAAGTAAGAGTTGTGAACGTTGTCAAAGTAAGAGTTGTGAACGTTGTCAAAGTAAGAGTTGTGAACGTTGTCAAAGTAACAGTTGTGAACGTTGTCACGGAAGAGTTGTGAAAGTGAACGTTGTCAAAGTAAGAGTTGTAAACGTTGTCAAAGTAACAGTTGTGAACGTTGTCACGGTAAGAGTTGTGAACGTTGTCAAAGTAAGAGTTGTAAACGTTGTCAAAGTAAGAGTTGTGAACGTTGTCAAAGTAAAAGTAGTGAACGTTGTCACGGTAAGAGTTGTGAACGTTGTCAACGCAAGAGGAACGTAACAATATATCATTAGCCAAAGTTACTGCTGAACATTTTAAAATATCCTCAATACGTCATCCAAGAAATAAAGGTTAGCAGTAACTGCTAGCAAGGGCGAGCAGAAGCTAGTGTTTAGTTTTGTCAGTCTTGTCTAACGACACAGGCGAACAATATGGTGAAAATTTACCTTCATGTCTTGACTTCATGTCTTAGTTTTCTGAGTTGCTTTGAATGAGCATAACACCTCAAGTCACCCTGTGTTGAGGAGAACACAGCGTCACAGCGTCACATATTACTTAAGTTAGGGATAAAACTGAGTCACATTCCTACGTCAACCTTCTTCAAGCTGATTACCCAAATATTCTAATTATTTTCAACCTCCTTTTAAAAGAAAAAGATCTTTTTTTTTAACAACATTCATAATTCTCTTTTGTAATTCATTAAATATGCAGATAGTCACTAATATGCATTTATAAGAATTCCAAAGAAATGAAAAGGTTTATTGGCAGTGTTTTTTAGGAGAATTTATTTCAGGTGAGGTTATTTCTACTTAAATGTACGTAAATATTAAATAATTTATACGTCTGGGAGTACAGTGTGTATATTTGTACCAATATGCTGTATGCATCAGTGGGTATAGCATGCATGTTTGTACCAACAAGTTCATTTGAGAGTACAGTGGCTATGTTTGTACCATGTACAGTCAGCAAAACGGAAAGTGAAACGAATTAAGATCGATGGAGACTTGTGATGATTATTAGTAAACCATATTTAGTTATGAATGAGTGCGAGTCTTCATTACGATGTACCTGAGGCGATGATTGGTAGACGTGTTGTTGATCTCTGTAAGTAACGATAAGCCAGTTGTGTTATTGTTAACCATTGTTAAGTATGGCACAAATTTTATGGTGATCGTTTCTTCTGAGGAAGAAAATGAAAATAATAGAGTTGGCAGATAGTGGGGAAAATTTATATTGCTTAACAGTAATTCTCTTTCATATTAATATCACTAGCAAATATATATTATACTAGCAGTTTACTGTTGTGGGAGAACCTTGTTTTATAGTGGGTGACGTTGGTCCGGTTATGATATAATTGTTTACTTCTTAATGAGCAATCATAAAGTAGAGTAATAAGAAGACTTAATTAGCAAGTAAAATGTGCTGGAATATTATCACAAGATTTCACATATGTGTATGTGTTTGTGTGTGTGTGTGTGTGTGTGTGTGTATTTACGTATTTATACTCAACTATTTGTGGTTGCAGGGGTCGAGTCATAGCTCCTGGCCCCGCCTCTTCGCTGGTCGCTACTAGAGCCACTCTTTCCTTTCTCCATGAGCTTTGTCGTACCTCTTCTTAAAGCTATGTGTAGATTCTGCCTACACAATATCGCTATCCAGATTGTTTCACTTCCTGACAAATCTATGGCTGAAGAAATACATCCTAACATCCTTGTGACTCATCTGAGTTTTCAGCTTCCAGGTGTGTCTCCTTGTTGCTGTGTCCCATCTCTGAAACTTCCTGTCCCTATCCACCCTGTCAATTCCTCTCAGTATTTTATACGTCGTTATCATGTCTTCCTTATCCCTCCTGTCCTCCAGTGTCGTCAGGTTGGTTTCTCTTAACCTCTCCTCTGCTGGACTAGTCTCGTTGCAAACCTTTACAACGAGATTAGTTCCGTAGCTCTTGACCAGGTGTGGGTTCCATATTGGTGCTGCATTCTCCAATATGGGCCTGACATACACGGTGTACAGAGTTTTGAATGATTCCTTACTCAGGTGTCGAAATTCTAATCTTAGGCTTGCTAGGCGCAGCAGTTATTTGGTTGATGTGCGCCTCAGGAGATGTGCTCGGTATCATATTCACCCAAAGATCCTTTTTCCTTAAGTGAGATTTGCAGTTTTTGGCCTCGTTGCCTGTACTCTGTCTGCGGTCTTCTTTGACCTTCCCCGAGCTTCATGACTTTGCACTTGGTGGGGTTAAACTCCAGGAGCCAGTTTCTGGACCAGGCTTGCGGTATGACCTCTTCCTCTGTTGTATGTAATGTGTCCAGCACTTGCTGGTGTACCCTTCTTTCCTGGTTTGCTGGAGTCCGTTCTGTCACCACTGAAGTTCCCCAATGATTATAATAATAATAACAATGTCTCCACTGAAAATAATTACTTGAATCTCGTGATGAACTAACATACTTCTCTGTCATTTCTTGTGATATCCGCTTCTTCCTTCCTAAGTCTGATTACCTGATCTTTGACTGTAGTTTTCTTCTTGATGTGGCTGTACAATAACTTTGGGTCAGATTTGGCTTTCTATGCTATCTCACTTTCGTATATTTTGGACTATAAAATTGTCAGGTTTATACAATCTAGAACACAAATTTGAAATATGTTGTGCATAATGTTGGATAGGAAAGATAGGGAAGACACCATGCCCAGCCCTTTTAGGGCAGGGTAGGTGCCTGAACCAGAGCTTGCTACCACCTGCAGCTCACAAGACTGCTATTCCCATTAGCCCCCTGGGGCGGGGAAGATGGCAGACCAGAGAAGACTAGCTTCTCCCTACGAGCCCCGTGAGGGCGGGGAATGTGGCTAGGCCTGGGGAAAGTTGGTCCCAACGATGAGGTCCTTGTACCTCCTCCTATGGCAGACATTAGTCTGAGATACTCCCGGGAAAGGGAGCCAAGACCGGGCCACCACTTGGAAAAGGCCCTGGCCGGGAGAGTACCGGTGAATCAAGAAGAAGAAAGATAGGAGATGATTCCACAATATTTCGTTGAACTGTGGAATTAGAGGGAAGTAATTCTTTAGCATTAGGTAAATTTACACAGTGGCCTGTATCCCTTACTTGAACGAACAAAGCGCCGGATTCTTGTCTGGTCTCAAGAGATTCGCAGTTTGTCCCAAATAAAAGGTATCACAACTTTTACATGGAACGGAGTATACACGGTTTATACAAGCTGTTCCTGAAGTTTTGATTAATAAATTGATAGACACCAAATTAGTACTTCCATCACAGATCTTTACCATTCTGTGTACCAGGCTAGAGAAGCTTGTGACTTTCTCTACTCACCTTGGCTCTCTGGCTCACCTCCACGCAACACTGGTTGTATTGTCGTGCTCATAGAACTTAAGCTTAGTCAGGTTCAGCGGTATATGTTCAGTTGAGTGTTCTGGGGAGGGTTCGTTGTAGGTGGTAATGGGTACCAGCACATCAATATATTGTTGTGCAGAAGCCTGTTTCCTATACGACCCTGGTGTGTTCTCTGTGTACTTACTGATGCTGTCGGGGATACTCAGTTATTGAGCCTAGCTGCAGTGTGCGTGTCTGAGGTAATACAGTGGAGTGTTCACAGGTAGCGACTATTGAGTTTTGGTGTAGATGAAGTCGTCAACTTGCAGGTGTTTTTCTGGATTGTAGAATTATTGTTTCAGCAACATATATCACTACCACCGAATCTTAGATGGTATATACCAGGCTGAAAGAGTGTTTAAATAATGATAATGCAGCTTGGGATAGAATTCAACCGCTGTCGTATATACAATAAATATTTTTGTTCTCTTAATGGACTGTTTTGGAAGTAGTAACTAAAATATTATTCAATGTTGCTTTAGATTCAATTAAACAATTTTTGTTTTTACCTTACCTTCTATATTCACCTTTAAATTATTTATAGCTGAAATAATACCATTTTTGAATCAAACCAAAAAGTGATGATTATGTTCATAATAGATTGTCATTGTCTGGATTCCAGAGATTCTCAATAATAGAGGTAAATAATGTGGTGATCAGGTCAGGAAGTGCTGGAGATGTTCAGGTATGGAGGTGATCAGGTCTGGAGGTGATCAGGTCTGGAGGTGATCAGGTCTGGAGGTGATCAGGTCTGGAGGTGATCAGGTCTGGAGGTGATCAGATCTGGAGGTGCTGGAGGTGATCAGGTCTGTAGGTGCTGGAGGTGATCAGGTCTAGAGGTTCTGGTGGTGATCAGGTCTGTAGATGCTGGAGGTGATCAGGTCTAGAGGTTCTGGTGGCGATCAGGTCTGTAGGTGCTGTAGGTGATCAGGTATAGAGGTGCTGGAGGTGATCAGGTCAGGAGGTGCTGGAGGTGATCAGGTCTGGAAGTGCTGGAGGTGATCAGGTCTGGAGGTGATCAGGTCTGGAGGTGATCAGATCTGGAGGTGATGGAGGTGATCAGGTCAGGAGGTGCTGGAGGTGATCAGATCTGGAGGTGCTGGAGGTGATCAGGTCTAGAGGTTCTGGTGGTGATCAGGTCTAGAGGTTCTGGTGGTGATCAGGTCTGTAGGTGCTGTAGGTGATCAGGTCTGGAGGTGCTGGAGGTGATCAGGTCAGGAGGTGCTGGAGGTGATCAGGTCAGGAGGTGCTGGAGGTGATCAGGTCAGGAGGTGCTGGAGGTGATCAGGTCAGGAGGTGCTGGAGGTGATCAGGTCAGGAGGTGCTGGAGGTGATCAAGTCTGAAGGTGCTGGAGGTGATCAAGTCTGGAGGTGCTGGAGGTGATCAGGTCAGGAGGTGCTGGAAGTGATCAGGTCTGGAGGTGCTGGAGGTGATCAGGTTTGGAGGTGATCAGATGTGGAGGTGCTGGAGGTGGTCAGGTCTGGAGGTGCTGGTGGTGATCAGGTCTGGAGGTGTTGGTGGTGATCAGGTCTGGAGGTGTTGGTGGTGATCAGGTCTGGAGGTGTTGGTGGTGATCAGATCTGGAGGTGCTGGTGGTGATCAGGTCTGGAGTAATGAAGGTACTGGAGGTGATCAGTTCTGTATTTGCTGGAGTTGTTGATCAGGTCTGGAGGTGGAAATAAATGGTATAAAATACCGACACAATGGAAATATAAACACATAAGTAGTATAATGTGATCCTTTATTGACAACGTTTCTCCCACACAGTGGGCTTTATCAAGTCACAAACAGATCTACCTGGGTGAAAGGTACGTGAGTATATATGATGGAGTCGGGTGAAGAATGCTGGGTCATGTGGAGAATGCTGGGTCAGGTGGAGAATGTTGGGTCAGGTGGAGAATGCTGGGTCATGTGGAGAATGCTGGGTCAGGTGGAGAATGCTGGGTCATGTGGAGAATGCTGGGTCAGGTGGAGAATGCTGAGTCAGGTGGAGAATGCTGAGTCAGGTGGATAATGCTGGGTCAGGTGGAGAATGCTGGGTCAGGTGGAGAATGCTGGGTCAGGTGGAGAATGCTGAGTCAGGTGGAGAATGCTGGGTCAGGTGGCGAATGCTGGAGTTGATCAAGTCTGTTTGTAACATACACTTGTAACATACACTTGTAACATACACTTGTAACATACACTTGTAACATACACTTGTAACATACACTTGTAACATACACTTGTAACATACACTTGTAACATACACTTGTAACACACTTGTAACATACACTTGTAACATACAGGGCAGTCAGAAAATAGTACTAACAAGGTGTTCTATATCCATCTCTTAAAATTACTGAAGCGAACACATCTCAATCTCGTAAATATAAAGCAAAATACATTTACAAAACCCTTAGTTCACTCTGGGTAAATGAGTCTTCTCGTACGCAGAGAATATTAAAAATAATCAATGGCCTAGTGCACCCTGGCTCTCAGCATATTTAAAACTATTAAAAAAAAGAATGAGCCCTGTGGAACAGGAAGCTTTCCATTTTTTTATAGCTGAAATTTGTAGGATATTTAATAATCATGTGAGGCCGAGGTCTCCAGTAACGTCGTCTTTGAATTAACTCAAGAGAAAATTAATAGGTGGGCTCCACTGTGATATATTTACTGGTTGTGATTTTCTTTATTGATGGTAATGAGTTCTGAAGCCAACGACTGTTGTCATTAACTTAATTAATATTGTTTAATTTTGCTTATTTAATCGTAATACATATTATTTTAATTACGTTAATCTTACTCTCAACTTTATTAATATTATTATTATATTATTTTTATTATAAATATTATTATAATTATTCTTATAATTATTATTATTATTATTATTATTATTATTATTATTATTATTATTATTATTATTATTATTATTATTATTATTGTTTTTGTTATTATTTTTTTTGTTTTTGTTATTATTATTTTTCTTCATACTCTAGTTCATCGATTTGTTTTGCTTATAACTCGAGAACGCCTAGTCCAATCGGCTCCAAATTGTCAACACTTGTGCACGGTAACGAGGAACAAATTCTAGGAACTATTGTCAAGTTCACGTGGCCTATGACCAAAGTTACTGAGCCCATTCCCAGCATCCTGGAATTGCTGGGATAACTTCCAAAATCCTCAATGGCGCAACTTTAATCTTTCATAAATGTTCTAATTAACACGACGAGAGGGAGAGTAAAATTCATGTTTGTTGGTGAAAATTTGACTATTTTGTGTAAAATAATCCGAAATTTACTTATTTATGGTTACCAGTTAATTAAGTAAACCGTAATTGTTATAATGTTGGAAAAAAACTAATATTCTGATAAGAAAATGTACCACACACCTGGGAAAGTTAATGAATATAATTAAATATATTTGTATAATATAAACATTTGGGAGGCATAAAAATACATATGGCGTAACATGAGGTGGTGACGGAGAGTTTGTGAATCTAATCGTATGTCATCGTAGCCGACAGACATAGTATTGGTATAAATGTGGAATAAGTGAAGATACAAGGCATTTGGAGGTGTCCAGATATATAAACTATCGTCATAATAAGATTGATAAAGAAAATAATACTGGAAGTGGTGATTGGATATGTTGATCATTGTGTGGGCACTCAAATAATTTATGTTCGCCTTCTTATATATGTTGTATAATAGCAAAAAACAGGTTGTGATGGCTAGTTTTTAGTATGCCTTCCTGTTAGGAGGCGTTTGGATATAGCAGTAAGATATATCCTAACGCCTCGGACATGTAGGGAGGATGGAACGAAATAGAATGATTTGGAGAGTATATAAATCTGTAGTCGAAGGAAGGCGGGGTAGGGGTACGACTAGGAAAGGTTGGAGGGAGGGGGGTGAAGGAGGTTTTGCATGTCAAGGGCGTGGACTTCTAGCAATCATGTGTGAGAGTGTTAGATAGGGGTGAGTAGAGACAAAGAGTTTATAGGACTTGTGCTGTTGGAGTATGAGCAAGGTAACATTTATGAAGGGATTCAGGGAAACCGGCAGACCGGACTTGAGTCCTGGAGACGGAAGTACAGTGCCTGCACTCTGAAGGAGGGGTGTTAATGATGCAGTTTTATAACTGTGTAAGCACGCCTCTGGCAAGACAGTGATGGAGTGAATGATGAATTTGTTTCTTTCTCGGACCACCATACCTTGGTGGGAAACAGCCGATGTGTTGGTGATAAAAGAAAAACACCTTGGTAAGCTAAATGTTCTTCATTTATTTTCTTTACATTGTAATTGGACCATTGTAATGCCTAATCGTTAATGCACAAGAAATTACTTGGGTTAAGTCACAAGTCACTCAAAAATAATTTTCATATACACCAACATTGCCAGATTATTGGCTTACATTTTTCTAGTAATTATTCAGGAATCATATGTTCCTAATTTAAGGTCCTGATATGCGAGTTGGGGAACTGAGACAGTGGGTATTGAAGGAGGACAGTATCAGTGACCTGTTGTTCCTACAGTCCCACATGTCTCCCAGGTACTGAGACAGTGGGAAGTGAAGGAGGGACAGTATCAGTGACCTGTTGTTCCTACAGTCCCACATGTCTCCCAGGTACTGAGACAGTGGGTATTGAAGGAGGGACAGTATCAGTGACCTGTTGTTCCTACAGTCCCACATGTCTCCCAGGCACTGAGACAGTGGGTATTGAAGGAGAGACAGTATCAGTGACCTGTTGTTCCTACAGTCCCACATGTCTCCCAGGTACTGAGACAGTGGGTATTGAAGGAGGGACAGTATCAGTGACCTGTTGCTTACAGTCCCACATGTCTCCCAGTATGGCTGGGAGTAAGGGCAGTACATGAGTTTACATGTCAGGACGAGACAGGATGCACTGACTACGTCCCTCTTCACACCACTGTTCAGTACCGGAGACAGTGGAGTAGGAATCAACTGTCCTGAATCTCGTCTCTTCAATACCCACTCGTCTCAGTGGGTATTGAAGGAGGGACAGTATCAGTGACCTGTTGTTCCTACAGTCCAATGTATCTCCCAGGTACTGAGACAGTGGGTATTGAAGGAGGGACAGTATCAGTGACCTGTTGTTCCTACAGTCTCATGTATCTCCAGGTACTGAGACAGTGGGTATTGAAGGAGAGACAGTATCAGTGACCTGTTGTTCTTACTGTCCCACATGTCTCCCAGGTACTGAGACAGAGGGTATTGAAGGAGAGACAGTATCAGTGACCTGTTGTTCCTACAGTCCCATGTATCTCCCAGGTAATGAGACAGTGGGTATTGAAGGAGAGACAGTATCAATGACCTGTTATTTCTACAGTCCCACATGTCTCCCAGGTACTGAGACAGTGGGTATTGAAGGAGGGACAGTATCAATGACCTGTTGTTCCTACAGTCCCACATGTCTCCCAGGTACTGAGACAGTGGATATTGAAGGAGGGACAGTATCAGTGACCTGTTGTTCCTACAGTCCCACATGTCTCCCTGGTACTGAGACAGTGGATATTGAAGGAGGGACAGTATCAGTGACCTGTTGTTCCTACTGTCCCACATGTTTCCCAGGTACTGAGACGGTGGGTATTGAAGGAGGACAGTATCAGTGACCTGTTGTTCCTACAGTCCCACATGTCTCCCAGGTACTTGTAAAGATTAATCAACATAACTTCTCACAAATTTGAAACCGATCAGAAAATGCATTCTCAAATAACTGATAAGATTTCAACTGTTTTATTTTTTTTATCTATTTCAATAAAATTTCGAATTTGCAATTATTCTGACTGAACTTATAGATTATCTTATTACAGAAAACAAGTAATATAGTATTATTTTGACTTGCTACATAGTGATGGCCTCTTGACCAAAGGAAACGGATTTATCTTAAATTTATCATGAATCGAATTTGAAGTCCTCCCTGCGGGTTTAGCGCTTTTGATTAAAATGTAACAATTGTGAACTTCATCAGACTTCAGGGACTGATGCATCGTCTGAAGTGAATGGAATGTTGGTTAAGTTAAAGCTGCGTGGCCACAAGTGTTGTTGGATTCTGTGCAAGAACTGCAGAATGCATCTTCCGCTCACCTTTAAACTTTTAGCGCTGATGTGTTTTCCTCAAGGGGAGAAAAAATCTCCTGATGTAAGGTTATGTAGGTTATGGTATACGGCTCATTGCTGCTGACATTCCTCCCTCCCTCCCTCCCTCCATCTCCCTCCCTCTCCCTCTCCCTCTCCCTCTCCCTCTCCCTCTCCCTCTCCCTCTCCCTCTCCTCTCCCTCCTCTCCCTCCTTCCCTTCCATGCTTCCCAATGACTGATCATTATGTTGTTCTGATATGTTTGCTCACGAAATTATTGGTCTCCTTTATATATATATATATATATATATATATATATATATATATATATATATATATATATATATATATATATATATATATATATATATATATATATAAAGAGACCAATAATTTCTGAAAAATATCAAGAACAAATATATATATATATATATATATATATATATATATATATATATATATATATATATATATATATATGCATATATATATAAGGTTCTATAATGTTATTTTTTTCTGAAAACTATACTTACTAAATATGTTCACATTGATTTTTCCTATTTATCTCTTATTACAGATATTGTCAGGATTATATTTCAGCTCCTGGACCTCTCGACTGTCTTGACATGCAAAAATTCCAGTATTTTAAGTCCAATATTTATTTTCGTATTTTTTATGTAAAGAAATGTCTCTCCAGTCGATTTCTAACTCTGAAAGTCCAGGACTAAACAAACTCCTGGTATTTGTTAATTCCAGGACTGTGTTAAGTCCTGGACTTTGGTAAGTCCTGGACTTTTAGAGTTAGAGATCGACTGGAGAGACATTATCTACAATACAATTTTACTCTTTTCTTCACCTATATATCTAGTTTCAGTACCGTTAAAATTCATTCCTACTCCTCTGAAAACACAACAACTCACTCTCAAATCCAAACAACTCACTCCCACACTTGTGTCATTCCCAGATAACTATCTTCGTCACCCCTACGCACTTCTAGCGTAACAACTCTCTGCTTCCTTCCCAAACCTACATATCTTAGAGCACACTCTTCTTCACTGCAGAAGATTGGAAGAAAGTAGAGGGAAGGCAGAGGAAACTATTCATTCTGTGACTGATTCCCTCCATTATTCCTCCAGTGAGATACAAGGGACTGAGAGCCGGAAACACCTCTCTACGTCGGCTCAGTGACTGAAATACATAATAATAATAATAATAATAATATTATCTTTATTTCTACAAGTACATGTACAAGGTATACAGACCATAGCTGACATCAATGACATACTACTATATAGAAAGCCACTTGTTATGCAAAGCATTTCGGGCAAATTAAGATAGTTTTCTCCCAGGATGCGACCCACACCAGTCGACTAACACCCAGGTACCCATTTTATACTGATGGGTGAACAGGGACAGCAGGTGTCTTATGGAAACACGTCCCTAATGTTGTCCAGCCGGACCGGAGATTCGAACTCCGGACCTCAGTGTGTGTTAGCTGAGTGCGCTAGAGATCGAGCTACGGTACATAAGGTAAATGAAGCCGCGTCATGGCACCACACACAGACATCATCACCACTTTTGTACTTCTACTAACGACGTGATCCAGCATTCCATGAAGAAAGAAACGAGATAATGTGAGCAATTCTTGTTCATCATTCTTCAACCCTTCTACTCCAGGATACAGGCCATGTTTGAGGCCACAGTATATCTAGTTTATAAGCTGCTTAATCTCTAGTACATATGTTCCATAGAAGAGGAATGTTTATTAGGGGGTGAAAGTGGTGGTTCATAGCGGACATACAACACACACACACACACACACACACACACACACACACACACACACACACACAAAGGGTGACAGCAGTAAGACAAGAGAGAGAGGGGTGGGTAGATTGCATTTTTTGGACTGTAAGAAGGCGTTTGACATAGTTCCACACAAGAGATTAGTGCAAAAGCTGGAGGACCAGGCAGGGATAACAGGGAAGGCACTGCAATGGATCAGGGAATACCTGTCAGAAAGACAGCAGCGAGTCATGGTACGTGGCGAGGTGTCATAGTGGGCGCCGGTGACAGGTGGGGTTCCACAGGGTCAGTCCTAGGACCAGTGCTGTTTCTGGTATTTGTGAACGACATGACGGAAGGAATAGTCTCCGAAGTGTCCCTGTTTGCAGATGATGTGAAGTTGATGAGAAGAATTCAAACGGACGAGGACCAGGCTGAACTACAAAGGGATCTGGACAGGCTGCAAGCCTGGTCCAGCAATTGGCTCCTAGAGTTCAACCACACCAAGTGCAAAGTCATGAAAATTGGGGAAGGGCAAAGAAGACCGCAGACTGAGTACAGTCTAGGGGGCCAGAGACTACACACCTCAATCAAGGAAAAAGATCTTGGGGTAAGTATAACACCAGGCACATCTCTGAGGCGCACATCAACCAAATAACTGCTGCAGCATACGGGCGCCTAGCAAACTTAAGAACAGCATTCCGACATCTTAATAAGGAATCGTTCAGGACCCTGTACACTGTGTACGTTAGGCCCATATTGGAGTACGCAGCACCAGTTTGGAACCCACACCTAGTCAAGCCCGTAAAGAAACTAGAGAAAATGCAAAGGTTTGCAACAAGACTAGTCCCGGAGCTAAGGGGTATGTCCTACGAGGAGAGGTTAAGGGAAATCGACCTGACGACACTGGAGGACAGGAGAGATAGGGGGGACATGATAACGACATATAAAATACTGAGAGGAATTGACAAGGTGGACAGAGACAGAATGTTCCAGAGATGGGACGCAGCAACAAGGGGACACAGTTGGAAGTTGAAAACTTAGATGAATCACAGGGATGTTAGGAAGTATTTCTTCAGTCACAGAGTGGTCGGGAAGTGGAATAGTTTGGGAAGCGATGTATTGGAGGCAGGATCCATTCATAGCTTTAAGAAGAGGTATGATAAAGCTCACAGCGAAGGGAGAGTGACCCAGTAGAGGCGGGCCAGCAACCACAACTTGGTGAGTACAACTAGGTGAGTGCACACACACACACACACACACACACACAACACACACACACACTCACACACACACACACACACACACACACACACACACACTCACACACATGCAAGGATCATGTTGCACTGAGCGTTTTCGAAGTAGCGTGTTGCACGGTGCGTGTTGCACGGAGCAACACAATTATCTTGCAACACGCGCAGTGTTGCAAGGTAATTTGACTGACGACTCAGCACAATCTTGGCTAAAATTTAAAATCATTTATTATTTTTCATTATTTTAGCGTCCTAAATTGATGTATGGCAGTACAGGCTTTTGTACAGGATGTTGTTCACGTGGTTGAACAAGCTTTTGTACAGGCTGTTGTTCAGGTGGTTGAACAGGCTTTCGTACAGGCTGTTGTTCAGGTGGTTGAACAAAATCAGTGAGAATTAGTGTCAATTTCAACCAGTATTTGGTACAAGCAATCTCTCCTTACTGGAGAGGTATGGTCAACCCACTTACACCCGTAGATCCTAAGGTTCAGCTATTAGCAAATACGTACGTAGGTTTTAGTCGTTGTACACCTGTTCCCTCTGTTAACCTAGAAGTATGCAAAACAACCCCGTGGGGAGATGAATGATAGTCATCATTCATCTTGAGGCGGGTTAAAACGACATGGGTTCGAGTCCTCGGCTAGTCGCAATGTTGTCATTTGGCATTAGTGAAACATGGAGTAGAGTGTGTGATAATGATAGGTAGAGTGTGTGATAATGATAGGTAGAGTGTGTGATAATGATAGGTAGAGTGTGTGATAATGATAGGTAGAGTGTGTGATAATGATAGGTAGAGTGTGTGATAATGATAGGTAGAGTGTGTGATAATGATAGGTAGAGTGTGTGATAATGATAGGTAGAGTGTGTGATAATGATAGGTAGAGTGTGGATAATGATAGGTAGAGTGTGTGATAATGATAGGTAGAGTGTGTGATAATGATAGGTAGAGTGTGTGATAATGATAGGTAGAGTGTGTGATAATGATAGGTAGAGTGTGTGATAATGATAGGTAGAGTGTGTGATAATGATAAATAGAGTGTTGATAATGATAGGTAGAGTGTGTGATAATGATAGGTAGTCCAGAACACTCACGAAGATTGTGTTCACATTAAGGTACATATAATTTGAAGTCCTCTCACTCGACTCTCTGAACAACCCGACATCTCTCACAAATTTACACTCCTCTCTTCCCCAGGTGTCCTGTAACTTATTATTTATGCAACTGTTATATAACAGCTATATACACGCTATATAACAGTTATATACATGCTATATAACTGTTTTAAAGCCTCAACATATCTGCTATAAAGCTGCTTCCTTCCTGAGATTTAACTGCTCAATCCCACGGTGAATACACAGTCAAAATTTACTTTAATCCCAATTTTGAGAAGCATTCTTGACTGGTCGTGAACCGATTATATGAAGCCTTTTTTCCCTTGGTCTTTTGAGAAGTCAACAAGCTCAGCTCAATTAAGTCGTGAGCTCTCAGAGCCCGGCCAGCAGGCGGATGAAGGCAGCGGAAGTTGACAAATGACTTTACGCGTTGGAAGAGTAATGTTGCTTTCATCTTTTTTTAATGAAAAACTTTAATTTTTCGTAAAATATTCAGAATGTTCTTCATTACAGGATGATGTCAGAGTTTTTTTTTTTTTTTTTTTGACATTTCGATTAAAAAAAAATTATTTTTAGGTCTCGTACTGAAATCATGATGTTTTTGTGATGTGCAACTGATGTTTATTTATTCTGTCCAAACAATGTTTAAATTATTCAATGTTTAAACTATTCAATCAATGTTTTTTCTATACTAGCCAATCAATCTTTATTATATCAGTCAATGTTTATAATATCCAATAAATATTTCTTCTATAAATCAGTGTTTAATAAATGCAAACTGGATGATTTACAGCTGACACATTTTTTGTGTATTATTATTTTGAGTTGTAATATTAAAATAGAATTTTATGTTCATAATTTTCCAACATCTATCACCAACACTCTCAGCAGGTAATGAGAGATATTACGTACACTCTCAGCAGGTAATGAGAGATATTACGTACACTCTCAGCAGGTAATGAGAGATATTACGTACACTCTCAGCAGGTAATGAGAGATATTACGTACACTCTCAGCAGGTAATGAGAGATATTACGTACACTCTCAGCAGGTAATGAGAGATATTACGTACTCAGCAGGTAATGAGAGATATTACGTACACTCTCAGCAGGTAATGAAATATATTACGTACACTCTCAGCAGGTAATGAGAGATATTACGTACACTCTCAGCAGGTAATGAGAGATATTACGTACACTATCAGCAGATATTGAGAGATATTATGTACACTCTCAGCAGGTAATGAGAGATATTACGTACACTCTCAGCAGGTAATGAGAGATATTACGTACTCAGCAGGTAATGAGAGATATTACGTACACTGTCAGCAGGTAATGAAATATATTACGTACACTCTCAGCAGGTAATGATATTACGTACACTCTCAGCAGGTAATGAGAGATATTACGTACACTCTCAGCAGGTAATGAGAGATATTACGTACACTCTCAGCAGGTAATGAGAGATATTACGTACACTCTCAGCAGGTAATGAGATGCAACAGTCTGCGAAACTATCAGTGCTTAACGTGGGTTTATTTCTCACTGAAGTTTGCATTGACTCACTGAAGTTTGCAGTAACTCACTGAAGTTTGCAGTGACTCCCTGAAGTTTGCAGTGACTCACTGAAGTTTGCAGTGACTCACTGAAGTTTGCAGTGACTCCCTGAAGTTTGCAGTGACTCACTGAAGTTTGCAGTGACTCACTGAAGCTTGCAGTGACTCGGTGAAATTTGCATAATAATAAGGAAAGACCCCACTGAAAATAAGTCGCTTTGTCTGACTTTTTTGTGTTATCCTGGGTAGTCAACACATATCTGCTATGTATGATAATGTACGTATGTAACTGTATTTAAGTGTTCCTGTACCAGAATAAACTTACATACTTACTGGATTCAAAAGCGTCCTTCTTTGTAGACGATGTGAAGATAATGAGAATTCAATCAGATGAGGATCAAGCAGGACTACAAAGGGACCTGGAGAGGCTGCAAGCCTGGTCTATCATATGGCTCCTAAAGTTAACCCCACCAAGTGCAAAGTCTTGAAGATTGGTAAAGGGCAAAGAAGACTACAGACAGAGCACAGGCTAGGGGGCCAAAAACATCAAACCTCACTCGAGGAAAGGGATCTTAGGGTGAGGACAGTACGGAGCACATCTGATGTGCACATCTACCAAATAACAGCTGCAGTACATTGGAGTTTGGCAAGCCTAAGAATAGCGTTTCGACACATCAGTAAGGAATCGTTCAAGACTCTGTACACCGTGTGGGTCAGGCCTACTTTGGAGTATGCACCACCAGTTTGGAACCCACACTTGGCCAAGCACGTTAAGAAATTAAAGAAAGTGCAAAGGTTAGCAGCAAGACTAGTCCCGGAGATAAGGGGCATTTCCTTCGAGCAGAGGTTAAGGAAAATCGATCTGACGGCACTGGAGGACAGGAGGTCTAGGAGAGAACATTATAACGACGTATAAAATACTGAGAGGAATTGACAAGGTGCATAGGGATAGATGGAAGTTGAAGACTCAGATGAGTCACAGAGATGTTAGGAAGTATTACTTCAGTCATAGAGTTGTCGTCAAGAAGTGAAACACTAAAGAGAGTGATATAGTGGAGGCAGGATCCATACATAGCTTTAAGAAGAGGTGTAATAAAGTTCATGGAGCAGGGAGAGAGAGGACCTATTAACGACAGTGAAGAAGCGGGGCCAGGAGCTATGACTTGACCCCCGCAATGGCTCAGTTGATAAGGTGACATGTACACTGTTTGGCCTCTTGAGGCGGAACAATGTGTCGTGGGGTAGAATCCTGGCTTGACGCAGTTTGGTAAATGATTCAAAACCACTTGTTTCGTGGTTTCATTGATATATATATATATATATATATATATATATATATATATATATATATATATATATATATATATATATATATATATATATATATATATAAGACTCTTACTTGAGAGCTGCAACAGAGCACAGACATAATGCAAGATACAAGTACCTCTGGTACACCTCGTGTTCGATTCCGCCAATGTAAGAACTGAAGAATGAGACACTTGTGCAACATTTGTTTCCCAAATGTCTCATTTTTCAACTTGTCAGGTATCTAAATGGTTTTCCCTTCCAGAAAATGCAATCTGCCATTATCTTCAGTATTTTAACTTCAACTTGTGTGACCAGAGCTTTGGTAAGATGGGGAAGGAAGAAGGATGGGTAAGGTGGGGTAGGTAAGGTGGGGGGTAGGTAAGGTGGGGGGTAGGTAAGGTGGGGTAGGTAAGGTGGGATAATAAAGGTAAGCGACACAACCACTTTGGTGCATTTTAATATGTGTGTGTGTGTGTGTACTCACCTAATTGTACTCACCTAATTGTGGTTGCAGGGGTCGAGACTCAGCTCCTGGCCCCGCCTCTTCACTGTCTGCTACTAGGTCTCTTCTCTCCCTGCTCCATGAGCTTTACCATACCTCGTCTTAAAGCTTTGTATGGTTCCTGACTCCACTACATCATTTGCTAGACTGTTCCACTTCCTGACTACTCTATGGCTGAAGAAATGCTTCCTAATATCCCTTTATCTCATCTGAGTTTTCAGCTTCCAATTGTGCCCCCTAGTATTTTGTATGTCATTATTATGTCTCCTCTAACCCTTATGTCCTCCAGTGTACTCACCTATTTGTACTCACCTATTTGTGGTTGCAGGGGACGAGTCATAGCTCCTGGCCCCGCCTCTTCACTTATTGCTATTAGGTCCTCTCTCTCCCTGCTCCATGAGCTTTATCAAACCTCGTCTCAAAACTATGTATGGTTCCTGCCTCCACTACTTCACTTTCTAGGCTATTCCACTTCCTGACAACTCTATGACTGAAGAAATACTTCCTAACATCTCTTTGACTCATAGGAGTCTTCAACTTCCAATTGTGACCCCTTGTTTCTGTGTCCCCTCTCTGGAACATCTTGTCTCTGTCCACCTTATCTATTCCTCGCAGTATTTTATATGTCGTTATCATGTCTCCCCTAACCCTCCTGTCCCCTAGTGTCGTCAGGCCGATTTCCCTTAACCTTTCTTCGTAGGACAATCCCCTTAGCTCTGGGACTAGTCTTGTTGCAAACCTTTGCACTTTATCTAGTTTCTTGACATGCTTGACCAGGTGTGGGTTCCAAACTAGTGCTGCATACTCCAGTATGGGCCTGACGTATATGGTGTACAGAGTCTTGAACGATTCCTTAGTGAGGTATTGGAACGCTATTCTTAGGTTTGCCAGCCGCCCGTATGCTACAGCAGTTATCTGATTGATGTGTGCCTCAGGAGATGTGCTCGGTATTATACTCACCCCAAGATCTTTTTCCTTGAGTGAGTTTTGCAGTCTTTGGCCACCTAGACTATACTCTGCCTGCGGTCTTCTTTGCCCTTCCCCGATCTTCATGACTTTACATTTGGCAGGGTTAAATTCAAGGAGCCAGTTACTGCACCAGGCTTGTAGCCTGTCCAGGTCTCTTTGTAGTCCTGCCTGATCCTCGACTGATTTAATTCTTCTCATTAATTTCACATCATCTGCAAACAGGGACACTTCTGAGTCTATTCCTTCCGTTATGTCATTCACATATACCAAAAACAGTATCGGTCCCAGGACTGACCGTTGTGGAACCCACTCGTCACAGGTGCCCACACTGACACCTCGTCACGTACCATGACTCGTTGTTGCCTCCCTGTCAGATATTCTCTGATCCATTGCAGTGCCTTTCCTGTTAGGTGTGTCTGATCCTCTAGCTTTTGCATTAACCTCTTGTGAGGAACTGTGTCGAACGCCTTCTTGCAGTGTGTGTGTGTGTGTGTATGTTAGTTACCATTTTTCCTAGGCACATGTCGATTAGACACTAAGCCTGTTGTATTTGTGTGTGTGCTTGTAAGGAAACACTTCCAAATGTGTCCGCCCCACCGGGAATTGAACCCGGGCCCTCCATGCATAAAGCGAGAGCTTTAGCCACCAGGCCACCGGGGTGTGTGTGTGTGTGTGTGTACTCACCTAATTGTGGTTGCAGGGGTCGAGACTCAGCTCCTGGCCCCGGCTCTTCGCTGTCCGCTACTGGGTCTCTGCTCTCCGCTACTGGGTCTCTGCTCTCCCTGCTGTGTGTGTGTGGTGTGTGTGAGTGAGTGTGTGTGTGTGTGTGTGTGTGTGTGTGTGTGTGTGTGTGTGTGTGTGTGTGTGTGTGTGAGTGAGTGTGTGTGTGTAGTGTTATTAATTAAATAAATTTCATTGAATGGGGTTTCAGTATTTTTTTTTTTCCCAAAAAAGTACCACCTTCATTTAACCTAAATTCTTTGACTGTGTTAATAACTATTTTATCAACATTCAACATATTTATCTGTATATTACAACCTGTCCTCTTATTTACTAGTACAGTCTAACAATGTGCTGTTATTATACCCTATATCATATTTCTTATACTTATTCTCGTTTTCTTAAACTACGTATTACCTATTACGTCATTGTATACAAAAATCAATTAAAGGCTTACCAATATCATTTACCTCTTGCACCCCAAACTTACTACGCCCTCTACAACACTTTCTTCCACTTTTGCATTCAGATCTACCAAAACAATTACTTTCTGACTTGGTTCAAAACTCCCTAAACATCATCATCTCTCATCTCAGCATCTCTCTTCTCCAGGAACATAAAACTTAACATAACCCATATTTCGCATCCCACCGTATTTAAATACACATAATTCTTGAATTTATTCATTTACATTCCCTCTTTTCCTTCCATAACTGATCCTTCAACAATACTGTTACTTCTTACATAAATCCCATTTATCTCCAACCCTCCCCTTCCTTCTTCAGTTTTGGTTCTGTCTGAGAACAAATGCAAAGCATAACAAGCCATAAGAAATGCAAAAAAGAACTGTACTAGAAATGCAAAAAAGAACTGTACTAGAAATGAAAAAGAACTGTACTAGAAATGCAAAAAAGAACTGTAGTACAAAGATCCTTGAAATGTTTCGCATAATTAGTGTATTTCTAAAAAAAATTGCCTATCATGATTATTAAAAATGAATCAGTAGAAATAACGATTAAATATCCAACAACATCCACACCACCACCATCTAAACCACCGACACCACCTAAACCACCGACACCACCTAACCCATTACCTCCCCTACCACCACCTAACCCATTACCACCCACCACCAACACCTACCACCCACACCCACCACCTAAACACCAACCACCAACCAACCCCACCACCTAACCCATTACCACCCCCACCAACCCTAACCCTTACCAATCCCCCCACCACCTAACCCATTACCACCCCCACCTAACCCTTTACCATCCCCACCACCTAACCCATTACCACCCCACCACCAACCATTACCACCCCCACCACCTAACCCATTACCACCCCACCACCTAACCCATTACCACCCCCACCACCTAACCCATTACCACCCCCACCTAACCCATTACCACCCCCACCACCTAACCCATTACCACCCCTCCACCTAACCCATTACCACCCCACCACCTAACCCATTACCACCCCCCTAACCATTACACCCCCCACCTAACCCATTACCACCCACCACCTAACCCATTACCACCCCACCTAACCCATTACCACCCCACCACCTAACCCATTACCACCCTCCACCTAACCCATTACCACCCCACCACCTAACCCATTACCACCCACCTACCTTCACCACCTAACCCATTACCACCCTCTACCAACCAACCCATACCACCCCCACCTAACCCATTACCCACCATACACTACCTACCGCACCACCATCTCTGCAGATGCCTCTGTTACGAGCGTGTGTGGCCGGTGAGGGGCCATTAATACTCATAATGGAAGTGTTATGTAATTAACATGAGCTCCCAGGCTGTTAATATCTGTGTAGCTTTTGTCCAGCGAACATTAGGAGTCGATGCGCCTCTTGTGTAATTGTAGACGTGATCCTTTTCCAGCTCAATTTTTTCTTTAATTACATAAAACTGAGGAAAATCTTTCAAGAGGATGGGAATAATGTGAAAGAGGAAGTGAAAAATTATGAGAGAAAATTGTTGAAAAATTATTGAAGAGAATGAAAATTCGTAAAAAGCAATGTTCATGGTGAAAAAGTATTATTGTAAGAGAAAAAAGATTAATATTTTGTGACTTTGTAACAAAAATGTTAATATTTCTTTTATATGTACAGTGTTACTGGTGACTGGAACAACAAGTTACGTACAGTGTTACTGGTGACTGGAGTAGCTTGTGCACAGTATTGCTGTTGATTGGAACAACAAGCTATGTATAGTGTTACTATTGACTTGAACAACAAGCTATGTACAGTGGTACTGGTGATTGGAACAAGCTATGTTGAATGTTACTGGTGACTGGAACATCAAGCTAAGTACAGTGTTACTGGTGACTGGAGTAACTAGCTATGTACAGTGTTACTGGTGACTGGAGTAACTAGCTATGTACAGTTACTGGTGTCTGAAGTAACTAGCTATGTACAGTGTTACTGGTGACTGGAGTAACTAGCTATGTACAGTGTTACTGTGACTGGAGTAACTAGCTATGTACATTGTTACTGGTGACTGGAGTAACTAACTATGTACAGTGTTACTGGTGACTGGAGTAACTAGCTATGTACAGTGTTACTGGTGACTGGAGTAACTAGCTATGTACAGTGTTACTGGTGACTGGAGTAACTAGCTATGCACAGTGTTACTGGTGACTGGAGTAACTAGCTATGTACAGTGTTACTGGTGACTGGAGTAACTAGCTATGTACAGTGTTACTGGTGACTGGAGTAACTAGTTATGTACAGTGTTACTGGTGACTGGAGTAACTAGCTATGTACAGTGTTACTGGTGACTGGAGTAACTAGCTATGTACAGTGTTACTGGTGACTGGAGTAACTATCTATGTACAGTGTTACTGGTGACTGGAGTAACTAGCTATGTACAGTGTTACTGGTGACTGGAGTAACTAGCTATTACAGTGTTACTGGTGACTGGAGTAACTAGCTTTGTACAGTGTTACTGGTACTGGAGTAACTAGCTAGTGAAGTGTTACTGAGTCACTGGAGTAAAGCTCATTACATGCACTGGATGGATAACTAGTATGACAGTGATACTGGCCCTGGAGTAACTAGCCTGTACAGTGTTACTGTGACTGGTACTGCTATGTACAGTGTTACTGGTGACTGGAGTAACTAGCAGTGAGGATTGTCTGAGATTCGATGAAGCTCATTCTTGATGGATGGAGTTTGGAAAGGGATACTCTGAATTTTTATACCCTTCTGTTACTTGTTACTCTGTTACTTGTTACTCTGTTACTTGCTTACCGATATATTCCATGTATTTACTGTCGCCAGACATATTTAGCCGCGTAAGTTTAACGGACCGGCTGATATTTTTGTTTTGTTTTTGAAGTAAGATGGTAATACCTCCAGGAATTAGAAATGTGTTTGAACTCTCGCACCTTAGAAATAAATGAGATTGAAAAATAACTGCGTTTTAAATTGATCTTCCATAATAACCCTCCAATTATAACATGAAATTCATTTAATTATTTAAATATTATTATTTATATTATATTTTCGTAAAACGTTTAGGTTTTTTAATGTATTTATATATAAGCGTCCAGTAAGCCTCATGTAAGTGTAGTTGACACATTAATAATCACTGAACACTTGAGCAAATATTAAGCGGAACCTTTCTCTGCCCAATCCTCATTTGTGGCAGAATATAGACCTTAATTGGGTCTGTGGCCACAATTTAAATTGGCTGTTATTGAGTTTTAAGAATGTTAATTAACTGCTAAATGTAGAAAATAATGTTTTCACGTACATTTAAACTATAAAGGAAATCATATATGACCAGTCAATTTTAGATTAATGTATGATATAAAAATGTATTGGTTCACGGTGTTTGGTAAGGAATAAAAAGACACAGTACCGTGACTGGAACAATACACAAATAGAAGTAGACACATGTGCAACATCTAGGTATCTCTATTAGTAGATGTTTCGCCCTCCAGTGGCTTTATCAATACAATCCAAGGATATAACGAGAAGACTAGAACTATATACAAAAGACGAAGTAATCAGACAATCAACCTTGGTGTTGGTGGTGAGCACCGTAGTCTTGGTGTTGGTGGTGAGCACCGTAGTCTTGGTGTTGGTGGTGAGCACCGTAGTCTTGGTGTTGGTGGTGAGCACCGTAGTCTTGGTGTTGGTGGTGAGCACCGTAGTCTTGGTGTTGGTGGTGAGCACCGTAGTCTTGGTGTTGGTGGTGAGCACCGTAGTCTTGGTGTTGGTGGTCAGCACCGTAGTCTTGGTGTTGGTGGTCAGCACCGTAGTCTTGGTGTTGGTGGTCAGCACCGTAGTCTTGGTGTTGGTGGTGAGCACCGTAGTCTTGGTGTTGGTGGTGAGCACCGTAGTCTTGGTGTTGGTGGTGAGCACCGTAGTCTTGGTGTTGGTGGTCAGCACCGTAGTCTTGGTGTTGGTGATGAGCACCGTAGTCTTGGTGTTGGTGGTGAGCACCGTAGTCTTGGTGTTGGTTGTGAGCACCGTAGTCTTGGTGTTGGAGGTGAGCACCGTAGTATTGGTGTTGGTGGTCAGCACCGTAGTCTTGGTGTTGGTGGTCAGCACTGTAGTCTTGGTGTTGGTGGTAGCACCGTAGTCTTGGTGTTGGTGGTGAGCACCGTAGTCTTGGTGTTGGTGGTGAGCACCGTAGTCTTGGTGTTGGTGATGAGCAATCGTAGTCTTGGTGTTGGTGATGAGCACCGTAGTCTTGGTGTTGGTGATGAGCACCGTAGTCTTGGTGTTGGTGGTGAGCACCGTAGTCTTGGTGTTGGTGATGAGCACCTTAGTCTTGGTGTTGGTGATGAGCACCGTAGTCTTGGTGTTGGTGATGAGCACCGTAGTCTTGGTGTTGGTGATGAGCACCATAGTCTTGGTGTTGGTGATGAGCACCATAGTCTTGGTGTTGGTGATGAGCACCGTAGTCTTGGTGTTGGTGGTGAGCACCGTAGTCTTGGTGTTGGTGATGAGCACCGTAGTCTTGGTGTTGGTGGTGAGCACCATAGTCTTGGTGTTGGTGGTGAGCACCGTAGTCTTGGTGTTGGTGGTGAGCACCGTAGTCTTGGTGTTGGTGATGAGCACCATAGTCTTGGTGTTGGTGATGAGCACCATAGTCTTGGTGTTGGTGGTGAGCACCGTAGTCTTGGTGTTGGTGGTCAGCACCATAGTCTTGGTGTTGGTGATGAGCACCATAGTCTTGGTGTTGGTGATGAGCACCATAGTCTTGGTGTTGGTGATGAGCACCGTAGTCTTGGTGTTGGTGGTGAGCACCGTAGTCTTGGTGTTGGTGGTGAGCACCGTAGTCTTGGTGTTGGTGATGAGCACCATAGTCTTGGTGTTGGTGGTGAGCACCATAGTCTTGGTGTTGGTGGTGAGCACCGTAGTCTTGGTGTTGGTGGTCAGCACCATAGTCTTGGTGTTGGTGATGAGCACCATAGTCTTGGTGTTGGTGATGAGCACCATAGTCTTGGTGTTGGTGATGAGCACCGTAGTCTTGGTGTTGGTGGTGAGCACCATAGTCTTGGTGTTGGTGGTGAGCACCATAGTCTTGGTGTTGGTGATGAGCACCGTAGTCTTGGTGTTGGTGGTCAGCACCGTAGTCTTGGTGTTGGTGGTGAGCACCGTAGTCTTGGTGTTGGTGGTCAGCACCGTAGTCTTGGTGTTGGTGGTCAGCACCGTAGTCTTGGTGTTGGTGGTCAGCACCGTAGTCTTGGTGTTAATGGTGAGCACCGTAGTCTTGGTGTTGGTGGTGAGCACCGTAGTCTTGGTGTTGGTGGTCAGCACCGTAGTCTTGGTGTTAGTTGTGAGCACCGTAGTCTTGGTGTTGGTGATGAGAACCGTAGTCTTGGTGTTGGTGGTGAGCACCGTAGTCTTGGTGTTGGTGGTGAGCACCGTAGTTTTGGTGTTGGTGGTCAGCACCGTAGTCTTGGTGTTGGTGGTCAGCATCGTAGTCTTGGTGTTGGTGATGAGCACCGTAGTCTTGGTGTTGGTGGTCAGCACCGTAGTCTTGGTGTTAATGGTGAGCACCGTAGTCTTGGTGTTGGTGGTCAGCACCGTAGTCTTGGTGTTGGTGGTGAGCACCGTAGTCTCGGTGTTGGTGGTGAGCACCGTAGTCTTGGTGTTGGTGGTGAGCACCGTAGTCTTGGTGTTGGTGGTGAGCACCGTAGTCTTGGTGTTGGTGGTCAGCACATAGTCTTGGTGTTAATGGTGAGCACCGTAGTCTTGGTGTTGGTGGTCAGCACCGTAGTCTTGGTGTTGGTGGTCAGCACCGTAGTCTTGGTGTTGGTGGTCAGCACCGTAGTCTTGATGTTGGTGGTGAGCACCGTAGTCTTGGTGTTGGTGGTGAGCACCGTAGTCTTGGTGTTGGTGGTGAGCACCGTAGTCTTGGTGTTGGTGGTCAGCACCGTAGTCTTGGTGTTGGTGATGAGCACCGTAGTCTTGGTGTTGGTTGTGAGCACCGTAGTCTTGGTGTTGGTGATGAGCACCGTAGTTTTGGTGTTGGTGGTCAGCACCGTAGTCTTGGTGTTGGTGATGAGCACCGTAGTTTTGGTGTTGGTGGTGAGCACCGTAGTCTTGGTGTTGGTGGTGAGCACCGTAGTTTTGGTGTTGGTGGTCAGCACCGTAGTCTTGGTGTTGGTGGTGAGCACCGTGGTCTTGGTGTTGGTGGTCAGCACCGTAGTCTTGGTGTTGGTGGTCAGCACCTTAGTCTTGGTGTTGGTGGTGAGCACCGTAGTCTTGGTGTTGGTGGTCAGCACCGTAGTCTTGGTGTTGGTGATGAGCACCGTAGTCTTGGTGTTGGTTGTGAGCACCGTAGTCTTGGTGTTGGTGATGAGCACCGTAGTCTTGGTGTTGGTGGTGAGCACCGTAGTCTTGGTGTTGGTGGTGAGCACCATAGTTTTGGTGTTGGTGGTCAGCACCGTAGTCTTGGTGTTGGTGGCAGCACCGTAGTCTTGGTGTTGGTGATGAGCACCGTAGTCTTGAAGTTGGTGGTGAGCACCGTAGTCTTGGTGTTGGTGGTGAGCACCGTAGTCTTGGTGTTGGTTGTGAGCACCGTAGTCTTGGTGTTGGAGGTGAGCACCGTAGTATTGGTGTTGGTGGTCAGCACCGTAGTCTTGGTGTTGGTGGTCAGCACTGTAGTCTTGGTGTTGGTGGTGAGCACCGTAGTCTTGGTGTTGGTGGTGAGCACCGTAGTCTTGGTGTTGGTGGTGAGCACCGTAGTCTTGGTGTTGGTGATGAGCAATCGTAGTCTTGGTGTTGGTGATGAGCACCGTAGTCTTGGTGTTGGTGATGAGCACCGTAGTCTTGGTGTTGGTGGTGAGCACCGTAGTCTTGGTGTTGGTGATGAGCACCATAGTCTTGGTGTTGGTGATGAGCACCGTAGTCTTGGTGTTGGTGATGAGCACCGTAGTCTTGGTGTTGGTGATGAGCACCATAGTCTTGGTGTTGGTGGTCAGCACCGTAGTCTTGGTGTTGGGGATGAGCACCATAGTCTTGGTGTTGGTGATGAGCACCGTAGTCTTGGTGTTGGTGGTCAGCACCGTAGTCTTGGTGTTGGTGGTGAGCACCGTAGTCTTGGTGTTGGTGGTGAGCACCGTAGTCTTGGTGTTGGTGGTGAGCACCGTAGTCTTGGTGTTGGTGATGAGCACCATAGTCTTGGTGTTGGTGGTGAGCACCGTAGTCTTGGTGTTGGTGGTGAGCACCGTAGTCTTGGTGTTGGTGGTGAGTACCGTAGTCTTGGTGTTGGTGGTGAGCACCGTAGTCTTGGTGTTGGTGATGAGCACCGTAGTCTTGGTGTTGGTGGTGAGCACCATAGTCTTGGTGTTGGTGATGAGCACCGTAGTCTTGGTGTTGGTGATGAGCACCGTAGTCTTGGTGTTGGTGATGAGCACCGTAGTCTTGGTGTTGGTGATGAGCACCGTAGTCTTGGTGTTGGTGGTGAGCACCGTAGTCTTGGTGTTGGTGGTGAGCACCGTAGTCTTGGTGTTGGTGGTGAGCACCGTAGTCTTGAATCTCACTGTCAAGACTGTGTCTAATTCTTTATGCATCTTCACTTAGGAGAATGAAACTTATGACGACGTTTCGCTCAGACTCGTACCATTAACAAGTCACTAAAAAAATCCATTAGAACCATTTAATGGTTCAAGTCTGCCCGAAACGTGCTTATCAGTTTTATTCCCCCTAGATCAGTGTTTGTGAATATTTCGCCTGCTCTTGCGAATTCCTAGCATTGTAAAAATCTCTAGTTGTGTCGATGCATGCAGGGGATGAGATGAAAAGCTGTAAGCCTCCTGCCTGAAAGCTGGCTGCCTTGGAATAACGTCTAGCGAAAGCTGGATGCCAAGGTATTGGACCAGTGTGGTAAGGTCGGTAAAGCACTGCGTACCTTGTCATGAGGTTCGTAGGTTCGAGTCTCCGTCGGCCAGAGATCAGTGTTTGTGAATATTTCGCCTGCTCTTGCGAATTCCTAGCATTGTAAAAATCTCTAGTTGTGTCGATGCATGCAGGGGATGAGATGAAAAGCTGTAAGCCTCCTGCCTGAAAGCTGGCTGCCTTGGAATAACGTCTAGCGAAAGCTGGATGCCAAGGTATTGGACCAGTGTGGTACGGTCGGTAAAGCACTGCGTCCTTGTCATGAGGTTCGTAGGTTCGAGTCTCCGTCGGCCAGAGATCAGTGTTTGTGAATATTTCGCCTGCTCTTGCGAATTCCTAGCATTGTAAAAATCTCTAGTTGTGTCGATGCATGCAGGGGATGAGATGAAAAGCTGTAAGCCTCCTGCCTTAAAGCTGGCTGCCTTGGAATAACGTCTAGCGAAAGCTGGATGCCAAGGTATTGGACCAGTGTGGTACGGTCGGTAAAGCACTGCGTACCTTGTCATGAGGTTCGTAGGTTCGAGTCTCCGTCGGCCAGAGATCAGTGTTTGTGAATATTTCGCCTGCTCTTGCGAATTCCTAGCATTGTAAAAATCTCTAGTTGTGTCGATGCATGCAGGGGATGAGATGAAAAGCTGTAAGCCTCCTGCCTGAAAGCTGGCTCCCTTGGAATAACGTCTAGCGAAAGCTGGATGCCAAGGTATTGGACCAGTGTGGTACGGTCGGTAAAGCACTGCGTACCTTGTCATGAGGTTCGTAGGTTCGAGTCTCCGTCGGCCAGAGATCAGTGTTTATATATATATATATATATATATATATATATATATATATATATATATCGTGCCGAATTGGTAAAACTTGATATTTTGGCTTATATAGCAACGTTCTTCTTTCTTGAATAAAGCAAGCGAAAATTTATGTATGGAATAATTTCGCAAAAAAAAATATATATATTTCATTGTGTTTGTTTATTATTAAATTATTGTAAGCTTATCTAAAATATATTTAGCTGTATTAGGCTAAATTAAGTTGTGCTTGTTATAATAAAGTTAGTTAAGTTTTCTAAGGGTCTTTTGGTACAAAATTATTAATTTTTACTTTAACATAAATTAAAAATATATATCTTTAAACGTATAAGAAAATTTTTTAGAAAGGACTTAATTTTAAATGAGTTCTTGGTAATTGACCAGTTTTACCTATTCGGCACGACCTATGTATGTAGAGAGAGAGAGAGAGAGAGAGAGAGAGAGAGAGAGAGAGAGAGAGAGAGAGAGAGAGAGAGAGAGAGAAGGAGAGAGAGAAGAAGAGAGAGAGAGAGAGAGAGAGAGACAGAGAGAGAGAGAGAGAGAGAGAGAGAGAGAGACAGAGAGAGAGAGAGAGAGAGAGAGAGAGAGAGAGAGAGAGATCGCAGTCAGCAGGATTCGATACTGCTACTGAGAGATTGTCAATTTTCCCCCACGGCGCTCTTATCCACTCAGCCACATATGCCTCAAAAGCTGGGCAGCCTGGTTCACAAGCCATGTTTCTCTCCCTTCCTGGGCACTTCAGAGCCTCAAGCATGGATTCAAGCTATTTCAATCTCTTTGAATCCATGTAGGAATTCATGGGTGTTCCTAATAGTGCACCTCCACCTGCTGCTTCCATTACACGTACAAGTTCGAACTTCGAGTAAAAGTGTATTATCTAAATTGAGCTGTCAGATTCGAGCTGCTTCCTTGAACATGAGAAGCTAAGTGTAAATTATTATATTTTTTGTCGTGCGGTTAATTGCTGCAAAACTAAAGAAAAGATTAAACCTAATTTTCTCGAAATAAAGAGACCTGACATCTCATAAATTTGTTTTAGGTAATTTTATATAATCTTATGTTTTATTATGCATGACTACACAGCTTACGGTGCTTGCATTAGATCATATTTTACTGCTTAAGTCTCATCAGGTTATATACAAAATCATTATCATTACGTCAGCGTGAAAGAGTCGCCCAGAATAACAGTTGCAGTGAGCGGTATAAACATGGGTATTTACAAGGGTAATACGCCGGTCTGTTTAGTAAATCGGTAATTAGTGGCCGCTGTCAGGTGTTTATTTTTAATGAGATTACGTGGGAGTATATTGGAAAGACAGATAACCGAGTTGAATGTACATACCTAGGGTAACAGCTGAGGACCACTATCTACTTCTGTCTACAACAAGAACTTGCATGTATTGTCTAGATGTCTGAGGCTAAACTAATGAAGCAGAAGTTTCTCTCCCTACCCTCCATTCCTCTGGACACTGCCGCTTTGGAAAAATGGAAAAAGTTGCATTTCACTATGCAAAAATTATATGGAATTTAAAGGAGAGATAGACTTGGATGAAAGGCATACGCTACAAACCATTCTTTTTTTTAGTACTGTTCCTATCGTAGCTACTAAAATTACTCTTCTGTTACTCAGAGAGCTATTCATATCAATGGTTCTACTTATGATTACCAATATTTATATTTCTGGGTACTGTGGCGCATGGTGACAGGAACAACAAGAGATCGTGACCAACTTTAGGACACCAGTGGCCCCTTCTATCACTGTTACAACCACCACCATAACCTCTACTTTCACATTTCTTTAATTAACTTTGGTAGTTTGCTGTTAACTGATCATACTGATGTAGTTGCCTAACTAATATTAAGAATAAATTCGTTTCACTTTGTCCCCACCAAATATTCTGAATCCTATGATTAAATAAGACTTGTCCAGTGGGTTCTTAAGTGACTATATTGCCTCTAAGCTTACAGTTTCAGCACTTGATTTTCATTGTACTTTAATTCTGTTTAAGAATAATACGTTCGTGTTGCATCTTTAGTCTCGAATTTTCATTCAAATGTTTAGATATATTAGCTCATTTCACAGTATAATTAGTTCATTGTGGTTTAATGTATCAGAATAATTAGATATCTAAAGAACTGAATGAGATATCCTCTCATCTCAGATTCTTAAGAGAGAAAAGATTAGAAACTTTCAATCTTTCTTCATATATCCTTATTTTTTGAGATTGTTCGAGCTTAATTGTCCTTTTCTAAATCCTATCCGGCCAGTCTTAGTGTTTTAAGTAATTTGGAGAAGGTAACTGAAAGATATGTTCAAGAAATGGTTTTTAAAGTATATTAGAGAGAATCAATATGGTTTTTGGTCATGTTTACTCGAAATTTCGATCTACGAGAGATAACATTCTGTTCCCTTTGCTGCTTCGTTTTAAGGTTTGTTTGGTGTGTTGATGGGGTTT
Source organism: Cherax destructor (assembly GCA_009830355.1). Lineage (NCBI taxonomy): Eukaryota > Metazoa > Arthropoda > Malacostraca > Decapoda > Parastacidae > Cherax > Cherax destructor. The sequence continues at coordinate 152,841 of WNWK01000425.1, read as the reverse complement.
ACACATAAATGCTCCCAGGTCCTTCTCGTCTTTTGTTTAGGTTAATTTGTTGCCAAATAAATTGTATTCAGGCATGAAATTAGTTCATCAAAAACATTGTTTTGCTCTTGTCAACATTGAAACTCATCTTCCACTTTTCTAAGCACAGCATCAAAGTAGATCAAATTGAATGCTCAAAGATTTTGCTGTGACGACTGCAATTTCGTGTCATCAGTAAACTGTTCTCTATATCAAAGATCATTTGTGTTCATTTACGGTAAGGCTAGAAACAAGAAAATCATCTCTGAGGAACATAGCTCTTTGTTTAACCAGTCAGGGATCTCACTTTAGTACCACTCGCTATTTCCTATTTGTGTGTGTCATTAATCCACGCATGAAGTATGTCTCCTAAACTACGCGCCTCTGGTATGAGCAGAGTTATTCAGGCATGATCACTTGTTGCGAAATCCAGGTTGATTTCCTATAAGTAAGTTACTGTGTTCCAGAAAATTTATGATCTTGTACCTAAAGAATGTCCGGCACTGCTCTTAAAATTGACATAAAGTTGATGGGACGATAGTAGAGGGTAGGAATACTGTCTAATGTCGAAGGTATTAGTGACTGAACAATCTAAGAACAGTGGATTTTGCAAAGGAATATAAAGTTCTGTGTTTAATGAGGGTTGTATTGTATATTATCTCCGAGCGTTGACAGATTGTTTTAAGGTCTCAGTTTGTTGACTTATGTGTTTCATTTTTCTTTTATTAGTGACAATTTTTTTAAATAGTACCGCTGATTTAATGATTGATGTTAGTGGTTCATTTAATGTTGTCAGTGGCTAATTGAGTGGCGTCATTGATTTGCTGAGTAGTGTGTATGAGTTGTCAAATATTGGTTACGGGGTATTGTGAGAGTGCTTACAGAGTTGTATCATTTTTCAGCGTATTCTTGCAGTACATACAGACGTCCCTCAGCCTGGTCTCTTCCGACCGTCACTCTACTACAGATTTGTCATGCACTGTACGTAGTGGTAAAAGAAAATTAAATATTTCCAGTGTTAGTGGCAGTGTGTAGATGTTGGCGGTAGAAATTCCATTACGATTCTGTAAATCCACACAGAAATAAGAGGTTTTGTTTGGCCTCTTATTGGCTAATACGGTAACAAACCAAACGACGAACTGAGTACAGTAACATTTTCTTTGTGCTGAAAATATAATCACTTACAGCCTAGTTAGCAATTTTTTATTTTTGCTGTCAACGTTTCGCTCTCGGAACGTCTCTATTGTTGAAAATAAATAAACGCCATTTGAGTTGTTTGCTCAGTTTCTAAAATCAAGATTATAAATAAGAAACACCTCTTAGGGCGGCTGAAAATTTCAGCGGAATGTTATTACAGTCACTGAAAGTTATTACAGTCATTTCAGCGAGCAAGACGTATGTGGTCAGAGGGAAATTTCATTGTTATATTTCTTAAAGTAATTTTCTTACATTCTTGACTAGCTCAGCATAAGGCTTTATAATAACTTAAGTTCTAACTATGAAGGGTCATTTCCGGTATTATCTTCCTCCCGTTAAAAGTTTTAATGAGTTTAACGGAAAGGGATAGATATTTGTGGTGGGTTGTTGCCTTAATCCCAAACGTGTATTCTACGGTAAACCGTTGCTCGGTTGGTAGCTCACGCAGCTCCCACATTGAGTGTCCGTGGTTCGATCACCTAGTAGTAAACAGGTACCTGGGTGTTAGCTGACTGGTATGGATTGCATCTTGGAGTACAAAATTAACTTAAGTTACCCGAAATACTCTACATAACCAGGAGCTTTCTACACAGTGTCATTGATGTTAGTTATGGTCCGTATAAGATCTATCATGTACAGGTAGAAATCAAGATGATTATTATTATTATTATTATTATTATTATTATTATTATTATTATTATTATTTTTATTATTATTACTAGGGGTGACGGGGTTTCTTGGAGCCGTCACTAAATACACGCCACTCAGCCTTGGTCGACGGGATCTGAAGGATTTTGTATTCGATAGGTTAGACTGTCATTATTATAATTGTATACTGTATTTACGAGGTGAGTTTCCAGCAGGCTGGTATATTTTTTCCCGGAAAGTTTTCCCTGTTCCTCAGGCTTCATCAGTCGATGACAGAGGTGACAAATAAAGTTGACAAAAGAAGCAGTACAGAGGGAAGGCTGACGTGATCATTCTGTCATCCTAGATGGTTTCTTTAAGGATGACTGACGGATCACGTCATCTTTATCTCTCCTCTCCTCCTACCTAAAATATTTGTCATCTCTGAATTCGACTGAAGAAGCCTGCGGAGCAGGCAAAACTTTTGAACATGAGTCTTAGTTATTGAAGGCAGTCTGAAAAAAATCCATTTTAATAAGACGAGTGCTAAAACTTCCCATACTTTCTTCTTGGCTCGAGACTAGAAGATTATATATAAACCTCAGGCAGAAGAGAAAGAGATTGTAAACAAAACAGTTAAAATATAAATATAAATAACATTTGAACTATTTCAAAGTACCCTAACACTAAGGTACTTTGGCGAAAAGTTTTGCAATAATCTATATCTTTATCTTAACTTTGTGACTATCAAGACAAGAAACATGAAAACAACAGTAAACGTAAATATAATTTTATTATCTTTCACTTTGGGATCTTTAACTGGAAAATTAGAAATAATCTTTCCATGAATTTTGTGATAAATATCGTACACGCATAACCCGGCACTTAGGAGTCTGAAACTAAAGCCTACGTTTCGGTCCGAGCTGGACCATGATAATATATTCGCCAGCAAGGAAGTCGTGACACGGGTCTTCGTCAGATGGTGACCTGTCACTGGCTCTCCAAGGAGTGTAGTAGCTGACACAAGCAATGTACCGTTTACATTCCTATGGTGGGTTGACCCCACCATAAACGTGAGTCTAATTTGGTTCAAGTGGAATACCGTTTTCAGCACTATGGTAGAGGCAGCCCTATGACCAGGGCACAGTGAGCCGAACGTGAGTCCTAGAGGTAGGATATACAGTGTGTGCTCTGTGAAGGGTGGGATATTTGCAGCTTCGAAATGTAGTATCGTTGCCAACAAAATGCTCACCAACGTTTCAGGAAAGGACAAAGCTCGTCTCCTAGCGGTGAAGGCACCACACTCAGTAGATTTCCTTCTAGCTGTTCCCAATTCCTCTCTGGGAACTCGACTCGACCCACAGGCCATTCGGATTGGTGTTGCGCTTCGCCTAGCCGCCCCCATACTCACCGAACATAGGTATATTTGCGGCAGGGCGACGGCTGATCAATTCGGACTTCATAGTCTCGTGTGTCACACATCAGAAGGGAAGTATGCTAAACATGAGGAGGTCAATGACATCATAAAGAGAAGCCTCGCCACAGCCCGTTGCCAAGCTCAACGGGAACCCCAAGTGCAGAGGTCTGATGGAAGTCAAAAGCGTCCTGATGGAGCCACTATGCTACCCTGGAAGGATGGTAAGCAGATTGCTTGGGACTACACCTGTGCTGCCACAATGGCAGACACCTACTTGCCATACTCCGTAGCCGAAGGGGTGGAGCTGCCAGCCACAGGGAGACCCAGAAGACTCGCAAATATGAAGGCCTTCCACTTGCTATAACTTCATCCCAATAGGGTAGGAGACCCTTGGAGAATGGGGCAAGTGTGCTCTAAAGTTTCTCAAAGAGCTGGGTGAAAAACTCATCATAGAAACCAAGAACCACAGGGCGACCAGCTTCCTCTTTCAGAGACTCAGTATTGCGATCCGGAGGGTAAATGCCTGCAGCATTTTGGGCACGCGGCCCCCTGCCGGGGAGCTGGACGAGGTATTTGACATGTAGCTCTGAGTTGTTATTTATGTTGTTTTACTCCCTATTGTATTCTTGTCAATGTATTTTGTCAATGTATTTTGTCTTGAAATAAAGTTTATACACAATGAAAAGATGGGGTGGTAGGGGAAGTGGAATATTCAAATGGCTTGAAGAAATCTAAATATTCTTCTTTGAAGCCTTTTATCCCACTTCTCGAGGCTATAGGTCCCCAATTTACACCAGAGTGGACCCCATCATATATATTAAAAAAATATATATATATATATATATATATATATATATATATATATATGTGTGTGTGTGTGTGTGTGTGTGTGTGTGTGTGTGTGTGTGTGTGTGTGTGTGTCAGTGTCGAGTAGTTGTGTCAGTTTGGGGACCTCTCATTCTCACTTGATGACTTAGGAAAGACTTCTTCTGGAGGTAGTATGCTATGACCAGTCATAAGATATAAAATCCAAATGTTGTGAGGGACTTTGTATTCATCGTGATTGTCGACTTTTTCATTATTTTTATAAATTTGCAGATATATACAATATTTACCTATGGACTCGAAATATCTCAAGTCAGAGGGAGACCAAGCGTGTGAGCTCATTAAGGGACATTGTTACTGAGTCTGGATTAGATTTGTCTTTATTTTATTTGTGTGTCTTTTAGACCTAGTTAGATATAAATGTTATTTACAAAGTATGAGGACATCATATTGATCATGATGGGCATAATGATTTTCCCTTCATAGTGTCCACGTGTGATATTGAACATCATCGCAGTGTCTATGTAAAATTTGATACATGGTTTTACTCTTCAATAATTATTTTTGGGGATAAACTTTATCGTCGGCAGTATTGCTACTGACACTAAATTCGAGGCTAAACACGAGCGATATGTCTCTGTCGTCCACATATAATTTTTTCCATTCTCATTCCCTCACTCGTGCAATAATTTATGAAATGTGAGAAATTCTGTAAAAGTTATTTTTTTTTCCTTCAGCTAAATCCACAATTAAAACCCGCAGGCGAATTTGAATGCCAGTTTTAGTCCAGTCTGCTCAAGATCAATCATTTTTACAATGCTCTTGTAAAAAAAATTGTTTTCATGTATTGATTTTCTGTCACGAAATATTACCTTGAGGACTCTGTGTTCAAGGCTTCCACCACCTTGAGGACTCTGTGTTCAAGGCTTCCACCACCTTGAGGACTCTGTGTTCAAGGCTTCCACCACCTTCCCTTAACCAGCAACAAGCAATACATTCTGCTCAGAGCGTGACAGGTTACGAGGACTGCTGAACATGTCGCCCCAATTACCTCAATTACTCGACGCTCCGCGCCAACAACGCTGCGTCGGACGTAAACATACGCTAGAATGAGACTGAAAGTTAAAGGGAAATACAACAAAATGGCATTTTTCGTGTAATGTATATTCATGTGATGCAGGAATGTTATACACGGGATGTATCAATCTCAGAAATACATTAATGGTAAGGTATGAATGGGTATTATCATGATTATTGTTGTGGGTTGATAGCACTTGACGAGGACCAGGTTGATAAAACAATACAAACTTGCATATAACATGTTGGAGGGTAATATTATACGAGTGACTCTGATCTTTCAAGTTTTAAGGAACATGTTGGGTATTTGGGCGTAATGGGTAAGAGCGAAATGATGAAGGAAGAAGGAGAAACTAAGTTGCTACATATTTGATGTGATCATGCCAGGAACCTTTTCCTTTTTTCAGCAATATCTATTTGATTAAACCCCATTCACTTTGTGAAAATAAATATTTTTAAAACTAGATTATCACGCTCTGAAATTCGCTAAATATTAGTATATTACATAAACTATTATGTTTTATTTTTAAAACTTTTCGGTAACATTTTGTGAGTATTCAAATAACTCAAAAGTGTAATAATATTTGTTAAGGGGGGTGGACTGGTAAGCCAGTGGAAGGCCTCGGTCAGATGGCCGAAAGCTCCAGTATCGGGTTATCACATGACTAAGACCCACGTCACGAAACACTTGTCCTGTTTGCTGACGAATCTTAAAAACTGTAACTAAATCAACATAAACTTAACATATGTAAAATTAAGCCTTGACTTATTACAAAAAATTCACACTATGTGATACATAATAGATACTATATAATAGACGAAAATTAGACACATGTGCAACATCTGGATATCTTTATCGTAGACGTTTCGCCATCCAGTGGCTTTATCAATACAAACTGAAGGACATAATTGGAAGACAGAAGAACTATACACAAAAGATGATTTCTCAACCACACGAGGACCTACCTACTTATAGCTCATTTATTATAGCGTTGGTAAGTTTCCCAGCCATCAAGTCCCAAAAAATTAATATGAAATATGATCATTGTGTAGTAATTAAGGTAATAGCAAAGTACACTAGAGTACGTGGAATCACGAACAAAGTTGCATAATGAATGTGCAACCTGGGAGGTGACTGGCATATTATATATCACATATAATAATGTGAGGCAGTATCTCTAGATGGGTTTAGAAAGACATGTGACCAGACACTAGGACGTATTTATTAGACAACGTTTCGGTCCTGGGACCTTGATCACTTCTAACATACGGAGGTTAAGAAGAGAGTATAAATAGGTGAAGAGTGAGGTGTGAGTCACAGTGACCTGACAAATGCCATTTGGCATTTTTCATGTCAAATAAATCTATATGTGTTAGAAGTGGTCAAGGTCACAGGATCGAAACGTTTTCTAATAAGTATGTCCTAGTGTTTACTCACGTGTCTTTCTAAACCAGTTTGTCGGTATCAATTACCAAAGTTTATACCACACTCCCAGATGGGTACCAATAATAAAGAGGGAAATGGTGATGGTAGTGACTCATACCTGACACCATCACCACCACGACGCCCAAGGTGATCCACTACACAGAACATCTGAGCCTATGGTGGACATGCATGCAGCAGCAACAGTGCCATGGTGGACATGCACGCAGCAGCAACAGTGCCATGGTGGACATGCACGCAGCAGCAACAGTGCCATGGTGGACATGCACGCAGCAGCAACAGTGCCATGGTAGACATGCACGCAGCAGCAACAGTGCCATGGTGGACATGCACGCAGCAGCAACTGTGCCATGGTAAACATGCACGCAGCAGCAACAGTGCCACTGTTTTCGGCGATAACAGAAAACATGCAACCACTGCGTGTGGTTCGTATAACTATGTAATATATCACGACTCCGTCAACAGTCACATAGTTGACTGTTTATACAACAGTGCCATGTTGTATGTGGTTAAGAGGAAGAGCTGGGTTAGAGAATCACTTAAAAGCAAAACACAAAACCAGAAAGAACGAAATCCGAGTGTAGTGGGTCATTCTGTCTCAGGGACTTGGTCAGTCTGATGGCATGATGGGTGAACGAAACCCCGACAATTGTCAAGGGTATCACTCTCTTCATTCGTCTGAAACATTATGAAAGGAAGAAAGAATTAAGACACAGCAAAGCCAGTTAAGAGATATACTTAGCTATGGTTTCTTGAGGTGAGTGAGCAGAGACAGTGGTAGACATCAAACGCCCAGGGAGGTACTACCGTCCTGTGGTAGTAGGTTGGTAGACAGCAACCACCCAGAGAGGTACTATCGTCCTGCCAAGTGAGTGTAAAACGGAAACCTGTAATTGTTTTACATGATGGTAGGATTGCTGGAGGTTTTTTTTCTGTCTAATAAACATGCAAGATTTCAGGTTCGTCTTGCTACTCCTACTTACACTTAGGTCACACTACACATGCATGTACAAGCATATATATACACACACCCCTCTTGGTTTACTTATATTTTCTTGCTAGTTCTTGTTCTTGTTTATTTCCTCTTATCTCCATGGGGAAGTGGAACAGAATTCTTCCTCCGTAAGCCATGCGTGTCGTAAGAGTCGACTACAATGTCAGGAGCAAGTGGCTAGTAACCCATTCTCCTGTATATATTACTAAAGTTATAAAGATAACCTTTTGTTTTTCTTTTTGGGTCACCTGGCCTCGGTGGGATACTGCCGCGTTGTTGAAAGAAAGAGAAGATATTTATGTATTATTCCTCAGTGTGTCGAGGTGAACCCTTTCGACCTCATGAAGGTGTTGAATTCCATCTCCTGGACCTTTGGGAGGGTTTTAGTTTGTCTAGTAAGTCTACCGGTCGCGGGGGTCAACGCCCCCGCCGCCCGGTCCTCGACCAGGTCTCTTGAGAATGTTTATTAGCATCGTTAATCAACATCCTCAATGGAGGTTCCTAGATACTATAGAGTCTAGAAACTCTTGATCCAAGGCACTGGAGCTTTTCTCCCATTTCATGAAATAAACCTGGGTCTTATTTCCTTAAAGTGGTGGACTGGCAAGCGAGTGGAAGGCCTCGGTCAAATGAACAAAAGCTCCAGTGGTAATTCATATGACTAAAACCCGCGACAGAAAACACTTGTCTTGTTTCCTGACAAGTCTTACCTCACCTAACCTGACCTCTCAGGGACGACGCAACGACCGAGACGCCTCCAGGATTACTGGTCGTCTGAGAGATTCTGACTAGAGGAAATTTGACACTGTGTGAGCGAAGATAAATGGCAATTAACACCATGGAATACGAAAACGTATTAAGTGAAAAGAAGCTAAACCCTGGATCTTAAAAATTTCTCTGTGTTTGTGGATAAAAGTAAATAGAAAGTCTTCTGAACTTGGCAATAAACGCTGATAATGTTACAGAACTGTATTAAAAGAAAAAGTTAAACTTGTCTACAGAACATTGCCTTTCAGCTTACAAAACGAAACTGAAAAATAGATAAGCGAAACTGTAACTAATTCATGTGAGCATGAGCCATCGTTAGTCTCTGTGTTACCTGATCTAACTAAGAACGCTATTATAAATTTAATGACCACCTCCACACTAGCTACTTTGATGTCTCCTCTGAACACCTGCACCATGAAACAATAATTAGGCAATATGTTTCTCAAGGTTTTAGTACATACTCTCATTACCTCTCAATTAAAACTTCCTTACATGTTCCGCTCCATTAAACCTTCCAAAACATTTTCGAGTTTGTTAATATAATAATATCATTGAATATTACTGGGCTCCAGCTCTTGGTCACATGGTTTTATCACATCTACTTTACGTTTCATATCTCCCATTCCAGTGCATAATGAACTGGAGAATACACACAGGGCCTCCTTCAGTGTATTGTTGAAACGTTTCGTCTACACAGTAGGCTTCTTCAGACAAATAGAGGCAGAAGGTGTAGTAGTTAAATAAAGATATAATCAGTCCATTAACCTTGGAGAAATAGTATTTGAGGTGGTCAGTCCCTCAGCCTGGAGAAGAGTTCGGCTTCATGGTCTGGAATGATAAGAAACTGAATCCTGAGAATGGGGTCTTAAATACTGTTGAAGGTGAGGTGGAAGATCTCGAAGAGATTGTAGGGGACAGGATTCACTATTAGAAGTAAGAAAGCAGGTCCTCTGGAATTCAATCCTTTTTGCTCATAACTAGTAGTTAATCTCCAGGCTGAGGGACTGACCACCTCAATGTTGTGGGACTGATTACATCTTTATTTCACTACTACACCTTCTGCCTCTGTATTTGACTGAAGAAGCCTACTGTGTCTTAATTATGTGTCTTAATCATCAACTTGTTGGTATTTTATTCCATTTTCAACAAAACTTTGTCATTCAGGTTAACTCTTGCTATATCATTCAGCTTAACTCTTGCTATCTCATTCAGCTTAAGCGTAAGGACAAGGCTCATGGCACTTCCGTTATTTTCGTCCATTTTTGCTTTGGTATACGTTTAGAAGCTGTACTGTGCAAGACGTGAAAGTTTCAAAAGGTCGGCCAATAAACAACAGAGAGAGAAAATACTGATTATGACAAATGCGCATCGTATTCCGGTCTGGTGGCACTTTGGCACTGGACATTCACTGTAGAATACGTCTAACGAATTACCTATGGATTTAATTAATGAGATAGTTTATCTTCATGCCTTAAGCTGAATGAGATAGCAAGAGTTAAGCTGAATGAGATAGCAAGAGTTAAGCTGAATGAGATAGCAAGAGTTAAGCTGAATGATATAGCAAGAGTTAAGCTGAATGAGATAGCAAGAGTTAAGCTGAATGAGATAGCAAGAGTTAAGCTGAATGAGATAGCAAAGTTGCTAATGAGATAGCAAGAGTTAACTCTTGCTATATCATTAGTTTTTGATACTCAGTCACCTTGCATTTTCTATTTGTAATTCTCAATTTTGTCCTGCTTGCCAGAATTAACTTTATTAGCTTACATTAGTCTTTTTTTGAACCTCTGGACATCTAATGGAGAGAGTATTCTATGTTGGGTAAGTTCATTGCTGTGTTGGTCTTGCGTATGTTGTTTTCAGTCGCATCGCAGGTGAGGTTGAGGATTTAATTATGTTGGCCTCTGGGGTGAAAATCCTTGTACATATGTCTGATACACGATGAAGGTCGAGTCGTGGCTCCTGCACCTTCCTCTTAACCTTCATCGACCAGCATTACTAATTTCTGGTATCTTGAGTCTCAATTACTCTTGAAAGTGTGTAGGTTTTTTGCCTCTACAATATCTACAGCCAGTTTATTCCACTTCCCTTCTACCCTGAGCCTGCAAAACTACTTTTGAGCGTCCCTGTGACTTCCTTCTATACTCCTTTTTGCCTGATTCTCGCATTGTAAAAAAAATCTGTTCCTCATTGTCAATTCTTCTAAGTATTTTACACGTAATCATGATTTACCTTGTTCTCTTCTATTTCACAGTCTCCAAGTTCGTTTCCTTTCGTTTCTTTCCATAATGTTTATTCTCTTGCTCTGAGACTAATCTAATGGCAGCTCTTTCTACGTTTTCTTGTTATTAAAATGCATAATTAGGTGCCCCCTCCACGCTGCATATTTAGGCATCCTGCTGTCTTCTATAAACGGTGTTCTTAAAGATCCCGTTGAAAATCCTGAAAACTTTTTCCGAGATTTGCCAACCTAGTATAAGGTGTTGAATTCCTAAAGCTTGTGTTCTTACGATACTATCTTCTGTGTGATGCTTACTCATAGATCCTTTACATTCGCTGACACTGGAAATTCCTCCCCTGCCAGACTGTATTTTCTCTAGTATTCAGTTCCAGTCTATCATTTGGTGGTAGTTGCTGGGTGTAAGTGACTGTGTGATATAGAGTGGCAGTCAAGTGTTAGTGGCTTGTTATGACTGTTTGTTGGTGCACTCAACCATGTTTCTCACTTAAAATATTTCCTCCTGTAGAGATGAGTTTATTTCTGGCACCATTTTTCTCTCCTCACTTTCATACTTCTCTTCTGTATCTTGTCTTGTTCTGTGTTGCTTGATAAACACTCCATAGAATCTATGTTATTCTTAGGTTTGATTGCCTCTTGAATGTAAGATTTCTAGCTTATTTCCCCAAACAATAATAATAATAATAATAATAATAATAATAATAATAATTTCCAGTAAGACACCTTTGATAAAACGTATTTCGGGCATCTTTTATCTTTTCCATATTTTTCAGTCGAAAAAAAGAGTTATTTTATTTTTTATAAATTCCATGCTCATTTTTATCAGCATGTCCTCCATCAACCGTTCTTCCTTCATCCTGTTGTTATTCCTCACATCTCCCTTCTACTTCTCCAAGGCAAAACCAATTACTATTTTTATCCTCTTGAATCCTCTCACCTTTTAGTAAATTGTACTTCTTTTCTTCTCTTCAATTCAGTTCTCCCTTTCCCTCTTGTGTTTCCACACCTCCATTCTTTTTCTTGATCAATTTTGCATGTGACTCTGAGACTTATTTTTTCGTGCCTTTACTTCGTTCTCTTTCCCCTCTCTGTTTATTTTATCCAATACATAATTCAATACATAATCCCTCTTCTCTGCCTCTTCAGTAACAATTTTACTCTCCTGTCTACACTGGACAATAATAAATATGCAACTAAATGAAATGAATGTTTTAGAATAATTAGAAAATAAATATTGAATCAGAAATCAGAATCACCAAACACGTAAATATTTTCAGTTCCCGGAATTTTTGACAAATTTATTTTATATATATTAATTATCACTGACGAGCTTTTGACAGTGAAACAACATGCACATACTGTACAACTGTGTATATCTTGAACATTTATGAAGACATTCAATGAAGCCAGCTAGCCAAGTCACTGAGGTGGAGAGTACAGTGCCTGCACTCTGAAGGTAGGAAGTACAGTGCCTGCACTCTGAAGGTGGGAAGTACAGTGCCTGCACTCTGAAGGTGGGAAGTACAGTGCCTGCACTCTGAAGGTGGGAAGTACAGTGCCTGCACTCTGAAGGTAGGAAGTACAGTGCCTGCACTCTGAAGGTGGGAAGTACAGTGCCTGCACTCTGAAGGTGGGAAGTACAGTGCCTGCACTCTGAAGGTGGGAAGTACAGTGCCTGCACGCTGAAGGACGGAAGTACAGTGCCTGCACGCTGAAGGACGGAAGTACAGTGCCTGCACTCTGAAGGACGGAAGTACAGTGCCTGCACTCTGAAGGACGGAAGTACAGTGCCTGCACTCTGAAGGAGGGAAGTACAGTGCCTGCACTCTGAAGGTGGGAAGTACAGTGCCTGCACGCTGAAGGTGGGAAGTACAGTGCCTGCACGCTGAAGGTGGGAAGTACAGTGCCTGCACGCTGAAGGACGGAAGTACAGTGCCTGCACTCTGAAGGACGGAAGTACAGTGCCTGCACTCTGAAGGAGGGAAGTACAGTGCCTGCACTCTGAAGGAGGGAAGTACAGTGCCTGCACTCTGAAGGTGGGAAGTACAGTGCCTGCACTCTGAAGGAGGGAAGTACAGTGCCTGCACTCTGAAGGAGGGAAGTACAGTGCCTGCACTCTGAAGGTGGGAAGTACAGTGCCTGCACGCTGAAGGTGGGAAGTACAGTGCCTGCACGCTGAAGGACGGAAGTACAGTGCCTGCACTCTGAAGGACGGAAGTACAGTGCCTGCACTCTGAAGGAGGAAGTACAGTGCCTGCACTCTGAAGGTGGGAAGTACAGTGCCTGCACTCTGAAGGTGGGAAGTACAGTGCCTGCACGCTGAAGGACGGAAGTACAGTTCCTGCACTCTGAAGGACGGAAGTACAATGCCTGTTCTCTGAAGGACGGAAGTACAGTGCCTGCACGCTGAAGGACGGGTGAGGAGACTGCAGTTATCATGGCCATTTGAACTGATATGAGTACACTTCTTGCAAGACGGCCATTGAATGGATAATGATGTTGTGTCCTCTTTTCTTTGGAGGGGGGGGCACTTCGATGGAAGACAGCTCTAAGTTAAAATATGCTGTAGCTAAACATTCTGATATGCTGTTAATTTTGAGTTAAATTTAAAATCAAACAGAAAGACACTGTGTTGGGAGAAACTATGCAGTGGCGTAGATGAAGCTGGCGTAATAATATGCGGGGATAACTTTCTTGGATCACGAAGGACTGAAATACCTTTGGCTTAATAAGTTCCAAGCTAGAATCTCCTTGGAATGCCTGCTGTCAACCTCTCAGGGACGAGACAATATACTGTAAGCCTCATAAACTCACTGTTTTAATTAAATCGGTAGGGAAGCAGCGTAGTGTTGAAATTATGTTTTGGGTGCTGTGTCAAGCCTCTCTGAGTATTTCATTAATTTAATTCTCTCGTAGTGATATCATTCTTAATCTCACTTCAATAGCACGAAACACGAAACCCATTCTCAACGATATACTTCACCTGACCCGACATACTTCTGGCAGTTCCTCCTCAGGTTGTCACTGCCAGACTGAGCTTGTGTGTTAAGCCGTGCTCAGTGCAGAGAAAAAAGATCATAAGAAAGAATGAGCACTGCAGGAGGCCTGGTTCATGCTAGGCACATCCAACTCACACCCACTCATGGCTTATATACTGTAGACAGGTGAGGTGCAGCAGTCGTAGGTGGTATCACACTTGACAAATCCAAATGTAGAAGTAGGTCATGCTTAAAGGTTAGGCAAGTGAAGAATTCCCTGTATATAAGCCACTTCATCACACATATGCATTATTCTTTTCAAGATTGATGAACTGATTACATCGACTCAAGGCTGTGGGACTGATTACCTCAAACTCCTCCTGTTCTTCACCATTCTCCTTTGTATGGACTGATGAAGCCACTGTGTGGCGAAACGTTTCCTCAATAAAGATACCCAAGTGTTGCACATGTGTCTAATTTATCATCCTGGATCCTGCTTCCTAAGTATGACTCAGACTTCGTTGGCTAACTCAGTTAAGTATCTTTAAAACTCCCAACTTATTTTTTTTAATACCGCATGTAAATCAATAGTCTTTGGAACACTATACCAAAATCCTCCTAGCAATCAATTAAAATATAGTTCACCCACCCTTGACTTCCTTGCCAGAACTTGCTTATTATGTCTAATTAAATGACGATAGTTACCCACGACTGTCTTCTGAATAATTTTTGTTTCATAAAATAATTTTTTTATTTCCTTATTTTTTATGCAGTTTGTATCTTACTGATAAGGATCTTTGCTTATAGATTCATGAAGTTCAAACCATTAATTTGTGTTCGCTTTGAGATAGTCTACAAAATAATATGGGTCTTGTCTTCATAATCTCCGTGACGATGTTATCGCTGCATTTCGATTTTGCGAATCTGTTATCAGATTCTGTTGTCCTTTAAAGTGTTTTAGGGCTGCAGCTGGCCCTCTCGCAGCCCTGGCAGCCCTGGCAGCTGGCCCTCTTGCAGCCCTGGCAGCTGGCCCTCTGCAGCCCTGGCAGCTGGCCCTCTCGCAGCCCTGGCAGCCGTGGCAGCTGGCCCTCTTGCAGCCCTGGCAGCTGGCCCTCTCGCACCCCTGGCAGCTGGCCCTCTCGCAGCCCTGGCAGCTGGCCCTTTCGCAGCTCTGGCAGCTGGCCCTCTTGCAGCCCTGGCAGCTGGCCCTCTCGCAGCCCTGGCAGCTGGCCCTCTCGCAGCTCTGGCAGCTGGCCCTCTTGCAGCCCTGGCAGCTGGTCCCCTCGCAGCCGTAGCAGCTGGTCCTCTCTCTGCCCTGGCACAGCTGCTCCTCTCCCAGCCCTGGCAGCTGGCCCTCTCGCAGCCCTAGCAGCTGGTCCTCTCTCAGCCCTGGCAGCTGGCCCCCTCGCAGCCCTGGCAGCTGGCCCTCTCGCAGCCCTGGCAGCTGGCCCAGCTTAGTTATAAACACCTGCAATCTTCTGGTGGACTCACGGAAATCCCTGTCATTCATAGAAAGTTTTTTCGTTTACCATTGTTTTCGGAAATATTTCCCGCTCTTTTACCGACTTGTGCTTCCTGGACGGCTGGAAATTACATTGGGTACATTCCCTGGCTTGCTAGCAGCCTTTATTATCAAAATGTTTCGGTTTTTTCTTTTAAATTTTGATTGTCAGTTCTTTTTTGATGGCACTTGATGACCAGGTTTTGGTTTTCTTATGTCTTCTGGAATCTGTGATTGTTATGTGTCCTTATTGTTTTTTGTTTTCTAGTTTTTCACATTTCATTGTAAATCATGATTTTTTTTAGTTTCTCCTCCTTCAGTTTCAATAGTGAATAACTCTGAAGTACATGTATTCATATGCCTACGGATATATATTTCAAAGGAATCCTGTGTCACAAACCTCCTGGAGTTTTATGACAAGGTAACAGAAGTAAGACACGAGAGAGAGGGGTGGGTTGATTGCATTTTCTTGAACTGCAAGAAGGCCTTCGATACAGTTCCTCGAGAGATTAGTGCAAAAGCTAGAGGATCACGGGCGTATAACAGGAAGTGCACTGCAATGGATCAGACAATACCTGACAGGGAGGCAACAATGAGTCATGGTACGTGATGAGAAATCACAGTGGGCGCCTGTGACGAGCGGGGTCCCGCAGGGGTCAGTCCTAGGACCAGTGCTATTTTTGGTATATGTGAATGACGTGATGGAAGGGATAGACTCAAAAGTGTCCCTGTTCGCAGATGATGTGAAGTTAATGAGGAGAAATAAATCAGATGAGGATCAGACAGGACTACAAAGAGACCTGGACAGGCTGGACACCTGGTGCAGCAACTGGCTTCTCGGATTTAACCCCCCCAAATGCAAAGTCATGAAGATCGGGGAAGGGCAAAGAAGACCGCAGACAGAGTATAGGCTAGGTGGCCAAAGACTGCAAACCTCACTTAAGTAGAAAGATATTGGGGTGAGTATAACACCGAGCACGTCTCCGGAAGCACACATCAACCAGATAACTGGTGCAGCATACGGGCGACTGGTAAACCTGAGAATAGCGTCCCGATACCTTAGTAAAGAATCGTTCAAAACACTGTACATTGTGTACGTCAGGCCCATACTGGAGTATGCAGCACCAGTTTGGAACCCACACCTGTCAAGCACGTCAAGAAATTTGAGAAAGTGCAAAGGTTTGCAACAAGGTTAGTTCCGGAGCTAAGGGGAATGTCCTATGAAGAATCATTAAGGGAAATCGGCCTGACGACACTGGAGGACAGGAGGGATAGGGAGACATGATAACGACATACAAAATACTGCGTGGAATAGACCAGGTGGATTGAGACAGGATGTTCCAGAGAGGGGACACAGAAACAAGGGATCACAATTGGAAGTTGAAGACTCAGATGAGTCAAAGGGATGTTAGGAAGTATTTCTTCAGCCATAGAGGAGTCAGGAAGTGGAATAGTCTAGCAAGTGATGTAGTGGAGGCAGGAACCATGCATAGCATTAAGAAGAGGTATGATAAAGCTCATGGAGCAGAGAGAAAGAGGACCCAATAGCGATCAGTGAAGAGGCGGGGCCAGGAGCTGAGTCTCGACCCCTGCAACCACAATTAGATGACTACAATTAGGTGAGTACATGCTTATTTGCATATCTTACTGAATTACTGTTTTGTGAGTGGCCCGCACTGTTCCTAGTGAAGGTATCAGGGTTCAGGGAGCTGCCTACACTGTTCCTAGTGAAGGTGTCAGGGTTCAGGGAGCACCCTGCACTGTTCCTAGTGAAGGTGTCAGGGTTCAGGGAGCTGCCTACACTGTTCCTAGTGAAGGTGTCAGGGTTCAGGGAGCACCCTGCACTGTTCCTAGTGAAGGTGTCAGGGTTCAGGGAGCAGCCTGCACTGTTCCTAGTGAAGGTGTCAGGGTTCAGGGAGCAGCCTGCACTATTCCTAGTGAAGGTATCAAGGTTCAGGGAGCTGCCTGCACTGTTCCTAGGGAAGGTGTCAGGGTTCAGGGAGCACCCTGCACTGTTCCTAGTGAAGGTATCAGGGTTCAGGGAGCTGCCTACACTGTTCCTAGTGAAGGTGTCAGGGTTCAGGGAGCACCCTGCACTGTTCCTAGTGAAGGTGTCAGGGTTCAGGGAGCAGCCTGCACTGTTCCTAGTGAAGGTGTCAGGGTTCAGGGAGCAGCCTGCACTATTCCTAGTGGACAAGGTTCAGGGAGCGCCATGCATGTTCTAGGAAGGTGCTCAGGGCAGGGAGACCCTGCATGTTCAGTGAAGGTGTCAGGGCCCGGGAGCTGCCTGACACTGTTCTTAGTAGTAAGGTGTCAGATGTTCAGGAGTGCCGCACTGTTCCTAGTGAAAGTATCAAGGTTCAGGGAGCTGCCTGCACTGTTCCTAGTGAAGGCATCAAGGTTCAGGGAGCTGCCTGGGGTTATAGGAAACGTGGAAGATGTTTAGCTGGGTTTATATATATATATATATATATATATATATATATATATATATATATATATATATATATAACACACACACAACTAAGAATTGCTTGTGACAAGAAATGAGTTCAAACCCCACCTGTTCCGTGGCTTTTTTGCAATCATGTTGTTACAAAGTTGTCATGAAGTTTACCTTCCATTTCCTTCCCGATAACAACTTCTTACCACCACAATGATGAAGACTAAGTTTTGATTCAGCCAGTTATTTCATCCATGAATACAAAGTTTTTTCTTCCATGAAGAATACAAAGAAGAATGTACAGTGGAAGATAAAACAGAGCAAAATACGTTTGTATTTTATTTACTAGTTACAAGTTAGTCCATTAAGTGAACAAAAATACAAACTAAGACATATATCACTAAGAAATGCAATTAGAAGCCTGAGAGATCTATAACCCACTATGATAATATGAACGTAGATAAGTATGTGTATGGAGCAACTTGCAATGTGAACAGACTGACTGATGTTGTAGTGGCCAGGCTTAGGCTTGGCTACAAGTCTTCTGGCAGTTTGGGAGACACACAGATGTGATCAAACTAAATGCAAATTATATGGTCATGCATATGGTCACTATCTTGAACACTTTGTGCTTAATTGTCCACTTGTTGAATAATATAGAGATAGACAGTATAATAACATATGTGACATGTTAAGATATCTTAATGAAAATAAAATCCAGATATACTAAGCAAATTTCTAAATTTACTTGTAACAGATAAGTCAACTGTAGATATAACTCAGAATGTACTCCTGTTAACCCTTTTGGGGGCCTAGTTCCTAGGCGTTGTGTATCATATGCTCTTGCGCTACCCTCCACAGGATGGATATGGGGTGCACAATAAACTAGCCATTTCGGTGGCAAAATCTAAAAAATCTAATCTATCACTAAGACATATACCACTAAAACATACCGCTAATATTCGTTGTAGTAGTCAAGGTTATAACGATTGTTTTCATTTGAAGGAAATGTACACAAGGCACGTCTTGAAACGACATCCACACCAAGATTCAATACTCCTTGTTTGTAGAATATCCGCAATATCACCTTAGACACGCATGTATTACCAAGACAAGGCTCGATAACGCTCTTTGCGTCAGTGCCAAGATAGCAAAGGTGCTTCTCACAGGAGTCAGGCTTCTTTGTAAGAATAAGTCGATGTGTAAGTACAGCATACGAAATAAAAAAAAACTCCTTAGAACACTAAACCTAAATTTCTGAACACGTAATTTACTGAACACGAGGTATGAATTTCAGCTTGACTCACTCGTTGACAGGAGAGGCGACCCAGGTAGCCACGACATGGGGCAGGAAGAGCTGCAGCCAGGTACACGACACTCGCTGCAGGTATAGCACAAATCGGGTAGATTATCACACTGTGCAGAAAGTGTAGCAAGGTAGCCACCACTCGCTTGATGAGAGGCTTCCAGGTAGCCAATACGAACCTCCTCCATTGAATTCACTATATTCCAAAATACTCGCTGCAGGGAGAGGCGAGCCAGGTAGCCACGACATGGAGAGCAAGTCACAAGAGTCTCCAGCCAGGTACTAGTAAGGTTATTCAGGTATACACAAATACAGTTACATAGATTATCATACATAGCAGCAAATGTGTAGACAAAGTGACTTACCACCTTTTATGTATAAAAAAGCTTCTCATGTACTGTCACCAATTACTGCAACTCTCTTTAACAAATCCATTGAATCCTCCACCTTCCCATCAATTCTCAAAATAGCAAGGGTCACCCTGATCTGTATTTCCATTGGGGTCCTTTAGGAAAGGCAGTAGAGCGGTGATGGCAGTACAGGTCTGCAGTGACGAGCACCATGAACATTATACACATCAACAAAACTTTGTGCCTATACAGCCTAAAAGTTTCATTAATTAATTTCATCTTACGCATCAGCCATTGAAGTTTGATGCCATTCGTCATATTTTTAATAAGAACAAAGAGCTAAACCAGTAGGGGTCATATAGCGCCTGTGGAACGGGAGGCATTAAAATTCGAGCCGAACAAGGGGATCAAGAGCCTCTCACCACCATCATCATGCAATAAGATAAAAAAAAAAACAGTGCATCAAACACCCGGAAGTGGCGTCCACGCCTTGACTTGAAACTGTGTGTTCAATACCACCTTAGACACGAACATATTACTGAGGCTTGGCATGATAATGCTATTTTTTCAGACTGCGTCATGTCCACTGATAGACAAGCTTCGTACAGGAGCCAGACTTCTGCACAATGATACATTGACGTGTTGCTACACGATGTGACCTACAAAAAACATTCCCAGAACACTAAACCTGTTAACACGTTAGTTCATAGAAAATGTTTAAATATTTCAGCTTGATAAGTGTGTAGTCAGGTACACCTGATGGTAGCTTTGAGCGATGGCAGTGCCATAGCTGAGGCGGGAAGTTATGGACACTGCCATAGCTGAGGCGAAGTTATGGGCACTGCCATAGCGGACTCCCACACCAGAGAAGGCTATGGTGGTGAGTGATGGTGGTGAGTGAAGGTGGTATATGATGGTGGTATATGACACAAAGGTGTGTACGCAAGAGGGAAAATAATTTACTGATTTACATAAGAACATAAGAATGGAGGAACACTGCAGAAGGCCTACTGGCCCATACATGGCAGGTCCTTATCAAAACCACCACTACCCAAGAATTTACTCCCCTATATCCCATATATCTGTACTTTCCTCCGATCCATCCTGGTTGGTATAGGGATTACATCTGGGAGTTATTGAAAGTCTCAAATAAGTAACCTCTACAGTTGGCAAGTGTTCCATCTACACCACCTCGACCTGTGTTGTAGAGAGTGCAGGTAACAGACCCTGATCCATCTACACCACCTCGACCTGTGTTGTAGAGAGCGCAGGTAACAGTCCCTGATCCATCTACACCACCTCGACCTATGTTGTAGAGAGTGCAGGTAACAGACCCTGATCCATCTACACCACCTCGACCTCTGTTGTAGAGAGCGCAGGTAACAGTCCCTGATCCATCTACACCACCTCGACCTGTGTTGTAGAGAGCGCAGGTAACAGACCCTGATCAATCTACACCACCTCGACCTGTGTTGTAGAGAGCGCAGGTAACAGGCCCTGATCCATCTACACCACCTCGACCTGTGTTGTAGAGAGCGCAGGTAACAGGCCCTGATCCATCTACACCACCTCGACCTCTGTTGTAGAGAGCGCAGGTAACAGGCCCTGATAAATCTACACCACCTCGACCTGTGTTGTAGAGAGCGCAGGTAACAGACCCTGATCAATCTACACCACCTCGACCTGTGTTGTAGAGAGCGCAGGTAACAGGCCCTGATAAATCTACACCACCTCGACCTGTGTTGTAGAGAGCGCAGGTAACAGGCCCTGATCCATCTACACCACCTCGACCTCTGTTGTAGAGAGCGCAGGTAACAGGCCCTGATAAATCTACACCACCTCGACCTATGTTGTAGAGAGTGCAGGTAACAGACCCTGATCCATCTACACCACCTCGACCTGTGTTGTAGAGAGCGCAGGTAACAGACCCTGATCCATCTACACCACCTCGACCTGTGTTGTAGAGAGCGCAGGTAACAGTCCCTGATCCATCTACACCACCTCGACCTATGTTGTAGAGAGTGCAGGTAACAGACCCTGATCCATCTACACCACCTCGACCTCTGTTGTAGAGAGCGCAGGTAACAGGCCCTGATAAATCTACACCACCTCGACCTGTGTTGTAGAGAGCGCAGGTAACAGTCCCTGATCCATCTACACCACCTCGACCTATGTTGTAGAGAGTGCAGGTAACAGACCCTGATCCATCTACACCACCTCGACCTCTGTTGTAGAGAGCGCAGGTAACAGGCCCTGATAAATCTACACCACCTCGACCTGTGTTGTAGAGAGCGCAGGTAACAGGCCCTGATACATCTACACCACCTAGACCTGTGTTGTAGAGAGCGCAGGTAACAGGCCCTGAGGTGGAAAGCCGTCGTGTAGTAGAGAAACATCTACCATTGATTCAAATTTCAGTTGCTTAATTCAACTTCATTCAAACGTAAAGGATAAAGTAGATATTTGCACTCTCTTCTACTTAGCAGAGGTTCAGAAATAAAAAATTATTCTCCTCTGAGGAGATGTCATCACCGCTTCACAAAGGACATAATTTTTGGGCAACTAACTTCATTACATTCATTTATGTAGTAAGTTAGGGTACATTTTTTGTACTAAAATAATCGAATACGACAATTACTCTAGCAATAACTCTAACGAGCAATAACTCTAACTAGTCAAGTCTTTCTGACACTTGTGGCTCCTCACTGAACCTTCACATCATTGAAAACAAAGGTTTAAAACCCATAGTAATAAATCATGTTCCATTCACAATCCACTTTCCAGCAATTCTAAATCAATTTTCACAATATATCACAACATTATATGGTATACATATATATAAATGGGTACAAGAAATCAACGAATGGAAAAAATTCTGGCTATATATATATATATATATATATATATATATATATATATATATATATATATATATATATATATATATGTTCTGCTGATATTTTAGGATTTAAAATGACTTGCATTATGTTTCCTTTCACACCTTCCTTTCGAATTTTTGCCTGAGCGAAATTGGCTTCAAATTACAGGCTAAACTCTTTTTTTATGGGTGATTATGACCACTCTTTTAAAATTAGGTTCCTTAATACAGCCACAATTCACGAAATTTTATCCTTTGTAATTTTTGAGCAAAATGATGAGAATTATGTGAAATATTGATCAGCGAGGGATGAGAAATATTGATCAGCGAGGGATGAGAAATATTGATCAGCGAGGGATGAGAAATATTGATCAGCGAGGGATGAGAAATATTGATCAGCAAGGGATGAGAAATATTAATCAGCGAGGGATGAGAAATATTGATCAGCTAGGGATGAGAAATCTTTCAGCTCCACTTGATAACTGAGGAAGTTAAAGATGAAGAGTAACAATACCGTGACTGGAACAATGCACGAATAACCCCACAAGGAGAGCGAAACTTGTGACGACGTTTCGGTCAGACTTGGGCCATTAACTAGTGACTCAATGTGACTAGTTAATGGGGAAAAAGACACTTATGTACAGTTCAGGACACTTAATAAAGGAAACGTTTCGCCACGAGTGGTTTCTTCAGTCCCAATACAGAGATAACTGAGTAAGACACATGCGTAACAGTTAGGTGTCTTTATTCCGAAACGTCTCGCCTACACAGTAGGCTTCTTCAGTCGAGTACAGAAGAGTGAGCAGAAGCAGTAGAGACGTAAAGACGATGTAATCACTCCACCACCCTTGAAGTCGTAGATTTAAGGTGGTCTGTCCCTCAGGAACACTGTAAAGCAGAAGCAACAGTATGGAGATTTATATACTGTCCAGAGGTGAGACGCAGCCCACTAGCAGAATGTATCTTGGTACACAAACCACCTTGGACAACTTTTTCAAATGAGAAGGGATGAATTTGAGAGGGAGCTGCCCCTCTCAGTGATTACATTCTTTCTTCCACTAGTGGGCTGAGCTTCACCTCTTGACAGTATATAAGTCTCCATACTGTTGCGTCTGCTTCTCACTGTTTGGAGCGCTACGCAAGTGAACGTAGATCTACGTTTGGACAGTTTAAGGTTAATTAAACTCCTCTATATACAATCAATTCTTTTATTAAGCTCTATATGCAGCCAGTTCTCTTATAAAGTTTTTCTATGTAGCAAGACTCTTCTCCAGGCTGAGGGACTGACCTCCTCAAATCTACGTCTTCAAGGGTGGTGGACTGATGAAATCGTCTCCACTTCTCTACTGCTTCTCCTCACTCTTCTGTACTCAACTGAAGAAGCCTACTGAGTAGGCGAAACGTTTCGAAATAAAAATACCTAACTGTTGCAAAAGTGTCAGTCTGTCAGTATTGTATTCATTTTAATATTCACGAGTATATATATTAGCAGGAGTCAGGTGGTGGTGGTGGTGGTGGTAGGTAGTAGTAGTAGTAGAAATAGTAGTAGTACAATTGTGGTCAGATGGGTCGGGTTTTAGAAAGATCTGTCAACATCATGTTACAACAGTCCTCAAGAATGGTTATTATCTACTGATTAGTTAATTTTAAAATTCGGACCAAAACGTCGGGGTTATTTAAAAAATGAAAACAAATGCGTAACAAGTCGGGAACTTGGAGGACGATAATTGCTGAAGTTTAACTAGTGCGCAGTGTAAATATTAGAGAAATTGCCCAATAATTGTGAAAGTATAATTGCTGGCCTCTATATAAACTCCCTCCCTCGTTTCTTTTTTTTAGTGTGGCTTTGTAAATGGTCCAAGTCGGAACGAAACGTCGTCGTAAGCTCCTCTCTTCTATATGCGGGTTATTTGTGTATTGTTCCAGTCACGGTATTGTGCGTTTTTTTTTTGTTAAAATTGAGTGTTAGTAATTATCAGGAATTAATAAGAGAGGTTGAAGGAGAATGAAAGACCCAAGACTTCGTATTATTTGAAGAATGCAAATGGGACTGTAGAAGCCAGGCTGGTGAGACTATAGTGTAGAATTTATCAATGGGATGAGAGTTGCTTTTTCCAGAGTATGGGGCTTCCTCGGCCGTATGTGCAGTTGAAGAATATCATACCTTGAATATCATAACTTGAATGTCATACCTTGAATGTCATACCTTGAATGTCATACCATGAATGTCATACCTTGAATATCATACCTTGAATGTCATACCTTGAATGTCATACCTTGAATGTCATACCTTGAATGTCATACCTTGAATATCATACATTGAATGTCATACCTTGAATGTCATACCTTGAATATCATACCTTGAATGTCATACCTTGAATGTCATACCTTGAATATCATACCTTGAATATCATAACTTGAATGTCATACCTTGAATGTCATAACTTGAATGTCATACCTTGAATATCATAGCTTGAATGTCATACCTTGAATGTCATACCTTGAATATTGTACCTTGAATATTATACCTTGAGAGTTATTCCTTGAATATCATACCTTGAATGTCATAACTTGAATGTCATACCTTGAATGTCATAACTTGAATGTCATACCTTGAATATCATACCTTGAATGTCATACCTTGAATGTCATACCTTGAATATTGTACCTTGAATATTATACATTGAGAGTTATTCTTTGAATATCATACCTTGAATGTCATAAATTGAATATCATACCTTGAATGTCATACCTTGAATGTCATAACTTAAATGTCATAACTTGAATGGATAACTTGAATGTCATAACTTGAATGTCATACCTTGAATGTCATAACTTGAATGTCCTAACTTGAATGTCATACCTTGAATGTCATACCATGAATATTTTACCTTGAATATTGTACCTTGAATATTGTACCTTGAATATTATACCTTGAGAATTATTCCTTGAATACAAAGCACAGTCGTATATAATTCAGTATAGACCGTGAACCACTTACCAACTACTGTGTGAGAGCTTCTCCTAACTACTGTGAAGTCTCTGAACTACTTGAAGTCTCCTAACTACCAGTGAAATTCTTCCTAATATTGTAGATTGTCCTAACTACTATGTGAGAATATTCCTAACTACTGTGTGAGAGCTTCTCCTAACTACTGTGTGAGAGCTTCTCCTAACTACTGTGTGAGAGCTTCTCCTAACTACTGTGTGAGAGCTTCTCCTATTCATTACAACTAACGTTCGAGGGTCTTTCTTGACTATATGTAAGATTTATATATGATTATTGTCAGTGCTAGTATACACACATTTATAGTATTCTGTTTCCAAGTAATCTTCTTGGTACCTGTCGTACTTGAATGATGTTGTATGTGACTCCTACAGTTTTTGTTTACTGTTAATTTAACTTTATTTTCTGCCATTTTAACTTCATTGTATGTTACCTGAATATTAGCTGCATTATTAGATTTGTTTTTAAAGTTTTGTATTGTTTCTACTCGTCGTTCTTGGTAATGCAGCCGTTGTGTCGTTGAGGGCCACAGAACGTTCCCTGTGGTCATTCACCTTCCTAATGTTTCCCGCATCCTTAAGCTCTGTTAAAAATTCCTCCAGTTATATCCATTCATCCGGATGCTTACTCAAGAAATATGCAGACAATTGCAGTCGTTCGAAGAACCTCTGCAAACGACCTTAATAATTCCAAGACGTGAAAGTCCTAGCAAGGAGCAGGAGCAGTGAACTGAAAATTCAGGAATACTGTCACAGTGAAGATGCTAAGATTTTCTCTTTCATTGTGAATTTTTTTCATTACATTGAGCCTTTCTAGTTAAGAACGATAGGAACTTTGTTGAGTTAGGTATAAGAATTAACAACTGGGCGTTTACACTGCAAACTGAATTGTTTGCCATCCTAATGGCGCTAAAGCTAACTTATGACAGAGAGCTTGACTCTATGATTATTACTGATTCTATGTCATCACTGAAGACTCTTGACTCACATAATGACTGTAACAACGTGCTCATTGGAGAAGCTAGAAATAGATACTCAAAAATCAGGGAAAAAAGGAATTAATGTACAATTGTTATGGCTTCCATCATACACTGGATTACTCTTTCATGATAATATAACTTTGGTGTATATGTGTCTAGCATTAGGAATAATATTAGGAGAGAAGTAAATAATGAAACTAAATGTTATAAGAATGCAGTTGGAAGTCTGAGTAGATCTATAACCTATTATGATAACATGAACGTAGGTCCCATTTTCACTGCTACCAGGACATATTTTTAGTGCTACCCAGGACCCATTTTTACTGCTACCCAGGACTCATTTTTACTGCTATCCAGGACCTATTTTTAGTGCTACCCAGGACCCATTTTTACTGCTACCCAAGCACAACTTAGCACAATAATTATATAACTTAGTGTTTGCTGGTTTACTTAGTTCAAAATCTTCAATTGTACGTATTGGCTTGTACATATTGGTAGTGAACCCAGCTCACACGCTGAGGTCCGTGGTTCGATCCCCGGTACGGGTGGAAACATTGAGCCTGTTTCCTTAAGATACCTGCTGTCCCTGTTCACCTGTCAGTAAAATAGGAACCTGAGTGTGGGTCGCATCCGGGGGACAAATTTGACTTAATTTACGGGAATGCTCAGCATAACAAGGGGCTTTCTATATAGTAGTATGTCATTGATGTCAGCTATGGTCTGTTTACCTTGTACATGTACTTGTAGAAATTAAGATTATTATTATTAGTAGTAGTAGTAGTAGTAGTAATTGTAGTAGTAGTGTTAGTAGTAGTACAAATCGTATTGCAACAGACCAGAACTGGTTCCATATAAGAAATCCTAGAAGGCTAGCTGCTCGTCAGTGACAGTTAGTAATCTAAGGAAAAGAGGATTACACAAATCCAGCTTTGTTTTATATTATTTCTAAATAATTTTTCTGTTTACACGTCTTGTATTCTTCAATTTTTATTTTTTCAAGGGTTGATTTACAGTTTATAGAGAAGCTTGTGACAAGAATGTCTATCTATTTTCTCCGCCCTGTTATTTCTAGTCTTATCTATGCAATAATATGCGAATAGCCTTCAGGAGAACACTAACAGTGTTAGTGTTCGTATGAAGGCTACTAGAATTTTATGTCTCTCTCTCTCTCTCTCTCTCTCTCTCTCTCTCTCTCTCTCTCTCTCCTCTCTCTTCCTCTCTCTCTCTCTATCTCTCTCCTCTCTCTCTCTCTCTCTCTCTCTCTCTCTCTCTCTCTCTCTCTCTCTCTCTCTCTCTCTCTCTCTCTCCTCTCCCTCTTCTTTTTTTCATTCCCTCCATTCATCAAGTTCGACCTCTGATTTCTCCCTTTCTTCCAAACCTACTTTAATCTAAATCATTTTTCCTTTTCTGTACTGTCCTTCTAATTTTCCCTGCTTTATTAATTTAATATATTCTCCCATGTCAGTCTAAGGTGTTGGCTGACAGCTCGTGGAATTTGTTCCACTTTCTGTTCCAGAACACTAAAACATTTAATACAATAAATCAATATTAAGACACGAAGGAAATGTTTTTCTGTGGTACTGGTGACCCGTGATGGCATAAATATATGTATGACCCATGATGGCATAAATATATGTATGACCCATGATGGCATAAATATATGTATGACCCATGATGACGTAAATATATGGATTACGGGTGCTGCGCTAACCGAGGAAAGTATCTCTAGAGTGCATGTCACTCTTGAACACTGTGCTTAATTGTCCACTTATCGAGAATATATAGACAGCATAATAACCTATGTGACATGTCAACATAAGTTATTAATGAAAATAAGATACCATATATACTAAGCAAATTTCCTAAATTTGCTTGTAACAGATAAGTGAACTGTAGATGTAAATCTAATTGTACTTTGTTAACCTTCCCGAGGCCTAGTGCCTGGCCTTTGTGTATCCATATGCTCTTGGGCTACCCTCCACAGGACACAGATGGGGTGCACAATAAACTAGTCATTCGGTGACAAAATCTAATATAATCTCAGTCATATTAGGACATTACACAGCCAAAAACAATTTCGAACTTTCCACTAAAATTCATCAGCTTTCAAATTAAACTGAAGAGGCATTGTATTTTTATCTCTATATTGTAAAATACACCAGAGTGTTAAGTTTGAAGTTGCTCAGAAGTTGCAGTATTAAGTAATAGCCCTGAAATTTTAATCCATTTATTGTTTATAATATGTACATATATTTATAGTATTACATACACACACACACACACACACACACACACACACACACACACACACACACACACACACACACCTAGATACCTCAAAGGTGATGTGGCCGGATAACATCTCTCCATGGGTCCTGAGAGAGGAAGCAGAGGCGCTGTGTGTGCCACTAACAACAATCTTCAACACATCTATCGAAACAGGACGACTACTTGTGGTATGGAAGACAGCAAATGTAGTCCCATTTTTTATAAAATTAGACAGACACGATGCATTAAACTATAGACCAGTGCCACTGACATGTATAGTATGCAAAGCCATAGAGAAGATTATCTGTAAAAGAGTGGTGGAGCACCTAGAAAGGAATGAGCTTATGAACGACAACCAGCACAATTACATGGATGGGAAATCCTGTGTCACAAACTTACTGGAGTTCTATTACAGGGTGACAGCAGTAAGACAAGAGAGAGACGGATGGGTAGATTGTGTTTTTTTGGACTGTAAGAAGGCGTTTGACATAGTTCAACACAAGAGATTAGTGCATAAGCTGGAGGACCAGGCAGGTATAACAGGAAAGGCACTGCAATGGATCAGGGAATACCTGCCGGGAAGACATCAGCAAGTCATGGTACGTGACGAGTTGTCAGAGTGGGCGCCTGTGACGAGCTGGGTTCCACAATGGAAAATCCTAGGACCGGTGCTGTTTCTGGTATATGTGAACGACATGACGGAAGGAATAGACTCAGAAGTGTCCCTGTTTTCAGATGATGTAAATTTGACGAGAAGAATTCAATCGGACGAGGACCAGGCAGAACTACAAAGGGATCTGGACAGGCTGCAGGCCTGGTCCAGAAACTGACTCCTGGAGTTCAACCCCACCATGTGCAAAGTCATGAAGATTGGGGAAGGGCAAAGAAGACCGCAGACGGAGTACAGTCTAAAGGGTCAGAGACTACAAACCTCACTCTAAGAAAATGATCTTGGGGTGAGTATAACACCAGGCACATCTCCTGAGGCGCACATCAACCAAATAACTGCTGCAGCATACGGGCGCCTAGCAAACCAAAGAACAGCATTCCGACATCTCAATAAAGAATCGTTCAGGACCCTGTACACCGTTTACGTCAGGTCTATGTTGGAGTATGCAGCACCAGTTTGGAACCCACACCTAGCCAAGCATGTACGGAAATTAGAGAAAGAGCAAAGGTTTGCAACAAGACTAGTCCAGGAGCTAAGGGGCACGTCCTACTAGGAGAGGATAAAGAAAATCGACCTGACGACACTGGAGGACATGAGAGATAGGGGGATATGATAGCGACATATAAAATTCTGAGAGAAAGTGACAAGGTGGACAGAGACAGAATGTTTCGGAGATGGGACACAGCAACAAGGGGTCACAGTTGGAAGTTGAAAACTCAGATGAATCACAGGGATGTTAGGAAGTATTTCTTCAGTCACAGAGTTGTCAGAAAGTGGAATAGTCTGGGAAGTGATGTAGTGGAGGCAGTATCCATACATAGCTTCAAGAAGAGGTATGATAAAGCTCATAGAGCAAGGAGAGTGACCTACTAGTGACCAGTGAAGAGGCGGGGCTAGGAGCTGTGACTCGATTGCGAGCAAATTATGGAACTATTGTGGTTTGAACCATGGCAGTTGAGTCCTAAAACTCACAGGCCAATGCGTTAACCACTGAGCCACGTGTCTCTGATACGATTTATCCAACTAGATATATTTCTATACACAGTAGGGATGTTAGCATGGGCCACCACTGTGACCACAAATGCAGAATTTTACAGAAGAATCTCACCTCAACGTGGCTGTGGCGTGCTCTAGCTCAAGTCCCTTCAAAGCTGCCATGATGATGTTGCAGTTTACTTCTCGTATATCATACTTTACACTCAAAAATATTTAACTGATGATTGAAAGTTATTTCTGGTTATTATTTATTTTGTAGTGAGGAAACCCTCCTCTCTCTTTGTCTGTCTGTCTGTCTGTCTCTCTCTCTCTCTCTCTCCCTCTCTCACTCTACCTCTCCTCTCTCCCTCTCTTCCTAAGCTGATATAGTGACTGTTTTATATTAGACATCGAGAGGGAGAATGGGGTCTTGGTAGAGTCCTCAACCAACTGTTTCAATTCTTCCTCAACCAGCTGTATTGTTTCCTCAACCAGCTGTATTGCTTCCTCAACCAACTGAATTACTCTTATATCACCACTATCCCCCTGGACAGGTGGTTACTATATAATCAATACAACCACCTTTACTCTAGTAGTCTCATCAGCCAACACAAGTCACTGTCACGTCCTTACAATTTCCAGAAAATAAAATTTTCACTTGACCTACCATCATAGCCTAAGGCAGAGGAAGCATATCAGAATTTTTGTTCTCACTAAATGTTCTCTTCTTCTTCCCCTGCGATTATTATTTCCTTGTCTTATTGCGCATTTATTGCAAATAACCATCAGTGCCAGCAATGCCGTCTTTTTTTAAAAGTGCCAGACAAGCGTGAGCTTCAGATGTGAGGTTCGTTTTGCTTTTGATGGGCAGGAAAATAGAGGAGATTGGTCCTTTGCCCGACATCCTTTCTATTTTGTCACTAGTGAAACTAAAATGTTTATTCTGGAATTCATGAGGTGTCCACAGTCAGGGATTGAGTTGTCTAAGATATTTCCTCAGATTAAACCCCATGTTTAGCAAGAATGTGTGGAAATTAAGACGCTACAGTGAGCAAGAATGTGAGAGACCTGGGTTGTTAATGATGATTAAAAATGTTAGAAACTGGGCTGTATATAATGTATTAAAAGTCAAGAGGCCTGGTCATGGACCGGGTCACGGGGGCGTTGACCCCCGGAACACCCTCCAGGGAACGTCCAGGGAGCCTCCAGGGAACCTCCAAAGAGTCTCCAGGAGCTTCCAGAGAGCCTCCAGGGAGGGAGAACCTCTGTTCAACAATACGTTTAAAAGGATGATTCTACAGTAGAGGATGAGTTGAACAAGAAGTTCTGACAGTTATAGGATGTAATGAACAAGAAGTTATGACAGTTTTAGGATGTGATGAACAAGAAGTTTCAGCAATCACATTCCGTGCTCAGCAAAAGTTCTGAACCTATCACTGGAAGATTTAAAGAAGATGCTTGTACATTCAGGGGCTGAGTAAGACGATGAACAACTGGTAATGCGGTCTCTAAGCGATCCCAGAAAAATGTCCCCGTATTTCATAACCCCAGGCACCCCCCCCCCCATGTACGTCAATACGCTCGAAAGGAGTAGTGCAGAGTGCGGCATGAGTTTCTAATACAGTAGTAAATTAGTATTCAATATGTAAAGTAAATCAAAAAGAGGTAGTCACAAGTTATCACATGGATACTAAAACCCAAAATTCTTCATTGAAAATGGAGAATTACGACACAGCCCAAGACTAATGCAAACCTTCCACTAAATAAATGAGCTTTGAAATCAGTGTGAAGAAGCATTATCTTGATGTCTCAGGAGTTTCTCACATTAGATTTGAAACTGCTTTCAGTTTGTATTATCAACTTAATTGTGTCATCAACTTATCAGAGTTGAAGGGTAAACCCAGAATTAATCACGTAGAAATAGGTATTTCAATTTCCAGAATTTCTTTCGTGAAATAAAAACAAACTGGGGTCAACTCAAGGCAGTGTTAATGCCAACTTTCCTCTGATTGAGATTAAACACTGTTTTAAACTTTAACTGAACTAAGTGTTCGGGGCCCAAGACTGTTCAACTGCCTCCCAGCACACATAAGGGGATTACCAATAGACTCCTGGCTGTCTTCAAGAAGGCATTGGACATGTACCTAAAGTCAGTACCTGACCAACTGATGTTGTTACAGTAACTGAGGCAGTGAATGTTGCTACAGTAACTGAGGCAGTGAATGTTGTTACAGTAACTGAGGCAGTGAATGTTGTTACAGTAACTGAGGCAGTGAATGTTGTTACAGTAACTGAGGCAGTGAATGTTGTTACAGTAACTGAGGCAGTGAATGTTGTTACAGTAACTGAGGCAGTGAATGTTGTTACAGTAACTGAGGCAGTGAATGTTGTTACAGTAACTGAGGCAGTGAATGTCGTTACGTAAACTGAGGCAGTGAATGTTGTTACAGTAACTGAGGCAGTGAATGTTGTTACAGTAACTGAGGCAGTGAATGTCGTTACGCAAACTGAGGCAGTGAATGTCGTTACGTTAACTGAGGAAGTGAATGTCGTTAC
Source organism: Cherax destructor (assembly GCA_009830355.1). NCBI lineage: Eukaryota > Metazoa > Arthropoda > Malacostraca > Decapoda > Parastacidae > Cherax > Cherax destructor. The sequence goes on along the minus strand of WNWK01000425.1, from coordinate 120,327 downwards.
GTTAACTGAGGCAGTGAATGTTGTTACAGTAACTGAGGCAGTGAATGTCGTTACGTTAACTGAGGCAGTGAATGTCGTTACGCAAACTGAGGCAGTGAATGTCGTTACGTTAACTGAGGCAGTGAATGCCGTTACGTTAACTGAGACAGTGAATGCTGGGAGTAGGCCATCACACAACGCCGAGCTACGAACAAAACACAGTAACAAGCTAAACGTTCACACCTCACGACAAGTTTAAATATTCTTCCTGCCACAACTGCGTCTCATATCGCATAGTAACTTTCAGAGTACAAAGGTAATTACTATTGCCCGCAGGTCATTTGCTGGTAATACTCGCAATAAAATTAGAGTTGTAGAACAGTGAATTGCAGAAGCGAGCTATAAAGAGAAGTAATGGAAGTTAGTGAAGATCACTGATGTGTAGGAGAGAGAGAAGAGGGAGGACCCAGTATATGCAGATAGAAAAACAAACGTGATAACCCAAGTTTAAAGAGCTTACAGCGCTGGGGAGGGATTTGATGTGCGGAATAATACAAGGGTTTGTTATAGCAGACACTGGGTGCGTGCTACGACATCTCACCTTGAAGACCTACTAAAGCTGTTGTTGTTTTGACCAACAACAAAAAATGTTCACGCATTTAGCGAATTTAATTCGCAAAATGCTGAGATTTTTTGCTGAATAATTAGGTAAAAGTTTATTCAGGAAGTAGGCATGTCCTTTGTCATTATAAACGTATATTCAACAGTGACATTTATTAATTTATCTCATTATTATTATTGTGTTTAATTAATCATTATAGGTTATGGGATGAGCTTTAGTTAGGTGATAAAGTATAATCTGTCAAGTCTGCATCTCATGTTTTATCAAGAATACTTTTTTGTAGAAGCTCGGTCTTTATTTTTGAAGGTGACGATGAGTTGTGTTAGTTGGAAGTCTATGACGATTATAATGTTTATTAGCTAATTAATTTATTGACGTCATGAGGTCCAACTTACCACTGCCAGACACATATTTTATTATAATTGAAGTAGTATTTTCAGACAGGAAAATACACTTGATATCTTATTAATATGATTTTATTTCGTATTTCGACGTTTCAACTTCAGTTTTTAGTTACATACAAATATTGGCTAAAACGTAATTTAGAAAATGCATCAAACTGCTCTGAAACGTAGAAATGTGAAATAAAAACATAATAAGATATCAACTGTATTTTTTGACTGATTTTTTTTATTAACTTCAGATCAAAACAGATAAGGAAATGTCTTACTGCGTTGCTTGTTAATATATTAAATATTGGCTCTAAATTATGTAACTACTTGAGTGAGAAACTAAATTTGTAAGATGTTAGTGGGAGGGAGCCAGGTGAGGCACAGGCAGGAGAGAGCCTCGGAAGGGAGCCAGGTGAGGCACAGGCAGGAGAGAGCCTCGGTAGGAATCGGTAGGAAGATTGACATGGGGGTTGGTGCCTTCCTAAATTGAGACGTCATTCCTCCAGGGAAGTGTTAATTAACAGGTGAAATACCTCCAGAATAACTGACAATCATTCGCAACCACTTGGTCGAAATTCGGTACACAAATAAATGCATAAATATTAATATTTGAACTTTCGTTTGGGCACATGGAAGAAGGAAGACAGTGTCAACACAGGGAGCACCAGCTGTAACCTCGTGTAAAACACCATGTTCATTGTTCTCAGTTTGTACCAGGGAACTTGGTTCAGCTTGTTAGTGTTTTAAGCCAAACCATTCTAGCTCTGAGGGTTACGTTACACAACGCCATCTATAATAATTCCTAGTGTCCCGTAGATCTGTTGGTAGCGCACTTACCTCACACACTAAGTGTCCGTGATTCGATCCCGGAAAGAGTTGAAACATTGGGCGTTTCTTAAGATACCAGCTGTCCCTGTTCACATAGCAGGAAAATATTAATTAGTGGTGTATTAATTTAATACGCTATCAATGCCAAGGGCGGCCACTTTCATGTTCCAGTGCCTCAGCGTGGCCATCCAGAAGGGAAATGCATGCTGCATACTGGGCTCGCATCCGGCTTCGGAGGAGCTGGAGGATTAATAATGATAAATGGTTTTGAAAACCGACGAGTTGAAGATTGAGACACCTATGCAACATATGGGAATCTTTATTAAGGAAATGTTTCGCCACACAGTGGCTTCATCAGTCCAATACAAAGCATAAAGGTGCAAGGAGAGGAGGAGTTTGAGGTAATCAGTCCCTCGGCCTGGAGTCGATGTGTTCAGTCCATCAATCTTGTAGAAAGTACACAAGGGCCGTAGAAGTGGCTTATATACTGTAGTCAGGTGAGGCGAAGCAGGAGGAGGCGGGGTCATAGTGGTATACCATCCACTAGTCGAAGTAGGTCTTCGTCCAAAGGTTGGACTGAACACATCGACTCCAGGCCGAGGGACTGATTACCTCAAACTCCTCCTCTCCTTGCACCTTTCTGCTTTGTATTGGACTGATGAAGCCACTGTGTGGCGAAACGATTCCCATATGTTGCATAGGTGTCTCAATCATCAGGAGATTCATAATCTTTGATGTATTGTACCAATGTATTCATGTTCATGTTTGTGTTTTCTGTCAATGTATTCCGTCTATTAATAAATTACATATATAAAATATAGGGGGTGGTAGGAGAAGAAAATATTCAAACAACTCCGGGGAGAACCTTGAGATTTTCCTGAGATACGTTTATTGTCTTCTCTGATGATGAGGATCCCCAGTAAAGTTCTAGAGGTGAGTTCGATTAGATTTTTTAGATTTTGCCACCATATCCATCCTGGGGACGATAACCAAAATTCCTAGAAACGATCTTTTCATTAAACCCGACGTCATGTCTACCGAGAGTCTATTGTCAATTCCTGTTGGTTTGTCATCAACGCAAATTATAAGAAAAAATGGATATGTCATCAACAACGTTCAGTGTAATTACTCAATTATCTAAATTACCAGTTTAGGAAGGTAATTAATGAAGGTGTGGTATGTGAAGTTATTTGTTCTCGTATAAATTAATTTAAGGGACCATTGAAGTGACTCGGAGTTAAGTAGTAATAATAAACGATTTTATGAAAGTTATAACACTGTATATATATATATATATATATATATATATATATATATATATATATATATATATATATATATATATATATATATATATATATATATATATATATATATATATATATATATATATATATATATATATATATATATATATATATATATATATATATATATATATATATATATATATATATATATATATATATATAAAAGATATCCAAATCTTGCACAAGTGTCCCAATTATCAACCTATCGGCTTTCTAAGTCATTTATTCAACTCCTGAGAGTGCAGCTGTGAGACGATTTGGAGTATATAATAAACAGCAATCATTATGTAGTAATACTGGGCTGCCGGTGTGATTTTCTGTCAAGAAATAATAACTGGTCCTTGTTTAGTTCTTGTGTATTGACTGTAGAAAAATGTATCTACCCATCTGAAATCTACCTGGAGGGTGTTACGGGGGTCAACGCCCCCGTGGTTTGGTCCTTGATCAGGCCTCTTGGTGGATCAATGCCTGATTAAACCAGCTGTTACTGATGGCCGCACGCAATCCAAAGTACGAACTACAGCCCAGCTGATCGGGCACTGGCTTCAGGTATCTGTCCAGTTCCCTCTTCAAGACAGTCAGGGGGGTTTACTGGTAATCCCCTTTATGTATACTAGGAGGCTGTTTAACAGTCTTGGGCTCCAGACACTTATTGTGATGTCTCTTAGTGTACTCGTGGCGCCGTCTGCCGAGTTTTTGCTTTCGTAGGGAGTGATTACTTTGTGCAGATCTGGGACCAGTACCTCTAGGATTTTTCAGGTGTAGATTATGGTGCATCTTTCTTTCCTGCGTTCCAGGGAGTACAGGTCAAGGGATTTCAAACGTTCCCAGTAATTAAGGTATTTAACTGAACTAATACGTGCAGTTTCTCCGTACTTTCTCTAGATCTGCAATTTCGCCTGCCTTGAACGAGGCTTTTAGTGTACAGCAGTATTCCAGCTTAGACAGAACAATTGACTTAAAGAGGATCATCATTGGCTTGACGTCCCTTGCTCTGATGGTTCTCATTATCCATCCTATTATTTTCCTCGCAGATGTGATGATGACACTGTTGTGATCCTTGGAGATTTACCGTGTCCTCGATGGATGACACTCTCATGCTGATTCTAGTATCGTCTGCAGAGGAACTCACAGCATTATGGTTTACAGCTCTGTCTATGTCAGACATGAGGATGTGGAAAAGATGGGCTATTCCTGGATATGGAAGCTTATGGAGTCATCCATATAGTGCATAAGAACGTCGAGAAAAATTATCTGTCATCGTGTAAATGATCTGTCAAGTGGAAATTGAATCGACTGTTCAAATTCGTCGAGCGATGATATATATCCTGGAGAGAGTGGAAGATACAGAGAGATAATTTTAAGGTATTCATTATTATTGCATTGAAAAGATGGTAGGTTTTCCAGTCCTTTAACCTTGATTGATAGCGTTCAGTCCTTTACCATTGATTAAAGGTGTTTAGGCCCTTAGGACTGATCTATATATCAAATAACCCGTACATAGGCGAGAGGAGATTATGACGACGATTCGGTCCGACATGGACCATTAACAAAGTCACACTAACAGAAAAGAGGGAGAAAGCCGGTATATATAGGCCAGCTGGCAGGGATGGGACAAGAGAGCTGGCCGATATATACCGGCTTCCTCCCTCTTTTCTGTGACTGTAAATGGTCCAAGTCGGACCGAAACGTCGTCATAAGCGCCTCTCTCCTGTGTGAGGGTTATTTGTGTATTGTTCCAGTCACGGTATTGTGACTTTTTGTTGTTGATCAATATACTTCAGTTAATGAAGTGGAGAGGTAAACTTCAGGTGTTCAGTTCCTTCTTGATGAGTTGATAAAGGTGTTTTAGTTTGATTTAAAGTGTTCATTCCCTTGGCCTTCATCTATCTAAAGATGCTGGAGTATGAGGGAAGAGTTCACTTGTACGTACATAATATCGTGTGCGTGCGTGATTGTGGTGCGTTTGAGTACTGAAGCGCTTCGTTAAGACGTATGCCTATTTCAGCACAGCTTCCTTAACACCACTCTCTGGGTTGGTATGTAGGTGACGCACTGCAACGCGACAAATGAATCTAGGAGACAACTTTGGCTCTTGAAGGTCCCGAGTGTTTTGACCGAGCCAGCGTCCTCCTAATGGACCTGATGGGTTCTCTTCACTGTGGCAATAAAAAGTATATTTGAGTAATCTACACCACTTGAATTTACTTGAATATGGAGGTCATCTCTTCCTAAATTTGTGACTCTGTGGTTCTTGGTGAGGAAAATCTAATCTAGGAGCGATACATCTCTCCGTCAACTCATCACCAACTTCAGTGGCTGAGACTTCAGTGGCTGAGACTTCAGTGAGTGAGATTTGAGTTTGCTGGGATCGCCGTGTGATCAAGCGTCCACTTAGGTTCAGCCAGTGTTGTACTGCCCTACACTTTGTGTTGACACGAGCCTCTCATCACCACTCCTGCCCTTCCTTTGGCTGTAATCGTCTCGGTGTTCAATTCGATGCTCTCGATACTTCGGCTTCTTGATGGAAAATAGTTGTAGTATAATGCGATTCTTTATTAACTTCAGATCTATATATGACTTGATAAAGTCCACTGTGTGGGTGAAACGTACTCAAAAATGGATCGTATTATACTGCATTTTTGTCTATTTTTTCCATTGTGTGAGTTTTTATACCATTTATCTCCATTTCCTCTTCTATAATAGCGTCTCTACCGCTGACTGTACTACGTAAGTCTCTCAGTGGATCTCAAGCAAACTCTGTCACCACCAGCTGTGTCATACCTCGTGATGGTGGATCTATCACCACCAGCTGTGTCATAGATATAATACGTTCATCATAAAAATTCATCATAGAACTGTAAACATAACGCAGTTTTTAACTTTACATCATATCAGTAATCATACAACAGTCTTCCCAAAAGTCATCACAATGTGGTCATTATAGCAACCACTACAGCACATGTTCTTAACACTGTCATCATAACACTGTCATCATAACACTGTCATCATAACACTGTCATCATAACACTGTCATCATAACACTGTCATCATAACACTGTCATCATAACACTGTCATCATAACACTGTCATCATAACATAGTCACCATAACACTGTCATCATAACACTGTCATCATAACAGTCATCATAACATAGGCATAATAACACTGTCATAATAGCAGTCATAAAATAATGCATAACGTACTTATAAAATGTCATTATAACATAGTCATCATAACACTATCATAACAGTAATAATTACACGGTCATTATAACAGTAGTCATAAAATAATGACATAACATAGTTATCATAACACTGTCATCATAACAATCATAATAATAAGGTCATTATAACATTGTCATCATAACATAACAATGGCATCATAATACTGCCATCATAACAGTCATCATAACACTGCCATCATAAAATAATCATCATAACGCTGTCAGCATATCATAGTCATCATAACATTGTCAGCATAGCATAGTCCTCATAACACTGTTATAGCATTGTCATCATAATGCTGTCATCATAACATAGTCATCATAACAGTCATCATAACAATGCCATCATAATCATCATAACACTCATCATAACATGGTCATCATAACAGTCATCATAACAGTTATCATAACATTGTCATCATAACATTGTCATCATAACATTGTCATCATAACATTGTCATCATAACATAGTCGTTATCATAACACTGCCATCATAACAATCATCATAACACTGTCAGCATAACAGTCATGATAACACTGTCATCATGTCATCATAACACTGTCATCATGTCATCATAACACTGTCATCATGTCATCATAACACTGTCATAATGTCATCATAACACTGTCATCATGTCATCATAACACTGTCATCATAACAGTCATGATAGCAGTCATCATAGCATAGTCATCATAACAGTTATAATAACATTGTCTCTATAACATAGTCATCATAACAGGTGAACAGTCCTATTTCGTGATCCTGCGTTGGTTATTGCCCAAAAATAATTGGGTTGAGGTCAGAAGAGTTTCAAGGTCAATTTAGGTTGCTTAGCCCACTCTCTTCGAAAAATGTCAGCATTTTTCTGGTAGTGTGGATGGAGCAAGATTCTGCTGGAAAATGTCTTCTCCACCAGGAAAGTCACTATCCACAATAGGAAGCAAGTGAGTTGCCAAATTGCCTTGTATATGTCACTGTTCATCGTTCCCTTAACAATAATAAACCGGCCAGGGCCTTTAGCAGTAAAACAGCACCAAAACATCTTAGGTGTGTTTTGCTGCTCGTTGAATGTGTCCATTGTAAAGAGGTTCGCCACATCTGAAAATATAACTTTTCTCCATTCATGTGTCGTCCGTCCTTTATGATCGAGTGCCCACAGCAGCCGCTTTTTTCTCCATAGCAGCAGTCAGTAACTGATTCCTTATCAGTTTTCTGGAAGCAATGCCAACTTCGCGGAGCCAAATTTCTCTGTAGATCTTTGCTATTTTGGGGAAGGATCCTTCACACAATTTTTCATGATAACCTTGTCATTGTGAGGTGCTGTCTTGCATTTTTTTATCACATCTTCCTTGACGCAGCGCTCCACAATCACCAGTCTCGTCAGCTCTCTTCAAAATCCGACCAACAGTTGACTTTGCTAGGCTCAAATTTTCGGCGATCTGTCTGATACTCAAATCATCATGTTTTCTAAGAGCAACAATACTTTCACGCTTCTTAGAGTAACATCCATCATGAATTTCAACAGTAATCATGAACTGAAGGGGAGAATTTGGTGAAACCACATTCACTCACGGAGCACACATGCAAGGATAGATTTACAGAACAACAGCTGTTGTAGCACTGACGAGAGTCGCAGTGTAACACCACAGCTGGTGTTACACTGCCTATCTGACATCAGTGACATATTACTATGTAGAAAGCCCCTTATGCAGAGCATTGTGGGCGAATTAGGTCAATTTTATTCCCAGGATGCGACCCACACCAGTCAACTAACACTCAGGTACCTATTTTACTGACAGGTGAACATGGACAGCAGGTGTCTTAAGGAAACGCGTCCTGATGTTTCCATCTGTACCGAGGATCGAACCACAGACCTCAGTGTGTGAGCTAAGTGAGCTAGCAATCAGCAACTAAACTACATTAATTAATTAAAACGGGGAGTATGACATATTTCATAATCACAAAATTTACTCCTGTCCCAATTAATTTGCACATACTGTACCATTTGATCATGTGTTCAATGACAGAGAATATGTCAGTGGTGTTGGTGATAGTGACCCACTACACCAGTTCCACACTGGCCAGTAATACCAGTGTCCAATCTTACACTTCTTTTGTCCTCCCGAGGTGAACTCCCACTCAAATGTCAAAGACCAGTGAGAACAGAGTATAGACTGTATAGGTTATCCTCGTTAGCAAACGACGGAAATTTATTATAAATCCTGAGCGACGACAAACGGACTATCACATTAAAATGGGAACGTGGGATTTCACTGCCATATTTACTTGTGGTTCTGTAAATGATATATTGATGCATGTGTTGATGTTAGTGTATTGTAACTGATATTATTGTTTATAATTGACTATACTGTGTTTTAATTGTTATTACTGTGTTATAATGGATGTTACTGTGTTGTAACTGATACTACTGTGTTATAACGGATACTACTGTGATATAGCTGATATTGTTGTTGTATAATTGATAAAACAGTTAAGTGATATTAACCTAATGTAACTTAAACTAAGTAATGTATAAATGGTTCAGAAAGGTGATAAACGAGAGACGTATGCAACAAATGTTGCACATATATGCAATGCTGACAAGTTCATAAGTAAAACACTTGTGCAACAGTTAGGTGTCTATATTATGAAACGTTTCGCCCACACAGTAGGCTTCTTCAGTCGAGTACAGCTGAGGCAGCGAAACGACTATTGACGATAGAAACACGGACACGGGGTTTACCGTGAAGTAACATCCGTTCTGGTTTATGTCGTAGGTATATTTAGTTGTGGTAGATTTTTAAAAAAAATCGTCTATCAAACGTAATTTAACCTAATTTTAGCGAATTGCAATCAACTTTAGGTGAATGCAATTGCTTTCGGGGTAGAGAGAGGTCGCCTCTGTCCAAGGGAAAAGGTGCGTAAACGCATTTGTTTAATTGCGTTAGAATTGTTTTCCCGGTTAATATTACGAGGTGGAGTTAGCAAATGTGTAATCCACAGTGTTAGTTACTGTCAAAGACACTAATCGATAGACAATTGACCTTCTAAATGAACTGTGTATATATTCATCCATTTGTGGTTGCAGAGGGTTGATTCATAGCTCCTGGCCCCTCTTCATCGGTAATCACTATTTGTTTTACTCTCTCCCTCCGAGAACCTTGTCGTACCACATCTTAAAGTTATGTATTGATTCATCGCTCTCCAGATTGTTCCAATTCCTGACAACTCTGGTGAGGAGAAAATACTTCCTAACATCCCTGTGACTCGTCCAATTGTGGTCCCTTGTTGCTGTGTTCCATCTCTGAAACATTCTGTCTCTTCTCCACCTTGTTAATTCCTCTCAGTATTTTATATGTTGTCATCACGTCCTCCCTGCCCCTCCTGTCCTCCAGTGTCGTCAGGTTGATTTCCCTTAACCTCTCCTCGTAGGACACGTCCCTTAGCTCATAGACTAGTCTTGTTGCAAACTTTTTCACTTTTTCTAATGTATTGACGTGCTTGATTATGTGTGGGTTCCAAACTGGTGCTGCGTACTCCAATATGCGCCTGACGTACACGGTGTACGGAGCCTTGAAAGTTTCCTTACTGAGGTGTCGAAACGTTAATCTCAGGTTTGCCATGATCATATATGCTGTGTACTTACCTATTTGTACTCGCCTATTTGTGGTTGCTTTGGTCGATTCACAGCTCTTAGCCCCGCATCTTCGCTGGTCACTGGTGTGTGTGTGCGTGTACTCGCCTAATTGTACTCTGGTGTGTGTGTGAGTGTGTGTGTGTGTGTGTGTGTGTGTGTGTGCGTGTGTGTGCGCACGCGCGGAAAACAATATGATGTTCAATGAAGACAAATTCCAATTATCAGTTAAGAAAAACTTGGAGGAGAATATGTAGACAGCCTGTACTGTCTGCATAGACAGCCATGCTGTCTGCCAGCTGAGTTCATATTTCGTGTCATGGCTAGTTCCCATAGTTTCCGCCAGAGGCAAGCCTGGTAGGCGTACCCACGTCTACCAGACCCGCCCTGGCCCACTCTCACTAACGCAGCAGCCTTCACTCAGACAACAAGGCCTACTCCTCTCTCCCTGGCAAGGCGCATGGCCCTGCCGGGCCATGGCCAGTAACAGCCTGTGTACTCGTCCTTTATACAAATAAAGTAGAAGCCTCCGAAGCCTTCTCATTGCATACCCGCTACCAAGAGACTCCAAATAACATATCGTTATATATACTACAAGCTCTGACCATACAAAAGAGCGAGAAAATAATGTGAGGGACCTAGAAGTGGTAATGTCTGAGGATCTCACTTTCAAGGATTACAACAGTACCACGATCACAACTGCAAAGAAAATGATAGGATGGATAATGAGAACGTTCAAAACAAGAGATGCCAAGCCAATGATGATCCTTGTTCTCTCTAGGCTGGAATACTGCTGTACATTAACATCTCTGTTCAAAGTAGGTGAAATTGCAGATGTAGAGAGTGTACAAAGAACCTTTACTGCACTACTGAGAAGCTTGGCAGCACTTGATTTGTACTCTCTGGAACGCAGGCGAATCTGCACACAGAAATCACTCCCTACAAAAGTAAAAAACCGGGCAGGCTGTGCAAAGTATCTCCAATGAAAAGTAGGGGCGCCATTGTTATACTCAGAGAAAACACCATTAGTGTCCGGGGCCCAAGACTGTTGAACAGCCTCCCACCAGGCATAGCTTGTTTTGGTGAGGTGCAGCTGGTTTCAGGTGTGGCAGCAGCTGGTGATGTTGACTGTTGGAACTAGTTGTCAGGAAGGTCTCAGCAGTTGGTCATGGTGGCAACAGCTCTGAGTATAGTTTCGTAGCAGACGCCGATGATTGTAATGGCGGCAGCAGCTGGAAATGTGGTTGTGGTGGCATCAGGCGGGAATCTAATTGCAGTTGCACCAGCTGGTCTGTGAAGTGTCTTGACCAACATGAAGGCAGCCAAGTGGAAGGCAACTGGTCAGGAGATCAGTTATGTGGTGTCTGGCTGGCGGCACAATCCATCATGCATTACTTCCGACAGGATGATACCGCCCGTAAAAATATGGCCATAAATTGGCGTGTGATGCACCCAAAACCTTGCAAACGCTGTTTATTTGCTCCCTGATCCTTGCACGCGGTGTTTAGTGTAGTCAGGCTTGTCCACACGGGTTTTGGGGCAGCCAAGCAACGCCACTATTTTTTGCAGGCTGAACTCTCCACACGGTGTTTGGTGCAGTCAGCGAGGTGGTGCAGAGTGTTCAGAGGGTTTCGGGGGTCAACCCCCGCGGCTCGGTCTGAAACCAGGCCTCATGGTGGATATATATATATATATTTTTTTTTTATTAACACATCGGCCGATTCCCACCAAGGCAGGGTGGCCCGAAAAAGAAAAACTTTCATCATCATTCACTCCATCACTGTCTTGCCAGAGGGGTGCTTTACACTACAGTTATAAAACTGCAACATTAACACCCCTCCTTCAGAGTGCAGACACTGTACTTCCCATCTCCAGGACTCAAGTCCGGCCTGCCGGTTTCCCTGAATCCCTTCATAAATGTTACTTTGCTCACACTCCAACAGCACGTCAAGTATTAAAAACCATTTGTCTCCATTCACTCCTATCAAATACGCTCACACATGCTTGCTGGAAGTCCAAGCAGCTCGCACACAAAACCTCCTTTACCCCCTCCCTCCAACCTTTCCTAGGCCGACCCCTACCCCGCCTTCCCTCCACTACAGATTTATACACTCTCGAAGTCATTCTGTCTCGTTCCATTCTCTCTACATGTCCGAACCACCTCAACAACCCCTCCTCAGCTCTCTGGATAATAGTTTTGGTAATCCCGCACCTCCTCCTAATTTTCAAACTCCGAATTCTCTGCATTATATTCACACCACACATTGACCTCAGACATGACATCTCCACTGCCTCCAGCCTTCTCCTCGTTGCAACATTCATCACCCATTCTTCACACCCATATAAGAGTGTTGGTATAACTATACTCTCATACATTCCCCTCTTTACTTCCATGGACAAAGTTCTTTGTCTCCACAGACTCCGAAGTGCTCCACTCACCCTTTTCCCCTCATCAATTCCATGATTCACCTCATCCTTCATAGACCCATCTGCTGACATGTCCACTCCCAAATATCTGAATACATTCACCTCCTCCATACTCTCTCCTTCGTCACCTAATCTTTTTGTTATCCTCATCACCTTACTCTTTCCTATATTCACTTTCAATTTTCTTCTTTTACACACCCTACCAAATTCATCCACCAACCTCTGCAACTTCTCTTCAGAATCTCCCAAAAGCAGAGTGTTATCAGCAAAAAGCAACTGTGACAACTCCCACTTGTATTTGATTCTTTATCTTTTAACCCCACACCTCTTGCCAACACCCTCGCATTCATTTCTCTTACAACCCCATTTATAAATATATTGAACAACCATGGTGACATCACACATCCTTGTCTAAGGCCCACTTTTACTGGGAAATAGTCCCCCTCCCTCCTACACACTCTAACCTGAGCCTCACTATCCTCATAAAAACTCTTCACTGCTTTCAGTAACCTACCTCCTATTCCATACACCTGCAACATCTGCCACATTGCCCCCCTATCCACCCTATCATACGCCTTTTCCAAATCCATAAATGCCACAAAAACCACTTTACCCTTATCCAAATACTGTTCACCTATATGTTTCACTGTAAACACTTGGTCTACACTCCCCTTTCCTTTCCTTAAGCCCCCTTGTTCATCTGGTATCCTGCAGATACCTCGCCCATTGCTCCCGGCATTTTAGTCGCCTCATACGACACGCATGGCTTAAGGAGGAAAGATTCTTTTCCACTTCCCCCTGGACAATAGAGAAAATAAAAAGAACAAGAGCTATTAAGAAAAAGAAGAAAAACCTTGATGTGTGTATGTATATATATGCATGTGTATGCCTGTGTAGTGTGACCTAAACTGTAAGTAGAAGTAGCTAGATATACCTGTTATCCAGCGTGTTTATGAGACAGAAAAAAGACACCAGGAATCCTACCATCATGTAAAACAGTTTCAGGTTTCTGTTTCACAGTCACCTGGCAGGACGGTAGTACCTCCCTGGGTGGTTGCTGTCTACCAACCAATTAGCAACGAGTTGTTGCTAAATATATATATATATATATATATATATATATATATATATATATATATCGTGACGAATAGGGTAAACTGGTCAATTAGCAACAACTCGTTTAAAATTAAGTCCTTTCTAAAATTTTCTCTTTTACGTTTAAAGATATATTTTTTTCCTTATTATAACCTTATTATAACAAGTGCAATTTATTGAATTTTTTTCGTTAGGTTCAGAATGATTTATTCGAAATAATTGCATTCACAAATTTTCGCTTGCCTTATTCGGCAAGAAGAGCGTTGCTATTTAAGCTAAAATAGCAAGTTTTACCTATTCGGCACGATATATATATATATATATATATATATATATATATATATATATATATATATATATATATAGGATGAGGTCCACCTCTGGTGTACATTGTGGGACCCATAGCCTCGGGGAAGTGGATAAAAAGGCTTCAAGGAAGAATATTTAGATTTCTTTCTGAAGCCATTTGAATATTCCACTTCCCTACCACCATCTATATATATATATATATATATATATATATATATATATATATATATATATATATATATATATATATATATATATATATATATATATATATATATATATATATATATATATATACGAACTTACATACGATTCCATTTTAATAACCTGTCAAAAGATCCTTCAAAAAGTTCACATATTGCAATAGTTTTCTCTGCTTCAACAATAAAATATTTTCCACAGAGATGACACTACAGTATGCAAGACATGTAATGAAAGGTTCGTGTTGTTGCCATTGTAAATTATTAGTTTCTTGTCGAGGACTTTATAAAGTTGTAGAAGGAGACACTTTATGTCCGAGAACGAGGGAGGTTTCAACCCTTGGCAAGTGTAACCTAAAATTCACAAGCACTGTCATCTAGAGCTAAGTAGTGTCATCGAGAGCTAAGCAGTGTCATCTAGATCTAAGCAGTGTCATCTAGATCTAAGCAGTGTCATCTAGAGCTAATCAGTGTCATCTAGATAACACTGCTTAGATCTAGATAACACTACTTAGATCTAGATAACACTGCTTAGATCTAGATAACACTGCTTAGATCTAGATAACACTGCTTAGATCTAGATGACACTGCTTAGTTCTAGATGACACTGCTTAGATCTAGATAACACTGCTTAGATCTAGATGACACTGCTTAGCTCTAGATGACACTGCTTAGTTCTAGATGACACTGCTTAGATCTAGATGACACTGCTTAGATCTAGATGACACTGCTTAGATCTAGATGACACTGCTTAGATCTAGATGACACTGCTATGTTCTAGATGACACTGCTTAGCTCTAGATGACACTGCTTAGTTCTAGATGACACTGCTTAGATCTAGATGACACTGCTTAATTCTAGATGACACTGCTTAGATCTAGAACATAGCAGTGTCATCTAGATCTAAGCAGTGTCATCTAGATCTAAGCAGTGTCATATAGATCTAAGCAGTGTCATCTAGATCTAAGCAGTGTCATCTAGAACTAAGCAGTGTCATCTAGAGCTAAGCAGTGTCATCTAGATCTAAGCAGTGTTATCTAGATCTAAGCAGTGTCATCTAGAACTAAGCAGTGTCATCTAGATCTAAGCAGTGTTATCTAGATCTAAGCAGTGTTATCTAGATCTAAGCAGTGTTATCTAGATCAAAGCAGTGTTATCTAGATCTAAGCAGTGTTATCTAGATCTAAGCAGTGTCATCTAGAACTAAGCAGTGTCATCTAGAGCTAAGCAGTGTTATCTAGATCTAAGCAGTGTTATCTAGAGCTAGCAGTGTTATCTAGATCTAAGCAGTGTCATCTAGAACTAAGCAGTGTCATCTAGAGCTAAGTAGTGTTATCTAGATCTAAGCAGTGTTATCTAGAGCTAAGCAGTGTCATCTAGAGCTAAGCAGTGTCATCTATATCTAAGCAGTGTTATCTAGATCTAAGCAGTGTTATCTAGATCTAAGCAGTGTTATCTAGATCTAAGCAGTGTTATCTAGATCTAAGCAGTGTTATCTAGATCTAAGCAGTGTCATCTAGAACTAAGCAGTGTCATCTAGAGCTAAGCAGTGTTATCTAGATCTAAGCAGTGTTATCTAGAGCTAAGCAGTGTTATCTAGATCTAAGCAGTGTCATCTAGAACTAAGCAGTGTCATCTAGAGCTAAGTAGTGTTATCTAGATCTAAGCAGTGTTATCTAGAGCTAAGCAGTGTCATCTAGAGCTAAGCAGTGTCATCTATATCTAAGCAGTGTTATCTAGATCTAAGCAGTGTCATCTAGATCTAAGCAGTGTCTTCTAGATCTAAGCAGTGTCATCTAGAGCTAAGCAGTGTCATCTAGAGCTAAGCAGTGTCGTATAGAGCTAAGCGCTGTCATTCAGCTCTAAGCACTTTCTCCGAAGAATTCTTAGGTCTTTTACAAGGGATAATTTGCGGTTCTTGTATTAGAACACTAAACTATCCAATACACTAAACTGTCCAATACACTAAACTATCCAGTACACTAAACTATCCAATACACTAACCTATCCAATACACTAACCTATCCAATACACTAAACTATCCAATACACTAAACAATCCAATACACTAAACTATCCAATACACTAAACTATCCAATACACTAAACTGTCCAATACACTAACCTATCCAATACACTAAACTATCCAATACACTAAACTATCCAATACACTAAACTATCCAATACACTAAACTATTGCTTAATGTATTGGAGAAAAATTATTCATAATTTAGTTTCAAAGTTTCGTTCAGTATTTCATGTATTAGAAGGATAATGGTGGTTGAGGCAGTAGGTAATGGTGGCTGAGGCAGTAGGTAATGGTGATTGAGGCAGTAGGTAATGGTGATTGAGGCAGTAGGTAATGGTGATTGAGGCAGTAGGTAATGGTGGTTGAGGCAGTAGGTAATGGTGGCTGAGGCAGTAGGTAATGGTGGTTGGGGCAGTACGTAATGGTGATTGAGACAGTAGGTAATGGTGGTTGGGGCAGTAGGTAATGGTGGTTAGGGCAGAAGGTAATGGTGGTTGGGGCAGTAGGTAATGGTGGTTGGGGCAGTAGGTAATGGTGGTTGGGGCAGTAGGTAATGATGGTTGGGGCAGTAGGTAATGGTGGTTGGGGCAGTAGGTAATGGTGGTTAGGGCAGAAGGTAATGGTGGTTGGGGCAGTAGGTAATGGTGGTTGGGGCAGTAGATAATGATGGTTGGGGCAGTAGGTAATGGTGGTTAGGGCAGAAGGTAATGGTGGTTGGGGCAGTAGGTAATGATGGTTGGGGCAGTAGGTAATGATGGTTGGGTCAGTAGGTAATGGTGGTTGGGTCAGTAGGTAATGGTGGTCTGGGCAGTAGGTAATGGTGGTTGGGGCAGTAGGTAATGGTGGATGGGGCAGTACTCTTTCAAGTGTATAGGACAAAGATCAAGGTAATAAAATAAGACTACTGAATACTAGGTCTGGACAGCTTACTAATAATGAGCTGGACAAGATTTCTCCCGCTCATTATCGGCCTTAAGCCAATTGGACCGATTGCTCCCAATTGGGCCCCGCGCGTAAGGGGCCCCGCACTTGAACAAAAATAAATTAATATTTTTAATAAATCATTTCAGGCACTAAACAGGTGGTATTGTGACTATGTACTTTACAGAGATGATATACAAATTATATTTGTTTCTTGTAGGATTACATGTACACAATTTTTTTTTCAAATGCCGCTTATATCTGTTTGGTCTATTAACTCGCATGCATATTTTAAGCGCACAGTTTGATTGCTTTTCATATATGGGGCCCACCAAAATAGTTCCCAATTGGGCCCCGAACCTCTTAAGGCCGGCTCTGGGACAAGTGTTCCCTTTTTAATAGTTTATCTTTCAAAGTAAGTGAAACGTGGGTATCTATCACCGTAGACTTTATCAATGTATTAAATATCGGTAAGTGAAACTTAGATGGCCAGCACCGTAGACTTTATCTTCATAAAAGAATTCATAAACGTTATCGCATCAGTTAATAATTATTCTGGTCCTGAAAGAAAGACATTTAATAACATTACTGTCAAGAGAAACAGTTATCAAACAAACTGATCATGCAGAATGTGTAAAACACCTGGGAGTCATGGTAAGCAGAAATCCAAAGCCAAGACAACAATGCCTAAGTGTGTGCTCTATACATCTATACATCACTAGTAAAATCTCAGATTATACAGCCCAGTGTTTGTCGTCATGCTATACAAGAATTATCTCATACTAGAATAGACTGAGAATCTTGAACTTTCACTCTTTTGAGAGACGAAGAATGAGGGGAGATATAATTGTAGTACATGTTGAAGAGGGAGACAAAAACAAAAGCGATGTAAAGTACTGAAGATATTGAATCAAGAAAGAAATCGAAGCGACGGATTTGAATTAGATAAATTTAGATTTTGAAAGGACGAAGGAAAATACTGGTTTTCACAGAGCTTTGTCAGTGAGTTGAACAATCTGCTAAGTAAAGGTCATAGAAGCTAAAACAATGGGAAGCATTGCTAGAATTAGCTAGATAAATATACGAGTGAGAAGGGTTGGGTTTGATTAGGACCTGAGGTATTGAAGTAAACTTTTGGTAGCTTAGGGATGAACAAATTTGTAGGTGGGAATTGTTGGATTTGAGAAGGATCTGCCTAGTATGGGCCAGTAGGCCTGCTATAGTGTTCCTCCATTCTTATGTCATGTGAGGCAGGTGGTCTGCGGATTAACTGAGTGTCATTGAGGAGGATGGTGGTAGGTAGGGTAGTGTGAGGTAGAGGATAGTGGATGGAGAGTGTGAGGTACATGTGAAGAGGAGGAACTATAGTGGTTGAGGCAGGAGATTAGTGGTTGTTGCTGACGTAGGATGGTGGTAGTTGAGGAAGGAAGATATTGATTAGAATGAAGTGGTGTGTAGGCAGGAGGATGGTGGTGGTCAAGGATAGAGGATGGAGTGGTCCAGGTTAGATGATTTTGGTGGTCTAGGAAGGAGGATGGTGGTGGTCTAGGAAGGAGGATGGTGGTGGTCTAGGAAGGAGGATGATGGTGGTCTAGGAAGGAGGATGGTGGTGGTCTAGGAAGGAGGATGGTGGTGGTCTAGGAAGGAGGATGGTGGTGATCCTGGAAAGAGGATGGGGTGGTCCAGGTTAGAGGATGGTGGTGGTCAAGGAAAGAGGATGGTGGTGGTTCAGGAAAGAGGATGGGGTGGTCCAGGTTAGAGGATGGTGGTGGTCAAGGAAGTTGGCTCGAAATTGTTGTTGCTGCTATAAGTGGCACGATGGTGGTTGAGGTAGGAGAACAGTCAATATTAAAGATAGTTGTGGTTGAGGAAGGAAAATTGTGGTTGAGGAAGGATAGTGGTGGTTGAGGCAGGTGGATAGTGGTGGTTGAGGCAGGTGGATACTGGTGGTTGAGACAGGTGGATAGTGGTGGTTGAGGCAAGTGGATAGTGGTGGTTGAGGCAGGTGGATAGTGGTGGTCGAGGCAGGTGGATAGTGGTGGTTGAGGCAGGTGAATAGTGGTGGTTGAGGCAGGTGGATAGTGGTGGTTGAGGCAGTGGGACAGTGGTGGTTGAGGTAGTGGGATAGTAGTGGTTGAAGCAGGTGGATAGTGGTGGGTAAGGCAGTGGGATAGTGGTGGTTGAGGCAGTGAGATAGTGGTGGTTGAGGCAGTGGGATAGTGGTGGTTGAGGCAGTGAGATAGTGGTGGTTGAGGCAGTGAGATAGTGGTGGTTGAGGCAGTGGGATAGTGGTGGTTGAAGCAGTGGGACAGTGGTGGTTGAAGCAGGTGGATAGTGGTGGCTGAGGAGGTGGATAGTGGTGGTTGAAGCAAGTGGACAGTGGTAGTTATGGTAGTCAAGGCTCACTAGCACCTCCTCCAGTTGTCTTCACTAATCTTGACAAGTTTTTCCAGGGGACCTCCAGCTGGAGTCTTAAGCTGTCAACATTTCTGATCAAGTGTTTGATTCTCTGACAAGTTTTACGTTCCTTAATTTCCAGTTAAACTTTTTCTTTTTTTTTCGTTCAGGGTGTTTCATTTATTTCCTTAATTCCCATTTTTATGTCTATTCCTTCAGTTACAATCTTCAGAAGGATTTTTTTAAGCTAAATTTAAATATATTTTCTGCAGGAAACTGAGATGCATTGTGATTCATTTTTAATTGTGAATTTTATGATAAAATGTGGGACGAAATTCTTTGCGTGTTCTGCTTGATGGGATGTGGTTCTGTGATTGGCTCTCTCTCTCTCTTAGAATGAGATGCGACTTTGTGATTGGCTGTCTTTCTCATGTCAGTCTATGGCGGCTTGGTGCAGAATATGGTCTTTATTTTTATCGTTTACTCACCTGCCTTCCTTCCATCTGCCTTCCTTCACCTGCCTTCCTTCCATCTGCCTTCTTTCACCTTCCTTCCTTCAATCTGCCTTCCTTCACCTGCCTTCCTTCACCTGCCTTCCTTCCATCTGTCTTCCTTCACCTGCCTTCCTTCACCTGATTTCCTTCCATCTGCCTTCCTTCACCTGCCTTCCTTCCATCTGCCTTCCTTCACCTGCCTTCCTTCACCTGATTTCCTTCCATCTGCCTTCCTTCACCTGATTTCCTTCCATCTGCCTTCCTTCACCTGATTTCCTTCCATCTGCCTTCCTTCACCTGCTTTCCTTCACCTGCTTTTTTCCATCTGCCTTCCTTCACCTACCTTCTTCCATTTGCCTTCCTTCACCTGCTTTCCTTCACCTGCGTTCCTTCACCTGCTTTCCTTCCATATGCCTTCCTTTATCTGCTTTCCTTCCATCTGCCTTCCTTCACCTACCTCCTTCCATTTGTCTTCCTTCACCTGCTTTCCTTCACCTCCTTTCCTTCACATACATTCCTTCACCTGCCTTCCTTCACCTGCCTTCCTTCACCCCCTTCCTTCACTTGCCTTCTCGCCACCTGCCTACCTCCCCTTAACTGCCTCCGTCCACCTGCGTCCCTCCAATTAAGTCCTTCCACCTGGCTTCATCCCTGCTTTTCTCTACGTCAGTCCACCTTCCTCCTTCCGTCTTTCTCCCTCTCTTCCTTCACCTCCCAATTCCTTCCCTACAAATGCCTCCTACCTCCTGTTATCTTCAACATCCCTACTTTCCCCACCTCCCTATATCTCTAACCTCCTCCCTCCCTCCATCCCACCTACCTTCTTCTCACTCTCCCTTGCTTCGTCCGTACGTCCCTACCTTTCTCCACTACTACTGATGCTACTGCTTTGCTACCACACTACTATGTTTTGGGTATATCATAGCAGTCTGTTCGTCCTCAGACAGTTCATGAACTAACGTCTTGGTTTCACTGGTTACAGACAACTTCAGTGCTGCATCATCTAGTCAACCATTACCTTCTGTCCATCAAGTGTCTAAAACGTATATTAGTTACCTTTTTTATTAGCAATGGGTTCGTCAAGTTATTAAATGAATTGATTTCAGTTCTAGCAACATCATTCTCTATATGTACTTTACATTCTTTTGTTTTGCACCTCCTGCCTCGGAGTTTCATGTTATTTAATCGGGATTCTTTTTATTTCAGTGTGCATTAGAAATAGTTTTAAATGATTGTGTCCTTTAGAATATTTTTCCAATGTATTTCTTATTGATTATACAAGTTTTAGGAGTAATGATAGAAATGCAGACAACTAATGTGACATTTTACTGTTACAACGTTTCGCTCTCCAAGAGTTTTGTCAAACCGAAACCAGCTTGAAAAAGCTCCAAAGTAAAATGGCCCATTAGTCGTATCTGTGTCCATTTACCGAAGAGTATACAGCAAGTTTTGTTGCCCTTGTCTACACTAGTTATAACTATGACCATAATTTTTAAAAGAGTGGACTGGTAAGCCAGCAGAAGGCCTCGGTCTGATGACCAAAAGCTACAACGGCGGGTCATCATCTGACTAAGACCAGCGTAGGGAAACACTTGTCCTGCTTCCTGACGAACCTTACCTAACCTAACCTGTCTACGCTCTCTCAAAGTCAATCTGTCTTTGGGTATCAAAATTCTACAACATATTCAAAGTATTAATACTATTTGAGGTGTTTTACAATCGGAATTTGAAAATTTGAAATTTTTAATAAAGTTTATTACAAATAACTAAATGAAGTTTGATGCCCGCCCGAGAAAATTATTACCATATGATGCTAACCCAGCCTCTTCAATTTCAATGTTTGCTAAAAATAAGTATTACAGAGGGCGACAAAAATTTCTGATGCAGTTGAATGTGTAAATATGTAAGAATCTTCATAATATAAACCGGCATTGAAGGGTTGAATCCTGCCATTAGAGGCATTCTGCAGATATTGTACAGAAACTCATTAGTGTCAGCAGGTCAAGGCTATAGTGTTGCGTATCTAGAGAAAATAAATGCTCATATTTGTTTCTCATTTATATTCTTAAAATTCGGTCAATTCAGTAAATACGCACAATTTGCAAGCTTTAGATGAGTTAAGAGACGAGAACAACAGACATGGAAGACATAATTTTTCAGATCCCTTCCTACACTTCAATAAGGTGCAAATTTGGCGTAAATCATATAGATTGTTGTGAGGTCAGGAAGGCCACTTATCATCTCATGGAAAGTAATATTTCAAGTTTCATATTTCCTTTAACAGAATTGGCAAAATAAACACCCAGCTAATTTTTCTCTAAAGATACAATAGCATTAAAAAATGAAGTTGATCAAAATAGTCATTCTTCGGGTACTGAATAGAAACCAATGTATTTAATAAAATTGAAAAATGACAGGAATGTCAGCCATCCTCTTAGTGAGACTCAACTGATCAGAGTTAAAAGTAAATCAGAAACGACCTCCAGTGTCATCACCCATGTGTCACCACTCCAGATTCATCACCCCTGTGTCACCACTCCAGTGTCATCACCCCTGTGTCACCACTCCAGTGTCATCACCCTGTGTCACCACTCCAGTGTCATCACCCCTGTGTCACCACTCCAGTGTCATCACCCCTGTGTCACCACTCCAGTGTCATCACCCCTGTGTCACCACTTCAGTGTCATCACCCTAGTGTCACCACAGTGACATCACCCTTGTCACCACCGTGACATCACCCTTGTCACCACCACAGTGACATCACCCTAGTGTCATCACCCTAGTGTCATCACCCTAGTGTCATCACCCTAGTGTCATCACCCTAGTGTCATCACCCTAGTGTCATCACCCTAGTGTCATCACCCTAGTTTCATCACCCTAGTGTCATCACCCTAGCGTCATCACTGCGCCATCACCCCAGTGTCATCACCCCAGTGTCATCACTGCGCCATCACCCCAGTGTCATTACCCCAGTGTCATCACCCCAGTGTCATCACTGCGCCATCACCCGTGTCATCACCCAGTGTCATCACCCTAGTGTCATCAACCCCGTGTCATCAGCCCCGTGTCATTAACCCCGTGTCATCGCCCCAGTGCCACTTTTTTCGTGGTTTCATTACTATATAAACTGAGCAAAGCTCAGACCTGTGCAACACAATTGTCCTCAAATGTTTAAGTTATATCGTGAATTAAGGAAAGATCCTGGACTTCACCTGACGAAACTGGCAAAGCAAATGCGATAGTAATTATGGACAAGGTAGATTATAAGGGAAAATAACATATTATAAGAAAACCGGGGATTGACGTGCCACTTAAATGTTCAGCTCTTATACTGCACTTGGCTCCATTGTGTTATGTAAAATATTCCAGGTTACACTCGGTAAATTGTACACCTGTAACTGATGTTTCTACTGTCTACAGTTTCGTCACATGGTAGAAGCAGAGAGTTGAGCCTTAGCAGAGGTGTTGGTAACCAGAAGCAGTACTATTGGTACTTACATATCTGTGAATGACAATGGAATAACTCGAGATAGTAGAGATGACTGTGCCTCACTTCTTCCATCAAGTTTTATCTCTCCTATATTCTTCATGCTATTTTTTTCAATATGGTTTGGTATTTTCCAACCGTTTCTTATTCCGGCAGTGGTTGAGGGAGTACAGGATGGAGAGAGCCTTCTGCTTCACAATCCTTGACAGAAACAATACATGAGTGACTATTCTAGACAGATGTTGATAGTTCTCAGCAGACAGTCTCGATTTAGTCATATAAATCTTCTGCAATCTGTCTTTCCCATATGCTCCCATGTCCTCTTCATTCCTTCCTTCCTCCTTCCCTTCCTCCTTCCCTTCCTCTTCATACCTTCGTACGCACTTCCATCTTTATCTTCCCTTCCTTCAAGAGAAAGCGCTTTGGACAGTAGCATGACTGCTTAATTAATGGCACAAGTGTGGACCGAAACGTCGTCATACGTTTCAGTCCGCTACGAGAGGGTTATTTGTCCAACAGAGTATAATTCAAGAAATATTTTTGGTGTATAAATCTTGCTTCAACGTTCGTCTCTGACCCGAGTTATCGGAAATTACAAATTTTACCGGAATATGATTTTGTCAATAATAATACCACTACAAATCACGTTGTTTTGGTGTTTTGTGAATAATTCATTTATTATTTATTATTTTTTGGGCTTTAATTAACTAAAATAACTATTATGGAATTGTCTGAAGCAAAAATGCGTAGTTGGAAGGAAAATTAAATCCACTTGAAGACAGGAATTTATTATTCCATATATGATTATCTCTGGTTAGTTATTTGGATAATCGTAAGTGTAACTTTCTAACTGAAGAATCATAAATATTCTTGATATTATATTATATTAAATATTATATTAAATGGAATAGGAGGCAGGTTAATGAAAGCGGTGAAAAGTTTTTACGAGGATAGTGAGGCTCAGGTTAGAGGGAGATTATTTCCCCGTGGTTGTTCTTCATATTTATAGAAGGAGTTATAAGAGAAGTGAATGCTCGGGTGTTGGCAAGAGGTGTGGGGTTAAAAGATAAAGAATCTAACACAAAGTGGGAGTTGTCACAGATGCTCTTTGCTGATGACACTGTGCTTTTGGAGGATTCTGAAGAGAAGTTGCAGAGGTTGGTGGATGAGTTTAGTAGGTTGTGTAAAAGAAGGAAATTAAAAGTGAATATAGGAAAGAGTAAGGTGATGAGGATAACAAAAAAATTAAATAACGGAAGATTGGATATCAGATTGGAGGGAGAGAGTATGGAGGAGGTGAATGTATTCAGATATTTGGGAGTGGATGTGTCAGCAGATGGGTCTATGAAGGATGAGGTGAATCATAGAATTAACGAGGGGAAAAAGGTGAGTGGTGAACTGAGGAGCTTGTGGAGACAGAACTTTATCCATGAAAGCAAAGAGGGGAATGTATGAGAGTATAGTTATACCAACACTCTTGTATGGGTGTGAGGCATGGGTTGTGAATGTTGCAATATGGAGAAGGCTGGAGGCAGTGGAGATGTCATGTCTGAGGGCAATATGTGGTATGAATATAATGCAGAGAATCCGTAGTTTGGAGATTAGGAAGAGGTGTGGGATTACCAAAACTATTATCCAGAGAGCTGAGGAGGGGTTATTGAGATGGTTTGGACATGTAGAGAGGATGGAACAAAATAGAATGACTTCGAGAGTGTATAAATCTGTAGTGGAGGGAAGGCGGCGAGGGGCTTGGACTTCCAGCAAGAGTGCGTGAGCATGTTAGATAGGAGAATGGAGACAAATGGTTTTTTAGAACTTGACGTGCTGTTGGAGTGTATACTAGGTAACATTTATGAAGGGTTTCAGGGAAACCGGCAGGCCGGACTTGATTCCTGGAGATGGGAAGTACAGTGCCGGCACTCTGAAGGAGGGGTGTTAATGTTGCAGTTTTGTAGCTGTAGTGTAAGCACACCTCTGACAAGACAGTGATGGAGTGAATGATGATGAAACTGCTTATGTGTTAATAAAAAAAATAAAAAGAGGAGAATCCCTGAGGGTCGTCCTAACTACCTGTGGTTGCAGTGACATAACTATTGAACGATGAATATGTAAACGTATACACAAATAACCCGTAAGCGCAATATTCCAGTAAACAATATGTAAAGAGCAGGAAGTCTTGATAGGACCTAAAACCGAGTGCGTATATAACGGACTTGTAGAAATAAAGAGTTGGTCTGTTCTAAACAGCTTCCGTCTGTTTCATTGTCGAAAAAGACACTACAGAACGAAAGCTCGAATATTTTTTTAGAGGAGTTATATTCCACACTTGAATTATAACCCAAATTTGACAGCTGCAACACGTTAAAATAGTTAAGAACCCGAAAATAATCCACATTAAGGGGATCAGATGACTATCAAGTAGGATGTTAAGAACCTTCCATTGTTTATCCACTATGAGCGGCATTCAGTGCATCAGTTAAGACAGCAACTTGCTAACTAGACAGTGGCTAATTTAATTTACTATATGTAGTATAGTTCGCCAGCCAGATGGCTGAGATAAACCACCAAACTGATGATTATTTACTCAACTGACACAAATAACTCGGTCACAGGAGAAAGAAACTTTATAACGAATTTCTGGTCCAATTTGAATCATTAATTAGTCACACTAACACACAAAGTTAAGGGAGCCAGTATATATGGGAGACGAGGGACAGGGACGGGACAAAGAGAGGAGAAAGCAAGAAGGAAGTGGTGAAGTAGTGGTAGTAGTAATGCTGGTAGTGGCAGTAGTAGTGGTAGTAGTAGGTAGGGAGAGTAGCGGAAGTGGCACAAGAGATAGAAAGTGAAAATGTGGGGTTATTTGTGTATTGATCCAGTATTACCTTTGTGGTCTTTACAATACTGAATTCTCATTGTACTGACACAATTATTCAGTTGGACTAGACTGGTTTTACGAAAGTAGCAGTTTTAAATGAAGACGTATCAGAGTCGCTAAATATAGCAAGTTTATGTCCTCGTGGATCCCTCTACACTTAATCCTCTTCATAATGTACATAGTTATATTATAATTGGAGACAACATCTGAAACTGCTAAGTTTAAGTACGACAAGAAATTACGGAAATGTGTCGCATCAGTGGCTAAGTATTCACGGGGTCTTGGACAGAAATATTCACAGGGTCTTGGACAGAAATATTCACAGGGTCTTGGACAGAAATATTCACAGGGTCTTGGACAGAAATATTCACGGGGTCTTGGACAGAAATATTCACGGGGTCTTGGACAGAAATATTCAAGGGGTCTTGGACAGAAATATTCACTGGGTCTTGGACAGAAATATTCACTGGGTCTTGGACAGAAATATTCACGGGGTCTTGGACAGAAATATTCACGGGGTCTTGGACAGAAATATTCACGGGGTCTTGGACAGAAATATTCACGGGGTCTTTTACTGAAATATTCACGGGGTCTTGGACAGAAATATTCACGAGGTCTTGGACAGAAATATTCACGGGGTCTTGGACAGAAATATTCACGGGGTCTTGGACAGAAATATTCACGGGGTCTTGGACAGAAATATTCACTGGGTCTTGGACAGAAATATTCACAGGGTCTTGGACAGAAATATTCACAGGGGTCTTGAGAAATGATTCCAAGGTCTGACAGAAATATTCACATGGGTCTTGGACAGAAATATTCAGGGATCTTGACAGAAATATTCACGGGTCTTGGACAGAAATATCTCATGGGTGAGAAATATTCAAGGGTCTTGGACAGAAATATTCACGGGGTCTTGGACAGAAATATTCACGGGGTTTTGGACAGAAATATTCACGGGGTCTTGGACAGAAATATTCACGGGGTCTTGGACAGAAATATTCACGGGGTCTTGGGCAGAAATATTCACGGGGTCTTGCAATATATGTATAATATAAAATATATAAATAAAATTTATGGAAGCCCACTGTTCCAAGCAAAGCAAAATAACTTTGAAATATATACTAACAATGACCTGAGTTTGCTAAGAAAGGTAAAAGTCAAAGCTAGAAATTTTGATTACAAAACATTTAAAACAATAATAATACTTAGTTTCACACATGTGAAACTAAGGCCAGGAGCTGAGTCTCGACCCCTGCAACCACAAATAGGTGAGTACTTGTCGCACCTTACTATGACTATACACAGATAACAAGCACCTAGGAGTCTGAAACAAGCTGATTACAGTCACGGTATTGTGTCTTTTTATTTGTTTTAACATAACTGTGCTGAACACTTTTGGTATCACTAGTACGTAAAAAACACACACTAAAAAGGGGGTACTGATGGGTAATAAAAAAAAGTCGTATTATCATTAAGAAGCAAACCAATCGATAAGAGACACGAACATTGAAACACAAAGAACTGCTTGAAATATAAACTGAAACAGAACATCACCAAATAATAGCACAGAACTCGGAGTGGTAGGAGGTATTAACAACTATGCGAAAAGTTCATTTGGATACTTATGGAACACTTAAATGATTTTAAGAACTGGATTGGTACGAATTTTGCAAATAGAGGATTCAATTTTATGCTTCCTTAGGCATTTGATAGATTCAGAGTTGTGGTTGACTAGATAGAGCAACGTGGTTTTTCTATATCCACTGAAACTATGATGACTTTAGTCCAGGAGTTGTCAGGTTGACCAGTTGACCATGATGTACCTTGGATATCGCATCGATGGTAGCAAAATAGTACCAGTAGTAGTAGTAATAGTTGTAGCAGTTTTAATAGTGCTTGGAGAACTTGTAGTAGTAGTAGCAGCATTATCACTAATAGTCTTAAATACAACTGTCAGTTCGATAATACTAATTCCAGAAATCCATTCATTAAATGTAAAGGCGCAATTTATAAAGAAAAATAGCTTCATTTTCTCCATATTTTATAAAAACAAGGAAGCAGTGTGAGCGGAAGGAGTAAATGGCAGAGAGAGAAACCTCTTTGCAATCTCTCCTCACCTCAGGTACCTAGACAGAAGTGAAACCAGTCAGGCAGCAGATAACCTCGAAGTGGATTGCAAGATTTTCTGGTGTATGCGTATTCTGTATTGTTCCTAGTGTATTCCCATACACCAAGCTGTTGCAGAGTCTCAGTAAGCGAGAGGCGAAGGTGGTGAGGACTAGCATAGTCGTACGTGGTTTAATGTAGCGACCAAAATGCATATTTTTCTACGGTGGATTCATTCCTTATGCTTTAATCTCACTCCTGGTGTCAGGCTGGTCTTCCCACACACTCATGTATTGTATGTGAAATAATGTCTATTTGATTCAATTTGGCATAATGAAAGAAACATAAATCATCCATTTGTCCATTAAAAGACTTTTTGACTGTAAAAAATCTTTGCGAGGAAATTATTTCCTCAATCTTTTATATTATAAAACATAAATATTAATTTACAAATGAAAGCAATGCTTTAACAAAAATAATTTGTAATGAAAAAGAATAAAAATATAAATCTCAAATTTAATTAAAACCAATTTTTGTGTGAGGAAACACTGGAGAAAAATAGGACGACTGTGAGGAATTGATGGCAGACTGAATCAGACTGTAGAATGAAACGACTTAGAATGAAGCAACTGTGAATGAGAATGAGACTTGAAATAGCGGACTGTGAGAAATAGAATGAAGAAGAATGAGACAAATGTGAGAATGAGCAGCTGTGGAAATGAGGAGCACTAGAATTAGAAGACTGTGTGAGAATGGAGGACAAATGTAGGAATAGGCAAACTGTGGAGAATGAAAGGCAGGACTGTGGAGGAATGAGGAGGCAGGACTGTGGAGGAATGGAGGAGGCAGGACTGTGGAGGAATGGAGGGAGGCAGACTGGAAATGGAGGAAATGGAGGAATGGAGCAGGACTGTGGAGGAATGGAGGAGGCAAGACTGTGGAGGAATGAGAGGCAGGACTGTGGAGGAATGGAGGAGGCAGGACTGTGGAGGAATGGAGGGAGGCAGGACTGTGGAGGAATGGAGGGAGGCAAGACTGTGGAGGAATGGAGGAGGCAGAGACTTGGAGGAATGGAGGAGGCAGGACTGTGGAGGAATGGAGGGAGGCAGGACTGTGGAGGAATGGAGGAGGCAGACTGTGGAGGAATGGAGGAGGCAGAGACTGTGGAGGAATGGAGGGAGGCAGGACTGTGGAGGAATGGAGGAGGCAGAACTGTGGAGGAATGGAGGGAGGCAGGACTGTGGAGGAATGGAGGGAGGCAGGACTGTGGAGGAATGGAGGGAGGCAGGACTGTGGAGGAATGGAGGGAGGCAGGACTGTGGAGGAATGGAGGGAGGCAGGACTGTGGAGGAATGGAGGGAGGCAGGACTGTGGAGGAATGGAGGAGGCAGGACTGTGGAGGAATGGAGGGAGGCAGACTGTGGAGGAATGGAGGGAGGCAGGACTGTGGAGGAATGGAGTAGGCAGGACTGTGGAGGAATGGAGGGAGGCAGGACTGTGGAGGAATGGAGGGAGGCAGGACTGTGGAGGAATGGAGGGAGGCAAGACTGTGGAGGAATGGAGGGAGGCAGGACTGTGGAGGAATGGAGGGAGGCAGGACTGTGGAGGAATGGAGGGAGGCAGGACTGTGGAGGAATGGAGGGAGGCAGGAGTGTGGAGGAATGGAGGGAGGCAGGACTGTGGAGGAATGGAGGGAGGCAGGACTGTGGAGGAATGGAGGGAGGCAGGACTGTGGAGGAATGGAGGGAGGCAGGACTGTGGAGGAATGGAGGGAGGCAGGACTGTGGAGGAATGGAGGGAGGCAGGACTTGGAGGAATGGAGGAGGCAGGAACTGTGGAGGAATGGAGGGAGGCAGGATGTGGAGGAATGGAGGAGAGAGCAGGACTGTGGAGGAATGGAGGGAGGCAAGGACTGTGGAGGAATGGAGGGAGGCAGGACTGGGAGGAATGGAGGGAGGCAGGACTGTGGAGGAATGGAGGGAGCAGGACTATGGAGAATGGAGGGAGGCAGGACTGTGGAGAATGGAGGGAGGCAGGACTGTGGAGGAATGGAGGGAGGCAGGACTGTGGAGGAATGGAGGAATGCAGAACTGTGGAGGAATGGAGGGAGGCAGGACTGTGGAGGAATGGAGGGAGGCAGGATTGTGGAGGAATGGAGGGAGGCAGGACTGTGAAGGAGTCATGGGAAGATGTGAGATCCCGAGGAGGTCTCCAGAGGAACAAGTCAGGGAAAGTGTCAGAATGGAGTCAGGATCTTAATTAGAATAATGGGTCACTGGAACACCTCTCAGGGATGGAGTCAGGATCTAATTAGTAATGGGTCACTGGAACACCTCTCAGTAATGGGTCACTGGAACACCTCTCAGTAATGGGTCACTGGAACACCTCTCAGTAATGGGTCACTGGAACACCTCTCAGTATGGGTCACTGGAACACCTCTCAGTAATGGGTCACTGGAACACCTCTCAGTAATGGGTCACTGGAACACCTCTCAGTAATGGGTCACTGGAACACCTCTCAGTAATGGGTCACTGGAACACCTCTCAGTAATGGGTCACTGGAACACCTCTCAGTAATGGGTCACTGGAACACCTCTCAGTAATGGGTCACTGATACACCTCTCAGTAGTGGGTCACTAGAACACCTCTCAGTAATGGGTCACTGGAACACCTCTCAGTAATGGGTCACTGGAACACCTCTCAGTAGTGGGTCACTTGAACACCTCTCAGTAATGGGTCACTGGAACACCTCTCAGTAATGGGTCACTGGAACACCTCTCAGTAGTGGGTCACTAGAACACCTCTCAGTAATGGGTCACTGGAACACCTCTCAGTAATGGGTCACTGGAACACCTCTCAGTAATGGGTCACTGGAACACCTCTCAGTAATGGGTCACTGGAACACCTCTCAGTAATGGGTCACTGGAACACCTCTCAGTAGTGGTCACTGGAACACCTCTCAGTAATGGGTCACTGGAACACCTCTCAGTAGTGGGTCACTGGAACACCTCTCAGTAGTGGGTCACTGGAACACCTCTCAGTAATGGGTCACTGGAACACCTCTCAGTAGTGGGTCACTGGAACACCTCTCAGTAATGGGTCACTGGAACACCTCTCAGTAATGGGTGACTGGAACACCTCTCAGTAGTGGGTCACTGGAACACCTCTCAGTAATGGGTCACTGGAACACCTCTCAGTAATGGGTCACTGGAACACCTCTCAGTAATGGGTCACTGGAACACCTCTCAGTAGTGGGTCACTGGAACACCTCTCAGTAGTGGGTCACTGGAACACCTCTCAGTAGTGGGTCACTGGAACACCTCTCAGTAGTGGGTCACTGGAACACCTCTCAGTAGTGGGTCACTGGAACACCTCTCAGTAGTGGGTCACTGGAACACCTCTCAGTAATGGGTCACTGGAACACCTCTCAGTAATGGGTCACTGGAACACCTCTCAGTAATGGGTCACTGGAACACCTCTCAGTAGTGGGTCACTGGAACACCTCTCAGTAATGGGTCACTGGAACACCTCTCAGTAATGGGTCACTGGAACACCTCTCAGTA
Organism: Cherax destructor; assembly: GCA_009830355.1. NCBI lineage: Eukaryota > Metazoa > Arthropoda > Malacostraca > Decapoda > Parastacidae > Cherax > Cherax destructor. The sequence goes on along the minus strand of WNWK01000425.1, from coordinate 88,429 downwards.
GTGGGTCACTGGAACACCTCTCAGTAATGGGTCACTGGAACACCTCTCAGTAATGGGTCACTGGAACACCTCTCAGTAATGGGTCACTGGAACACCTCTCAGTAATGGGTCACTGGAACACCTCTCAGTAATGGGTCACTGGAACACCTCTCAGTACTGGGTCACTGGAACACCTCTCAGTAATGGGTCACTGGAACACCTCTCAGTAATGGGTCACTGGAACACCTCTCAGTAGTGGGTCACTGGAACACCTCTCAGTAGTGGGTCACTGGAACACCTCTCAGTAGTGGGTCACTGGAACACCTCTCAGCAAATCATAATGGTTGTAAAAAATGTTTTACCATCGTATATTTATTTGGTAAATTAACAACACTGAGTTGTTAATTTTGTTTCAAAGTTTAACGTATTTAAGAGAAATTACAGAATTAAATATAATTTGCAGATATAATAAAAAATCCGGTTTTTTTTTTTTTTAAGTTTAAATTATCCACTTATTCGTTTATATGTTTTGTTTAATATATGTCATTACATATGAAATTCTTAAATATTTATAAATTTATTATTTTTCATAAAGTTTTAAAAGATTTCGCTTTGATTCGAAACAAAAATGCATTAGTCTGTTCTGATTTAATAATTTATAATGATTTTAATTATTATAGTACATAATATTTTAGAGAATGCTTTATTAAGTAAATTCTTATTTTTATTTCTTAAAACCCACAATTATGTGTTAATTGTTGGGGTGTTAATGTTGCAGTTTTATAACTGTAGTGTAAGCATGCCTCTGCCAAGACAGTGATGGAGTGAATGATGATTGAAGTTTTTCTTTTTCGGGCCACCCTGCCTTGGTATATACAGTGGACCCTCGGTTTTCGTTGAAAATTCTTTCCAGAATGCTGTTTGAGTGTCATTACCGAACGAATTTGTTCCCATAAGGATAAATATAAATTAGATTAGTCGTTTCAAAACCCCAAAAATATACTTACAAAAGCTCTTACAAAAATACATTTACATAATTGTTCGAGTTTGGAGGTGAACGAAAATCGAGGGTCCACTGCATATATATATATATATATATATATATATATATATATATATATATATATATATATATATTTATATATATATATCTTGATATATTGATAGGAACACATTTTATATTATAACATATTTAATCAGAATAATGAGTGTAAGGGTAAAAAGAGTTTGTAACGATGCTGTGATGTGAGGAAATAGTGGTAAGAATATTACGCTGGAGGGACGGGAAATAAATTGTGGAAGAGGGGAAATCTTGATGAGATATTGATCTGGTGAGCGAGCTATGTGATAGTGGAGGCAGTGTTGGATTACTGTGGAGGAGGGTGTTGGAGCTACTGTGGGGAGTGTTGGAGTTACTGTGGAGGAAGTGTTGGAGTTACTGTGGAGGGAGTGTTGGAGTTACTGTGGAGGGAGTGTTGGAGTTACTGTGGAGGGAGTGTTGGAGTTACTGTGGAAGGGGGTGTTGGAGTTACTTTGGAAGGAGGTGCCGGAGTTACTGTGGAGGGGTGTTGGAGTTACTGTGGAGGGGTGTTGGAGTTACTGTGGAGGAAGTGTTGAGTTACTGTGGAGGGAGTGTTGGAGTTACTGTGGAGGGAGTGTTGGAGTTACTGTGGAGGGGTGTTGAAGTTACTGTGGAGGGTGTTGGAGTTACTGTGAGGAAGTGTTGAGTTACTGTGGAGGGAGTGTTGGAGTTACTGTGGAGGGGGTGTTGAAGTTACTATGGAGGGGGTGTTGGAGTTACTGTGGAGGCAGTGTTGGATTACTGTGGAGAGAGTGTTGGAGTTACTGTGGAGGGAGTGTTGGAGTTACTGTGGAGGGAGTGTTGGAGTTACTGTGGAAGGGGGTGTTGGAGTTACTTTGGAAGGAGGTGCCGGAGTTACTGTGGAGGGGGGTGTTGGAGTTTCTGTGGAGGGGGTGTTGGAGTTACTGTGGAGGGAGGTGTTGGAGTTACTGTGGAGGGAGAGTTGGAGTTACTGTGGAGGGTGTGTTGGAGTTACTGTGGAGGGGGTGTTGAAGTTACTGTGGAGGGGGTGTTGGAGTTACTGTGGAGGGGAGTGGAGGAAAGGTTGGTGTTACTGTGGTGGGAGTGGAGGGAAGGTTGGTGTTACTGTGGTGGGAGTGGAGGGAAGGTTGGTGTTACTGTGGTGGGAGTGGAGGAAAGGTTGGTGTTACTGTGGTGGGAGTGGAGGAAAGGTTGGTGCTACTGTGGGGGGAGTGGAGGGAAGATTGGTGTTACTGTGGTGGGAGTTGAGGGAAGGTTGCTGTTACTGAGGAGGGTAGTGGAGGGAAGGTTCGTGTTACTTTGGAGGGCAGTTTGCCTAGAGTTTACATGGAGAGGGTTTCGGGGGTCAACGCCCCCGCGTCTTGGTCTGAGACCAGGCCTCGTTGTGAATCAGGGTCTGATCAAGCAGGCTGTTACTGCTGGCCACAGACAAACTGACGTACGAACCACAGCCCGGCTGGTCAAGTACTGACTTTATGTGCCTGTCCTGTGCCTTCTTGAAGACAGCCAGGGGTCTATTGGTAATCCCCCTTATGTATGCTGGGAGGCAGTTGAACAGTCTTGGGTCCCGGACACTTATTGTGTTGTCTCTCAGTGTACTCGTGGCGCCCCTGCTTTTCATTGGGGTAATGCTTCATCTCCTGCCGAGTCTTTTGCTTTCATATTTATATTTTTTCATAGGGAGTGATTTTCGTGTGCAAGTTTGGTATTAATCCCTATGGGATTTTCCAAGTGTATTTTATCATGCATCTCTCTCGCCTGCGTTCCAGAGTATACAGATCAAGGACCTTCAACCGTATTATAAAATTTAAAGTTGTGATAAAAAATCTTGAGTTGCAGACTGAGGTGTGACATTCTACGAGTATGTTACATTTTATTTGGCGTATGTCACACTCCCATATAGGCTGCCTTTCAACCAGTGAAATGGTGCTAAGGGTTTAACGATCAATAGGGTACCCGTCGTTATATCAGTACCTTGGTTCATTGACCCATCACAGGCACGCAAATCGACAGACTTGTCTGGGCTGCTGGTCGTGAACGGTGCATTATATTTTAGCTTTTTCTTGTGTTTGCCTTCTTGTTCACCGTGTTGTACACTTACTATTACATTGCTGTACATATTGTAAAGCGTACATAATTGTAAATACCAGTTTGTTTATATTTGGTGAAGGAAAACAGAAGTCATATACTGTTGTTGAGTTTTGATTGCTCCACTTTGATCCCATTACGACCAGGTACGCAGGTCATACAACACCTGTGTTCGTAATACGTGGTGATGTAGGTACTGACCTCGACACAAATTTCCTTGATCTATTTATTAAGCAATATATTATTTTTTCCTTGCTAATTTGCAACCACGTTTTAAGGTTTATTAGTGCTAGGGTCGGTATTTCTCTCTCACATGCGAGTAGGACTTTCCCTCTAAGGAGCTCTAGCTTTAACAACAAATTGATTTTAATGCTCATATCCAACACATAGTATCTGGAGTATTGAAGCAAATTCTTGGGTGGCTTTGGGAGAAGGTTAAACAGTTAGGTGGGAGGGAATGGTTAGGTTAGAGAAAGTCCTGACTATAATGGGCCAGTAGCGGTGTTTGAGGGAAAAGTGGATTATAATGGGGAGTTAGGGTTGTTCAGACAGCCGGGGATCATTAGCGAGTTACAGCCTGTGCTTCCATCTAGCGGGCTGGGGCAAACCCCCAGTTCCGGTTGTCTGATGTGTTTTAGTTACTACTCCTGGTAGTAGTAACCTTATCTGGTGAGGAGTAGAGTTTGGAGAGAACTTCACCTCCACTCTTCTCCTGATCAGGTAGGGTGATCTGATACCGACGCCTAGATATAAAGAAGCAAGATTTAAGTCTATCAGACTTAGATAATTTCGTCTACTCATCCACTTCTTTATATTTACTGCAACAAAGTGGCATAGGAGAATCCCTAACATCTGCCCAGGATAACGTTCACCATCTCGTCAACACCTGAGACCTATCCTGGACCTTATATTCTCCTATCCTACATCTTGCCAGAACCACAACGGCCAATTTCTTTTTTTATTTTCATTTATTTTTTTTTAATTAAAATTCAGAAAAAATATTTTTTTATTCATTACCCAAGAGTCTGTATTAGTTTTTATTTATTTTTCCATTGTTTTTTTTTGTTCAGGTGGAAGGCGTTTCCCTGGCACGGTGCCACATTGTTACTTCGTTCTTATGAATGCTACTAAGACTTAGGATACTCTCTAAAGCTATCTATTATGGTGCACAACCTTTGAAAAGTATTATCCTGTTCTGTATTCCATCAGGCCACAGGTGCTCAAAGCGCGATACTGTAAGGGCACTCATTCCATTTTAGAACCAAAATTATAAAAAAAATCATATGTGAATATCAAACGAAGTACATAGTCATTTTTCAAGTCATTATAGTTTGGTCCTTGATCGTCATTACAAAAGACACATTTCTCATTATATATATATATATATATATATATATATATATATATATAATATATATATATTAACCAGTTTACAGCAAACCAAGACCGCAAATATTATACAACTGGCCCAAATTTAACAATCTTCAGTAACAACCAAAACATCTCAGATTTTCAGCTGCAAAGTCAGATCCCTAAATAAACACTATGATGACATCACAGCACATCTTGAATCAGTACATGCTAAGCAACTTTCATTATTATTATAGATACCTGGTCGAAACATGACATAAATTTGATCAAAACCTTACCTTGATAAACAGCCATTAACAATGGTTGACTTGATCAATAAGCAATACCAGTGAGATATAATACATACACTCTGCATGTAAGAAAAACGCTGGAAGAATATATATTTTCTCTATTTTCAGCTAAACACATATTGCAAATAAAGAACATTTGTAATAAACGACTGTTTGGGATACTGAGTAAACTATCAGATTTTCAATATTTATTATATTATTATTAATATAAAAACATATACTCTGAATAAAATCATAAATCTAATTTTCTGTGTAAAAACATATTTACACAAAATCACAGTACAAGATAAGTCACAAATAAAATCCTATACTTAGAGCAATGTCAAGTCGCTGCCGTCTACAAGTGTCACACAGGACACTACCACACCTTGTCATGATACTCCTTCTCCACCGTGTCCTCAGACACCCTTATCTCTGTCTTATGGCACCTACGGGGTTCCACGACACCTGTTCTCCCTGTGCCATAAGACTCCCTCGCTATGTCACACGACACCTCTGTGCCACATGGCACGCCCCCTGTATCATGAACACATTCTCAAGTAAAGCCTTTGCACCGCGTTATGACACACCCCAAATACACGACTCAACCTGTGTCGTGCCATCGTCACAAACTCTCTGACTACACCACTAAATACCTTGACACTTCGGGTAACATTACCAGTGTCACACAAGACACTTCAGGTACATAATTTCAGGTACATAATTTCAGGTACATAATTTCAGGTACATAGTCGCAGGTACGATGAAAGCCAGTGGGTAATTCTGGTGACCAGACTTGCCGCTCTCCTCATAACAGTGTCCTTATATCAAGCAGGAAGAGAACACCAACACTGTACTTGGCCTTACAAACATCACAAGTACAAAGCTGCTTTCGAGTAACACGATCTAGAGAGGATAGAGCTTCCAGTTCTGTCAGCACTGGAGCACTGTAGACCTGTCACCAGCACCACACTGCGAAAGTCTGCAACTCTCAAGCAGGTCTGCCTGACGAACTTCAGTAGTGTATGAGAGTCTTGAACTCTCCGATGTTACATGTGGGAGAGTCTGGTTGACATTCCCTAGGTGTATCAGGGAGCTGGTGAGCTCTCCACTGTTGTGTATAGGAGAGTCTCGTTAGCACTCTCCAGCAGTGTATATAGGAGAGTCTCGTACATTCCCTAGGTGTATCAGGGAGCTGGTGAGCTCTCCAGTGTTGTATATGGGAGAGTCTCGTTAGCACTCCCAAGGTGTATCAGGGAGCTGGTGAACTCTCCAGTGTGGTATAGGGGAGAGTCTCGATGACACTGTCAGTCAAGCCGGCCCGGCATCAGGTCTGATGACGTAACCCCTTGACTGCCGCCGGTTAGGTAACTACCTAACAACCATTGTTAGGTAGGGGGCCGTAACAACACATAATAGGAGCCGAGCCGTCTTCAGATCCACACACATATCAACACTGACATCTTCTAGGATAATCTTGAAGACCAAATCGTAAGCAATAAACTTAAAAAAAATCACTTACTAATTACTGGTGAAGTAAATATCAATGTCATCGAGGCGGAAGACCCACAGAGCTGATTTTCTAAATGTGTTATTACCAACTCTTGTCCTCAGTAACTAAACCCAGACGAATTACCCTGACAGCCACATCTTTTCTTGACTTTTTTTTTTTTTTTTTTTGCAGCCCCTCTGAAAGTTGGTATACCCACCACCGGTACCACTGATTATTACTCCAACCTTCCTTGCTACAAACATAAATAATTCACTAAACTTACGTCATCGAAGCTCCACGACGAGGGTTCAGTGAACACTTTCATAATGTCAATATTCGCCCCTAACTGGCAGAGAGAATTCAATAATTATCAAGATATTCGTTCATGTGCAAGATTTTCTTAAATTCAGTGACTAAAACATTGTCCCTTAAAAAATATAACAGATCGCAAGAAGACAAAATAGCGCTCGGCTGACCATCAACATCCGTAGATCAAGTGACAAGAATCACACCTAAGAAAAAAAAATGTAGAATAGGCTTCATTTTCCCACAAACAGCGAACAGATATTCATCAACACTCAACATGCTTATAAAATAGTCAAAGCGACCTGGAAAATGCTCACGTAAATTTGCTAAGACCAAAGAAATTATGATGAAACCTAACGGATCCTCATGTAAATTGTTGATACAGCAAATAAGTTGATTTTATTCTCAATTATAGAGATTAATCTTACAAAGAAAATCCCAGGATCCATTGTTCAGGATAATGAAAGCCAGACTAACAGCAATGCCAAACAATTTCTCCAGAGATAACTTCAATTTCAAATGTATTAAAAAGAAAGCAGGTAATTAAGATAAAATATTACTGTTTATGCTTAACAATTCGCAAAGAGGCGAATTTATTTACAAACATTAGTTCTGTCCACAGCAGGACTCGAACCTGCAAGCTTTGTATCAGAGTACACAGTACTTTATCCACTATGCAAGACCAGAGCTGGAGTCGTGGATAAAGTACTGTACTCTGATGCAGAGATTGCAGGTTCCATTCCTGCTGTGGACATAGAGATAATGTTTGAAAATTACTATTTCTATATAACAAAGGTGTCCATGTCTTATCAATTATAACTACAGCATTGTTTAATAACACTTCTAAAATTATAACTTTCACTAAAATACTTAAACTAGCACAAGTTATCGCAGTCCACATAGGTGGAGACCCAACTGAATTCAACCACTGTAGACCAATTTCTAACTTGTCATTATCATCTAAAATCATATTAGTATTCCTAATGATGTTCTCACTGCCATAAATATAATTATCTGTAATAATCTTAATTATCTTCTTGATAATTCGCGAATGTCACCTTCATTGCACCTCGTTACATAAAATCTCAAAATATCATAAATTACAAATCAGATTATTACATAAAAAATTAAAGATCGCAATCTAACTTATTTAAATAATTGTTCAGTAGTTATTATTTAATGTTAAGACTGCATGATAAAGGCCATTCTGTAAAGTAATTTAAATATGCTAATTCATCCTATAAAGAATAAAGAGGAACAATACAGTGCCTTTTTATTATATACTTTATAGAAATAGTTTTTATTGCCACTGTCGTTATCATTGTTACTGTGATACTCAGAGGAAAAAATTTCCCCCTTACATCTCACTGGAGTGAGAATATTGCTCACTTACTGTTTCTTTACTGCAGTCTCATTTTATCGTAGAGAAAAAGTTCAAACAGTGTATCTATCCTCTTTTACAAAAAAGACTGACAAAAATCATGACTTGAATAATTCCATTTTCAACACGTGGCAAATTCATACAGCTGCCACGTCGAATATTCAAATAGGTGGTAAGCTAATAGCTGGACAAGCTACAAACCTCGACAGCTGTGAAACAAAAAATATATTTTGAGGTGAATTTATTTTCAAACAAACAGAATAATAGATAATGTCTTTAACTGAAGGAAACTTCTTTCCACAATCAATTTGTGATAAAATATATATTTCAATTAAATTATATTGCTTTAAGTTCTTCCTGTGTTTCTTATCTCCTGTATGATTCCTTAAGGTTAAGTTCGATATTAGTTATTTCTCTGACTAGTGCCTCCCTTCGAATTTCAGTTATACTGGCCCTTTTCAGCAGCTCTGTGATTCTTGGCCTTCGCCTGTATAGGGAGCGTCTTTCTTTGTAGTTTACATCTTCTCTTCTTTTTTCTTTAACGAATGTGCCTTGAACATACCTCAAGTGCCACAGAGGCAAAAGTTCGGTTCAATGTTGTTTAGGATATCATCCCAGATTGTTTCATTTAGGACATGGTTAACTTGATCCCACTGTATGTTTTTGTTATTGAAGTTGAATTTGGTGAAGGTACCTTCATAACTGATCACATTTTGCACGTCAAGAGCCTTGTGCATACATGTCTGTATTTGTTATGTTGTGATCTGAGTGTATTGTCATTGATACTGTTATATTCCGTATTAGATCATCATTAGTGAAGATGAGGTCAAGTGTATTTCCCAGTCTACTTGGCTTCACTATTTGCTGGCTTAAGGTGAATTTGTTGCAGAGATTTAATAGCTCGTGTGTGTGTGAATTTTCATCTGAGCTGCCTCCTGGGGTGATCTCATAAGTTGAAATCCCTCAGTAGCAAGATATTTGGGGCAGGAGCTGGAATATTTTCCAGACAGTGGTTAATTTTTAAAGGCTGACTAGGACACACCAAGGCTCTTTGGTGAGCTATTCAGAATACAAGGCCACCCTGGTGTGCTATCCAGAGTACAAGCCTCCCCTGGTGTGCTATCCAGAGTACAAGCCTCCCCTGGTGTGCTATCCAGAGTACAAGGCTCCCCTGGTGTGCTATCCAGAGTACAAGGCTCCTCTGGTGTGCTATCCAGAGTACAAGGCTCCCCTTGTGTGCTATCCAGAGTAGAAGGCTCCCTTGGTGTGCTATCCAGAGTACAAGGCTCCCCTGGTGTGCTATTCAGAGTACAAGGCTCCTTTGGGGTGCTATCCAGAGTACAAGGCTCACCTGGTGTGCTATACAGAGTACAGGACTCCCCTGGTGTGCTATCCAGAGTACAAGGCTCCCCTTGTGTGCTATCCAGAGTACAAGGCTCCTCTGGTGTGCTATCCATAGTACAAGGCTCCCCTGGTGTGCTATCCAGAGTACAAGACTCCCCTGGTGTGCAGAGGTCTGAGCAAAGCTCAGACCTCTACAACACAATTGTCATCAAAGATTTGTTAAGTTATACCGTGAATTAAGGAAAGATACTGAACTTCACCTGACGAAACTGACAAAGCAAATGCGATAGTAATTATGGACAAGGTAGATTATAGTGAAAAATGTACATGTTGTTAGAAGAAAGGGGTTCTTACGTGCACTTTAAAGTTTCAGTTCTGATGTGCTTGTTAAAAGAAACTTCACCTTAATTTTAGGTTGAATATGTTACTACGTATATGCTTTTTTTTTTTTTAATCAAATTAGTTCCTGTGTAATAACTGGAGAATATCATCTTTGATAAGAAATAAGTCACAGGGGTTGACTTTATTGAGTTAATATAACATACTTTTAATGTGTACCTAACATCTGTGTGACCTCAAAACCATTGCAAAAAATATGGTTCGTTATAGACTGCAAGTTTAATTAGAACTTATTATTGTGTGGTGGTATGATAACTAGCCATACTTGGGAAGGTGTCACTGAAATAGTGTTATTGTTAGTTTCTTGGGAATGTGTTGGTAGAATAGTGTTAGTTTCTTGGGAACGAATCAGTGGGATAGTGTTGTTAGTTTCTTGGGAACTAATCAGTGGGATAGTGTTGTTAGTTTCTTGGGAACGAGTCAGTGGGATAGTGTTGTTAGTTTCTTGGGAACGAGTCAGTGGGATAGTGTTGTTAGTTTCTTGGGAACGAGTCAGTGGGATAGTGTTGTTAGTTTCTTGGGAACGAGTCAGTGGGATAGTGTTGTTAGTTTCTTGGGAACGAGTCAATGGGATAGTGTTGTTAGTTTCTTGGGAACGAGTCAGTGGGATAGTGTTGTTAGTTTCTTGGGAACGAGTCAATGGGATAGTGTTGTTAGTTTCTTGGGAACGAGTCAGTGGGATAGTGTTGTTAGTTTCTTGGGAACGAGTCAGTGGGATAGTGTTGTTAGTTTCTTGGGAACGAGTCAGTGGGATAGTGTTGTTAGTTTCTTGGGAACGAGTCAATGGGATAGTGTTGTTAGCCACTTGTTGGTCAGTGCAATAGTCTGGGGGATTCCCAATTAAACTTGGTGTTGGTGTATATTTTTTTCACTTCAATCTTGGTTATTACTTCGGGCTTTGGATGTTCCTTTGATACATTAAAGTTGGATTGTTGGTGGGTAAACCTTACTTCCTGGCTTACTTTTTTACAGGCATGTTCCATTTTGTTGGTAAAAGCTGCACTTTCCCAGACTATGATGTGACTGCAAGACTTGATGTGTTGGACGACAGTCGAGGCATCATGTGCTTACAAAATTGTTTGTGTGTTCTGTTATTATGATCCTTAAATTGCTACTAGTCTCAATGATGTAAACTAGGTGGCAGTTGTTGCTAGGAGGTGGCAGTTGTTACAAGCTATGTGGTAAACACTTGCTGTTTCCCGGTCAATGGTTTCTTGTAATTCTTGCAGAAATAGCTTATAATTTCGTTGTAAAAGAAAGTGAGACATGCGATGCTTTTACTGTTCCTGATCATACTGTTAAAATTATTAATATTTTTAATAATATAATAATAATGGTTTCATTATTATTATTATTATTATAACTCTTCATACTCTAAATAGTTAACACTATTCATGCTATTAATGATTTCAAGTAGTTATTCTCGCAAAGTTTAATATTAATAACGCAGTAATTAATTTTATTAGCACTTATAGAATAATATTGCCACAACTTCTAGGTTTAATATTGGTCACACGCATAATGAACAAAATTCTTTCTTCTCCCTCTCTCTCCCTCTCCTCTATCTCTCTCTCTCTCCCTCTATCTCTCTCTCTCTTCTATATAAAAATATATATATATATATATATATATATATATATATATATATATATATATATATTATAAGAAAATATAGGGAGGAACCACCTCTGGAACTGAGTTGGGGACCCTCATCCTCGGAGAAAAGAATAAACTTGCTTCAGGGAAAGCTCGAGGTTCTCCCTGAGGCTGTTTAAATATTGTTTTCTTTTACCACCCCCTGTATTTTATATTATGTAGATGCTTTATTTAAAGACAAAATACATTGACAAATACAATAGGGAGTAAAACAACATACATAACATCTCAGAGATACATATCGAATACTTCGTCCAGCTCCCCGGCGGTGAGCCGCGTGCCCAGAATACTGCAGGCATTTTCCCTCTGCATCGCAACACTGAGTCTCTGAAAGAGGAAGCTGGCCGCCCTGTGGTCCTTGGTTTCTATAATGTGTTTTTCACCCAGCTCTTTGAGGAACTTTAGAGCACACTTGCCTCATGCTCCTAGGGTCTCTGACCCTATTGGATTGAAGTTATAGCAAGGGGGAAGGCCTTCATATTTTCGGGTCTTTTGGGTTTCCCAGTGGCTTTCAGCTCCACCCCCTTCAGCTACGGAGTATGGCAAGTAGGTGTCTGCCATTGTGGCGGCCCAGGTGTAGTCCCAGGCAATCTGCTTACCATCCTTCCATGGTAGCATAGTTGCTCCATCAAGACTCTTTTGACTTCTTTCAGACCTCTGTACTTAGGGTTCCCGTTGAGCTGGTCAACGGGCTGTGGTGAGGCTTCTCTTTATGATGTCGTTGACCTCCTCATGTCTAGCATACTTACCTTCTGATGCGTGACACACGAGACCATGAAGTCCGAATTGATCAGCCGTCGCCCTGCCGCAAATACACCTATGTACGGTGAGTATGGGGGCGGCTAGGCGAAGAGCAACACCAATCCGAATGGCCTGTGGCTCGAGTCGAGTGCCCAGGAAGGAATTGGGAACAGCTAGAAATAAATCTCCTGAGTGTTGTGCCTTCGCGGCCGGGAGACGAGCTTTGTCCTTTCTTGAAGCGTTGGTGAGCATTAAGTTGGCGATTTTTTCCACGATCGGTTTGTCCCAGTGGGACTTTTTGTGCTTTTTGGGAGGAGCTGGTCTACTGGAGGAGTCTGCAAGGGTGTCCCGCCACACGGCTGCTTCAATTAACCTGGGGTCTTGAGTTCCTACCACACCTTCAAGCGTTCGGGGACAATCGCCTTTACTAATCCACTGGAAGCCAAACAAGAAGACAGAAACGCAGGTTAAGCTACCTGCGTTGCTTTGCGCACCCCTATACCTCCCAGTCGCACTGGGAGGGTTGCCTGATCCCATTGCCGATCTTCCAGCGACAGATTCAGGAGTGCGTCATATTCGTTGAGTGTTGGGTTGTCAAAAGAGGTTGCACACCTCTGGAAATAAGTGAGTCTTGGCAGAGTAAGACACCTTGTGAGGAGATGGAGATACAGAGCATCATGGGCATCAGTATATATATGTCGTGCCGATTAGGTAAAACTTGCGATTTTGGCTTAATAGCAACGCTCACCTTGCCATATAAGACAAGTGAAAATTTGTGTATGCAATAATTTCGCCAAAATCATTCTGAACATAACGAAAAAAATATATTTCATTGTGTTTGTTTATTATTAAATTAATGGTAACGTATCTAAAATATATTTAGTTGGGTTAGGCTAAATAAAATTACGCTTGTTGTAATAAGGTTAGGTAGGTTTTCAAAGTTTCTCTTGGTACAAAATTATAAATTTTACATTAACATAAATTAAAAAATATATATTTAAACGTATAAGAAAATTTTAGAAAGGACTTAATTTTAGATGAGTTCTTGTTAATTGACCAGTTTTACCTAATCGGCACGACATATATATATATATATATATATATATATATATATATATATATATATATATATATATATATATATATATATATATATATATATATATATATATATATAAATATATATATATATATATATAAAATATAATATATATATATATACAATATATATATATATATATATATATATATATAAAACTTTCATACTTAACATCAGGTTGTTACGCGAGTCGTTCGCAAGAAAATTATTATTAATCAGTAAGTTCACCTAATAATATCTTGCAATAACATTATCATTTCATGCTACATGTGAGTCAGTGAGAAAGACTATATATGTGTATATATATATATATATATATATATATATATATATATATATATATATATATATATATATATATATATATATATATATTATAACATATATATGTCTTTACCAGCGACTCACATTAGTAATAATTGAAATGAATAATTATGATAATTGCAATGATTATTATTTTGGTTGTACTTGCACTGATTAATAATAATTTTCTTGCGAAGAAGGACGACTCGCCTGTGAGAACAACCTTGATGTTAAGTATGAAAGTTTTGTCACATTAATGTTTCTTGCCACTTGGGATACAATTTTAATCTATGGGGATGAAAGGAAATCAATACCGTTTACCTCAGAATAACTGTGAACAAATAACTGAAGAATAACTATCCCCGACAGAATAAATAATGACATTCTACTCAAATTTATTTGAGCAGAATATAGCGAATCATTCATTTATTAAGTTTTTTTTGCATATTCCACTAGAAAGATTCACAAGGAAAATCGCAGTTCACGTTACTGAAGGTGAAACATCATATTGCAGTCAAAAATAGTCATAACTATAACCATAATTATTAAAGAGGGGGAGGAGTAAGCCAGTGGAAGGCCTCGGTCAGATGACCAAAAGCCCCAGCTGCGGGTCATCATATGACACACCCGTAACATAACCAAATTGCATTAAGACTTGTTTAACCGACCAGGGAGATTCTGATACCATCATAAAGAGGTTGTTGCGACTTTTAAGATCTTTTGTAATATATCTTTTATGGCTGCCAGTCTCAAGATTACTATGATTTATGTCTCTAGTATATAATGTAAAGATCATCATAGTGTTAGGTTATGAGAGTTGTCTTTTTGAGAATCAAAGCTTCGCTCATGGACTGTATATAGTAGACATCTCCCTCAGTAACTTTTACCGACACAATGATATAGAGGACCTACCAGCAACATGTCGGAATCTTTTGTTTTTGATAATTTTCATCCAGTTTCCCGGAAATTCTGGATTAATTAAGTCAACAACTGGAGCTTGGGGGTCAGAAAGTTTGCTAACAGGCAAAGATTTGCGCCAACTTCTCACACAACTCAGAGCGTAACTGGCACAGATATTCTTGTGTCCAGGGATAACTACCAGTTCTGCTAACTTTTCCGTGAGTTGAGGCGACGTAACGAGCAACTAGTGATAATATGAACGTTCACACTGACTAATGTTGCTATATTTGTCCCCATGATTGTCTCCTTAATGTGCGAGCCAACCTTAAAATGTAATTATGTCTGCGTGTATACTTACAAAGTCAGGTTTGCGGGAGTCAGCACTCAGCTTCCGGCTCGGCTCTTTACCTAGCTTAGACTTCCTCGTTATCAAACCTGTTCTTGAAGCTGTGAAGAGAGAGAACCTTCACCACATCCTCTAGGAGATAATAAGCACTTTCTAGCACTCATATAGTTCTTCTCTCATTGTATCTGTAGTTCATTGCATTTGAAGTTCACTGTATCTGTAGTTCTTCGTATCTGCACTTCATTGAATCTGGTCCTTTACTCTGGAAAAGACTGTCATTATCTACACGGTCAAAGCAAGTTAGGATCATGTATGTCGTAGCCAGGTTTCCCCTTCATCGTTTCTTCCACGTTCATCAGCTTCATCACTAAGAATATTTCCGCATATTGCACCATTGTTGCAGGTCTTGCTGCAAACAGATGGACTTTCTCCAGCATTTGCACCAGAGTTTTGTGGTGATACGTACTCTATATCTGTGTCCAAAAACAGGACGAATGTTGTTTTATAAATATTACTTTGATGATTTGTTCCATGTTTATTAAACAGAAAAAATGAGAAGCGACACTCGTCCTCAACAAGACCAACACCAATCATGTTGAATGAAATCCTAAAGTTGCATCATTACCCGTCAGCGACGTTGCAACAAAAGTCGCTACTAAGTGCATAAACCCAAGAATAACTCTGGCACGAGTGCCGGAGTATATACTATGAGTACTCCTGAGTGACAAATTATTTGTGGGGGAGACAGCCACGTCTCTGGATATTAGGATCGGGGAACACAAAACGCATGCAACAATGATGACAAAAACTTGTGTTCAACACAGGGGCGATGTTGGACACCTCATGAAATTCAGTGAGGTTAAACTAGTGATTAAGGAAGATCGGCGAAAGTTTTTTTTTTTTTAAACTAAAATCCAAATAAATAATATTGAAATCTTTATCATGAACAACAGCCTCAAAAGCTTTGCTGTAAAGTAAATTGGTTAGGCAGGAACGGCCCCTCGTGAATCCATGCTGAGTATCATTAATCAAATTATGCTTATCCAGATGACTTCTTATAATATCAGCTATAATTGACTCTAGTAATTTGCCATCAATTGAGATCAGATTCTTGGCTGGTAATGTGACGGTAACGACTTATCCCCTTCTTTAAAAACAGGAATTACATTGGCCATCTGCTGCTGTAGTGTTCCTGCTGTAGTGTTCCTGCTGTAGTGTTCCTGCTGTAGTGTTCCTGCTGTAGTGTTCCTGCTGTAGTGTTCCTGCTGTAGTGTTCCTGCTGCAGTGTTCCTGCCGTAGTGTTCCCGCTGTAGTGTTCCTGCTGTAGTGTTCCTGCTGTAGTGTTCCTGCTGTAGTGTTCCTGCTGTAGTGTTCCTGCTGTAGTGTTCCTGCTGTAGTGTTCCTGCTGTAGTGTTCCTGCTGCAGTGTTCCTGCTGTAGTGTTCCTGCCGTAGTGTTCCCGCTGTAGTGTTCCTGCTGTAGTGTTCCTGCTGTAGTGTTCCTGCTGTAGTGTTCCTGCTGTAGTGTTCCCGCTCTAGTGTTCCCGCTGTAGTGTTTCTTCTGTAGTGTTCCTGCTGTAGTGTTCCTGCTGTAGTGTTCTCTGCTGTAGTGTTCCTGCTGTAGTGTTCCCCTGTAGTGTTCTTTCATGTAGCTGTTCCTGCCGTAGTTTCGCTGTATATTCCTCTGTATGTTCCTGCTGTGAGTGTTCCTGCTGTAGTGTTCACGCTTAGTCCCGCTGTAGTGTTCCGCTGTAGTGTTCCTCTGGGCTGCTGTAGTGTTCCTGCTGTAGTGTTCCTGCTGTAGTGTTCCTGCTGTAGTGTTCCCGCTGTAGTGTTCCTGCTGTAGTGTTCCTGCTGTAGTGTTCCCGCTGTAGTGTTCCTGCTGTAGTGTTCCTCTGTAGTGTTCCTCTTATTTTCCCTCTTATGTTCCTGCAGGTTCCTGCTGTCATTACCTGCTCTTGTATTGTGAGTGTTCCGCTGTAGTGCCCTGGGTGTCTTATTTAGTTTTGATGCAGGTTACTGCGTCATTACCTGCGTCTTGCTATTGATGCAGGTTACTGCGTCATCACCTGCGTCTTGCTATTGATGCAGGTTACTGCGTCATCAACTGCGTCTTGCTATTGATGCAGGTTACTGCGTCATCACCTGCATCCTGCCCTTACTGCAGGTTCCTGCGTCACCACCTGCGTCATGCATAACGCACAAGCCGAGGTAGTAACGCAACATTTTTGATTCACATAAAGCTCCAAACGCTGTATTATAATTTATCAGCAGTAATTACCCCAGGCACTCTTACACTAACTGCTTCCTCATTAGTGGAAATTGCGTTTATTATCAACGAGCACAACGCTAATGAAATTTGCATATGAACCACGTTTAGAGTACATGTATTTGCTTCTCCGCCAATATATGATACACATATCTGGGTAATTAATTTCTTAATGGATGATTTTTTATTTTTTAAATTTAATTATCGGAAAATTGGAAATAAATGAAACTGTAAAAATGTGGAGGAAAAAAGTTCCGACTTTTTTGTGGGCCTTTTGCCTTTTGTTAGGCTTTTTGGCGCTAGAGGAAGAAATGAGACATTTACGCCCACCCTGGCTCTTCTGGAGCCTTTAAAGGTCTTGATAAATGGCATAAAATACCGACTCGATGGAAAAATAGACTTAAATGCATTATAATGAGATCCTTTATTGACTACTTTTCGCCCACACAGTGGGTTACTGGCTTCAGGTACTCCCTGGAACGCGAAACGTAGCCGGAATAAATGTCTTAATTGCTTCCTCTTAGTCACACAGGATGTGGAGGAATTTAATTTCACCGGATCTTACTGTTGTAAATAATTGTTGATGTGGACCTGCCTAGCATGGGCCAGTAGGCCTGCTGCAGTGCTGTCCTTTCTTATAGAATATAGAATAATTATAATCTTTATTTCTACAAGTACATGATACAACTTATACAGACCATAGATGACATCAGTGACATGCCATATAGAAACTTCTTGTTATGCTGAGCATTTCAGGCAACTTAGGTTAATTTTTCCCCAGGATGCGACTCACACCAGTCCACTAACACCCAGGTACCTATTAACTGATGGGTAAACAGGGACAGCAGATGTCTTAAGGAAACACGCCCCAATGTTTCCACCAGTACCGGTGATCGAACCACTGACCTCAGTGTGTGAGGAGAGTGTGATAGCAACGCTAGGGTGTTCCACTGTGACTGGCGGCCATGCATGTATACCTACCTACCCCCAAGTAGGTAGGTATATGTCATATATATATATATATATATATATATATATATATATATATATATATATATGCATATATATATATATATATATATATATATATATATATATATATATATATATATTATATATATATATATATATATATATATATATATATTAACACATCGGCGATTCCCACTCAAGGCAGGTGGCCTGAAAAGAAAAAAACTTTCATCATCATTCACTCCATCACTGTCTTGCCAGAGGGGTGCTTTACACTACAGTTATAAAACTGCAACATTAACACCCCTCTTCAGAGTGCAGACACTGTACTTCCCATCTCCAGGACTCAAGTCCGGCCTGCCGGTTTCCCTGAATCCCTTCATAAATGTTACCTTGCTCACACTCCAACAGCACGTAAAGTCCTAAAAATATGTCTCCATTCGTCCTATCTAACACGCTCGTGCATGCTTGCTGGAAGTCCAAGCCCCTCGCACACAAAACCTTCTTTACCCCCTCCCTCTAACTATTCCTAGGCCGACCCCTACCCCGCCTTCACTCCACTACAGATTTACAGATTTATACGTCGTCCAAGCTGTTCTATTTCATTCCATCTTCTCTAAATCTTCGAACCATCTCAACAACCCTCTCAGCCCTATGGATAATAGTTTTGGTAATCCCGCACCTCATCCTAATTTCCAAACTCCGGATTCTCAGTATTATATTCACACCACACATTGCACCTCAGACACGACATCTCCACTGCCTCCAGCCTTGTTGTTGCAACATTCACCACCCATGCCTCACACCAATAAAAGCGCGTTGGTACCACTATACTCTGTACATTCCCCTCTCTGCCTCTGTGGATAACGTTCTTTGTCTCCACAGACTCCTCAGTTCCCCATCTTTCATAGACCCATCTACTGACAAGTCCACTCCGAAATATCTGAAAACATTCACCTCCTTCTTACTTCTTCCCTCAAATCTGATATCCAGTCTTTCATTACTTAATATATTTTTTTTTTGTTATCCTCATCGCTTTGCTCTCTGTCCTATGTTCACTTTTAATTTCCTTCTTTTACATACTTTAATTATTAAAAGATTTAATTAGGTTTCAAAATCAAATGTTTTAGGTAATCTCTTGTAAAATGTCTTAACTTCAAGTTTAAGCTATGTAAAAATAATTCAAGTGTTACTATGTACTATATTTTAGATTATTATAATTTGGTATTTATTTCTCATTTAAGTCTAACTAGAATTTAGCCTATATTATTACATTGTACTATTTGTATTTAATTTCAATTGATTTTGCTCTACTTAAATTACTCAATTTGATCCTGAAATTTCAGTATAATCTTTTATTTAAAATTCACCTGACTAAAGTTAGTTTCTCCTAATAATATTATCGTATCTAGATGCCTCAGCACTTTCGTGCCAAAGATGGTCTTGGTCACAGTCACTTTACACTCTCTTCAAGAAACTACAGCCACATATTCTGTTTCCGCTTCTACTGTCTTTATATCATTTCTAAGACAGTTTACATTTTCTCTGACACATCTCGCAACTCCGCCTCTATTCCTCATGATACTCTCAGAGTGGAACAATTTATACCCCTATGTGGCATTCACGTGGCATGTCCCTTTTTGTTCACAATTAACCATGTCTCGGTTATCGTCATTATATCATTGTTTCCTGTACATGCAATTATCCTTAGTTCTTCTTTTCTTTTCTCTCTCTCTCTCTCTCTCTCTCTCTCTCTCTCTCTCTCTCTCTCTCTCTCTCTCTCTCTCTCTCTCTCTCTCTCTCTCTCTCTCTCTCTCTCTGTATGGAATTCCAAGTTTTTAGAGTATTTGTGTAGTCAGTAATTAATACCAATTGCCCTAGATACTCATTCACTGCCCACTAATTTTTTAGACAAAATTCAACTGGTAATGGAGATCTCTCTCTTTGATCTAATTAAATGTGTAGCTGTCCTGTACTTGGTTAATAATTCCACCCTCTTGCAACTTCTGTTATTTCCACCAGCAATGAAGCAGATAATGGGGTTGTCCCCATTATCCGACATATCTAGTCTTTTATCCCATTATCTAACACGATATCAAGCCTTATATCACATTATCTGACACGATATCTAGTCTTCTGTCCCATTATCTGACACTATATCTAGCCTTCTGTCCCATTATATGACACTATATCTAGCCTTCTGTCCCATTATCTGACACTATATCTAGCCTTCTGTCCCATTATCTGACACTATATCTAGCCTTCTGTCCCATTATCTGACACTATATCTAGCCTTCTTTCCCATTATCTGACACTATATCTAGCCTTCTGTCCCATTATCTGACACTATATCTAGCCTTCTGTCCCATTATCTGACACTATATCTAGCCTTCTGTCCCATTATCTGACATTATATCTAGTTCTGTCCCATTATCTGACATATTCTAGCCTTCTGTCCCATTATATGACACTATATCAGCCTTCTGTCCATTATTGACACATATCTAGCCTTCTGTCCCATTATCTGACACTATATCTAGCCTTCTGTCCCATTATCTGACACTATATCTAGCCTTCTGTCCCATTATCTGACACTATATCTAGCCTTCTGTCCCATTACCTGACACTATATCTAGCCTTCTGTCCCATTATATGACACTATATCTAGCCTTCTGTCCCATTATCTGACACTATATCTAGCCTTCTGTCCCATTATCTTACACTATATCTAGCCTTCTGTCCCATTATATGACACTATATATTGCCTTCTGTCCCATTATCTGACACTATATCTTGCCTTCTGTCCCCTTATCTGACACGATATCTATCCTTTTACGTCACCAAAATTAGCTTCAGGAACATTTACCCTCTGTCTGACCTTCCATCTCTGTTACAGAATACTCAGTCCATATGTGTAGTTTGTGAGTTCCCACAACAAGAATATTTTTGCCTTAATTAGCACCTTTTACCTTTATTAGTACCTTTGTTCTCACTGACAATAGATGTACATTCATCCTGGAAACACTGAAGTGCGCTTTCTATCTTCAAGTTAGCTCTGTTGCCTTCCTCAGTTTAATGTTTCTTCCTTACTGTAAACCTCTTCCCATTTGTTACTGCTAGCATCCTCCCCATCCTTGCTTCTAACCTATTTATATTTAGTTTCCAGCTGCTGTACAATAATTGCCACACATCCAAACGAATTTTCAATTTCTTAATTTCTCTGAGATGTGTAGCGTCCTTTATTAACTCTTAGAACGTTAGCTCAATAACACTACAAATGCCAGTCATGGAAACACTATAACAAGAACAACAGAAGGACAGGTAGCATGACCTCTCCTGATCACTGACTTCAATGAACTTGTTGAGGGACTTGTCAAGCATAGGCCAGTAGGCCTACTGATCCATTCTTTTGTTATGTGGGTAACCTATTCAGAAGCTTCCTGACGAGAGGTTCAGCTATGTTGCAGAAGAAGTTCTGATGAAATTCTGTGATATACTGGCGAGTGATGATTCCAGGATCTTGCGTTCCTAGTCGTCGTCTTCTCTGACAGTGAGTTGTGACCCCTTGTAACTGATGAAGTGGTTGCTGTAATTTCAATGAGTAACGCAAATGGTAATCAATTGGTCCATTCTGCTTGAGTGTTGGTGTTCAGAAATTGGTGTGTGTGTCGGTCTCTTGATGTTTCACCCACGTACATTTGGTTACAGTCTTTGCAAGGAATAATGTATATCCCTGCATTAGGTTGTTGTTTTCGACCTGAAAAAGATTATTGCGTGGGGGGAAACGTTTTCACTAAAGGATCTTTTCATATTTGTGTCTCCATCGTGACAGTATTTTTTTACGATTTCTCTCCAGTTTTGTACATCATTAGTAAGACCTCAGCTCACAGAACGTGTGGGGTTTAAACCTATAACAAGTGAGTCCTAAAATTCACAGGCCAGTGCGTAAACTACTCGGCCAGTGGACTCTAATGAGATTAGAGTAACTTGGTACAAGCGACCACAAATCGATTACATTTAACATTTAATGGAAGTAAGTACGTAAGGATAACTTAATAAGGGTCCAAGATTTTCGTTCAGCAGATTACAATGGGGTTAGAGAACATCTGATATATGGTAAATGGGGTGACGAAGAAAAATATCAGTATGTCAGTTCTCTAAACATTATTCATGAAGCACAAAGAATAATTATAATCTATAAAAAGATAAGATCAAATAGAAATGATCCAAAATGGATGAACAGGACACTTGAGAATCTTCTAAGAGGGAAAAGAGGAATATATAGACCAATCTGAATAAAGTAAGGAGACCCCATGAGTCAATATCTTCACATTACAAGAGATGTTAAAAAATATATAAGAATTTAGAATAAAGGTTAGGAAAAACTAAGGCCACATTAAAGTAACTTTGAATTGTTTTTTCTCAATTTTTAGCAATTGTTTCCTATCCTTGGCTTAACATAAGAAAGAAGGAACACTGCAGCAGGCCTACTGGCCCATGCGAGGCAGGTCCATGTAACGGTTTGATGTATTAATATTAGTAGAATTATCGACAATATGTTAAGTAAAAGGACACAAATGCAACTAATGTGACATTTTATTGTAGCAACGTTTCGCTCTCCAGGAGCTTTGTCAAGCCGTTACAAGCAATACATGGACACAGAGGGTATATATATACTCTCAAAGTGAGGTGTAATACTAGTGGTGGTAGAAGTAGTAGTGATATAAGTTGTTGTAGTAGTAGTAATACAGTAAGGTAGAACAATCAACTTGCACATGAGTAAAAGGTGATAAAAACAATTAGGGTAGTATTAAAACAGGTTAGACAAATATTTCTGTAGGAGGTTGGAAAAGAAGGCCTGTAGCAGTGTTCCACATCTGCGATGTGCTTGTGTGGTATTAGCAGGAGAGACTATGTGATGGTAGGGTTTACTGTTTTCAGGAGGATTCTTGCTACGACTTCAGAGATGGTGAAGCTGCCTTTGTTTTGTTTAATAGTGTTAGAAACAGCGATAAGTGCTGATTCAAGGCACTTGCGTCTGCGGAAATCAGTTTCTTTGATTACTAATCGGGCGTCTTTGAATTTGATGTAGATAAAGTTCAGGGTTATGTTAAGAGCATCTTGCGTTGATCAGTCTTCTAACAATGAAGCTGTGGACTGTTAAGGATGTGGACCTCTAGATAAGCCTGGAGTCAAGAGTTAGATTTAGATTTTGTCAACGAAATGGCTAGTTTATTGTGTACCTCATGTGGACGGTAGTGCAAGACAATATGGATACAAAAAATGCCTAGGAAATAGGACCCAAAAGGGTTAACAGGAGTACATCTGGATTATATCTGCACTTCACTTATCTGCTAAAAGCAAATTTTGAAAATTTGCTTAATATATCTGGAATCTTATTTTCATTAATAAGATACTTTGACATGTCACATAGATTTTTTACTATCTATTCCTCAACAAGTGGACAATTAAGCACATAGTTTTCAAGATAGTGACCATATAGCTAGCCACATGGTTTGGATTTGGTTTGATCATCATCTGTGTGTCTCCCAAACTGCCAGAAGTACTTGTAGCCAAGCCTAAGCCTGGCCACTACAACATCTGTCAGTCTGTTCACATTGCAAGTTGCTCCATAAACATACTTATCTACGTTCATGTTATCATAGTGGATTATAGATTTACTCAGGCATCTAATTGTATTAAGATAACATTCAGTTTCATTATTTACTTCTCTCCTAATATTATTCCTTATGCTAGACACAGATATACCAAAGTTATATTCTACATTCTCCTTCTGAGTACTCTTCTTGGCTAACATATCAACTTTATCATGAAGGAGTAATCCAATGTGTGATGGGATCCATAACAATTGTGCATTAACTACTTTTTCCGGATTTTTTAGTAACAATACCTGGCTTCTCCAATGATCATGTTGTTATAGTCATAATGTAAGTCAAGAGCCTTCATTGATTGCATAAAATCAGTAATGATGATAAAGTCAACCTCAGTGTCATAAGTTAGCTTTAGCGCCATTAGGATTGCAAACAATTTAGTTTGCAGTGTAGATGACCAGTTAATTCTTATGCCTTAATAAGGAAGGTGGCAACAGGAGCAGATGCAGTCCTGCCGGTAGACTTCTGCTTAGATTCATCAGTGTATATAACTTGTGATAAACTATTATTATCAGTTAGACAAATTTCTTCTTGAGCAGTTGCTTTTACAAGTAATTAAAGGAAGAGATTACTAGTAACGAGGTTCTTGGGAGGAGTTTGCACATGTGTGATATTAAATGATCACATCTTCCATGGAGGGGTGACATGCTCTTGTTGTCTACAGTGATACAGTTCACTCAGGGATCACATCTTCCATGGAGGGGTGACATGCTCTTGTTGGCTACAGTGATACAGTTCACTCAGGGATCACATCTTCCATGGAGGGGTGACATGCTCTTGTTGTCTACAGTGATTCAGTTCACTCAGGGATCACATCTTCCATGGAGGGGTGACATGCTCTTGTTGTCTACAGTGATTCAGTTCACTCAGGCTACAAAACTTAATATAATTGCATGTTTTCACAACCCATTTAGATCTATGTATATTTATTTCTAGACATTTAGTAAGATTCATAGTGACAGTGTCTGGTTCATTTATTAACATTCTAATACCAAGTACAGTGTTAATGTCATTAATCCATTCACTGATACTAGAGATACCAAGTACCTTCCTCATATTAAGAACATTGGTAGATTTAGGACAGTCAAGAATAATTCTGAGAACTTCATTTCTCATTAACTCCATGGGAGCAGCATAATCAATGAAGAACCTAACGTAGGCTATGTACATCATTCTCACTATTCTCATATTAGCACCATAGTTGGGGTTATAGCCAGTAGTTAGAGAGTATGAATTAGAGAGTAGTCATGAGTTGGTTTCCAAAAGGTCTTTTCGAGGATTACTAGAAAGATATTAAGCGAGTACTTGCTCGGGAAGCCGTAGCTGGCTTGAAGAGACACTGGAAGTAACTGGAAGCAAGAGAAGCATTGGAGAGGTCAGTGAGAGCAGCAGAAAGACAATCAGAAAGGCGTCGAGGTATGGAATGGGACAGTCTTAATGTACCAGGTGCCTTCAGGGGACGACGGGTGAGAAAGATGTATTACTAGATAAATGATTTAGAGAACCGACTAGATGATAATTGAGACACTTGTGTAACTCTTTGGTATCTTTACTGAGGAAACTTTTCATCAGCCATTGGCTTCATCTGTTACATTCCGAGAAGACTGGTGGAAGATGAGGAGAAGGAGTTTGGGGAAATCAGTCCCTCAGCCTGGTGGTGATGTGTTCAGTCCCTCAGCCTGGTGGTGATGTGTTCAGTCCTCAGCCTGGTGGTGATGTGTTCAGTCCCTCAGCCTGGTGGTGATGTGTTCAGTCTCTCAGCCTGGTGGTGATGTGTTCAGTCCCTCAGCCTGGTGGTGATGTGTTCAGTCCCTCAGCCTGGTGGTGATGTGTTCAGTCCCTCAGCCTGGTGGTGATGTGTTCAGTCTCTCAGCTGGTGGTGATGTGTTCAGTCCCTCAGCCTGGTGGTGATGTGTTCAGTCCCTCACCTTTTGGTGATGTGTTCAGTCCCTCAGCCTGGTGATGATGTGTTCAGTCTCTCAGCTGGTGGTGATGTGTTCAGTCCCTCAGCCTGGTGGTGATATGTTCAGTGTCTCAGCCTGGTGGTGATGTGTTCAGTCTCTCAGCCTGGTGGTGATGTATTCAGTCTCTCAGCCTGGTGGTGATGTGTTCAGTCCCTCAGCATGGTGGTGATGTGTTCAGTCCCTCAGCCTGGTGGTGATGTGTTCAGTCTCTCATCCTGGTGGTGATGTGTTCAGTCTCTCAGCCTGGTGGTGATATGTTCAGTCTCTCAGCCTGGTGGTGATGTGTTCAGTCTCTCAGCCTGGTGGTGATGTGTTCAGTCTCTCAGCCTGGTGGTGATGTGTTCAGTCCCTCAGCCTAGTGGTGATGTGTTCAGTCTCTCAGCCTGGTGGTGATATGTTCAGTCCTTAGCCTGGTGGTGATGTGTTCAGTCTCTCAGCCTGGTGGTGATGTGTTCAGTCTCTCAGCCTGGTGGTGATGTGTTCAGTCTCTCAGCTTGGTGGTGATGTGTTCAGTCCTCAGTCTGGTGGTATTGTGTTCAGTCCCTCAGCCTGGTGGTGATTGTCAGTCTGAGTCCCTCAGCCTGGTGGTGATGTGTTCAGTCCCTCAGCCTGGTGGTGATGTGTTCAGTCTCATCCTGGTGGTGATGTGTTCAGTCTCTCAGCCTGGTGGTGATGTGTTCAGTCCCTCAGCCTGGTAGTGATGTGTTCAGTCTCTCAGCCTGTGTGTGTTCAGTCTCAGCCTGGAGTGATGTGTTCAGTCCTCAGCCTGATGGTGATGTGTTCAGTCCCTCAGCCTGGTGGTGATGTGTTCAGCTCTCAGCCTGGTGGTGTTCAGTCCTCAGCCTGGTGGTGATGTGTTCAGTCCTCAGCCTGGTGGTGATGTGTTCAGTCTCTCAGCCTGGTGGTGATGTGTTCAGTCCCTCAGCCTGGTGGTGATGTGTTCAGTCTCTCAGCCTGGTGGTGATGTGTTCAGTCTCTCAGCCTGGTGGTGATGTGTTCAGTCTCTCAGCTTGGTTGTGATGTGTTCAGTCTCTCAGTCTGGTGGTGATGTGTTCAGTCCCTCAGCCTGGTGGTGATGTGTTCAGTCCCTCAGCCTCGTGGTGATGTGTTCAGTCCCTCAGCC
The DNA here is from genome assembly GCA_009830355.1 of Cherax destructor. Taxonomy (NCBI): domain Eukaryota; kingdom Metazoa; phylum Arthropoda; class Malacostraca; order Decapoda; family Parastacidae; genus Cherax; species Cherax destructor. The sequence continues at coordinate 61,694 of WNWK01000425.1, read as the reverse complement.
TGGTGGTGATGTGTTCAGTCCCTCAGCCTGGTGGTGATGTGTTCAGTCCCTCAGCCTCGTGGTGATGTGTTCAGTCCCTCAGCCTGGTGGTGATGTGTTCAGTCCATCAATCTTGATAAAAGTTCAGCATATGCGTAAAAAGGGGTTTATTTACTGCTGTCTATGATATTTCTGTGTATATACTTCCGCTTGTTTTGCGAGGTGCATTGAGATATCGGGTGTGTTGAGTGTGTTGAGAGAGTGTGTTGAGAGTGTCGAGAACTGAGTCCGGAGAGGGGATGTGACTGTGACTGGTGACCCAGTTTTCAATTTTCGTGAGTGTTGAGGTGCGGCTGGGTCTGGCGGGTGTGGATGTTTTCCCAGTTGTCTGAATATTTGCGTGGCCTCCTTGGGTCAGAGATGTATCTGTTGTTGTATCGGAAGTGTTTTGTTTTTTGGGTTTCTAGTGATAGTCTGGATGAATGACTAGAATTTCTTGGGATCCCTAATTCAGTGTATGTCTGCGGTGTGTATGAGGGATAGCCAGTGAGTGTTGTGATCCTCCAGGCTGGGTATGATGTAGTTTTACAGAATGGATAGATCCCTCAGTATGTGGCTGATCAAGAGTTGGTTAGAGTAAAACAATGAGGTTAGAGGAAGAGACAATTCGTCCTATCGGACGGGCAGAAAGAATAGTGAATCTTGCACAATAGTGTCTTTTGGACGCTGCTTTGTCAGCAGTTTGTGTGGTAGTGTGTTGTATGTATGTGAGTTGTGTCTTTGTGATGAGTCTGTTGTCGTAGTTGTGTTTGAGGTTAGTAATATCTAGGTATTGTTTGAAGGAATCACATTCTGCCTGTATGAGGATGGGGTGGAAGAGATGTGTTATGGTTATATGATAAGAGCCAGAGAGGGGACGAGGTGATGTGCAGTAGAGGAGGTTGTTGCTGTGCTGGTTATGATCTTCTCAGGTTTGCTCTTGTCTCATTGTGCGCATCAGGAGTTGAAGTGGGGACCAAAGTGTGAGGTGTTTTTATGTGAAAAGATGTGAGTGCCGTGTTTACCTGGAGGTTGTTCCGGAAGTCAAGGTCCTCGCGGCCCAATTGATGTCAAGGCCTCCAGTTGGATCAAAGCCTGATCAGACAGGCTGTTACTGCTGACCGCACGCAATCTAACGTACGAACCACAGCCCGGCTGATTGGGCACTGACTTTATGTATCCATCCAGTTTCCTCTTGAAGGTTAGTGTAGGTGTGGTGAAGGGCAGTGTGTTTAGCGTTGAGATCTGAGAGAAATGGACTGGTATGCTGGTGTGTTTAAAGAGCAGTGTGAGGGAGTTGATGTTAATGTTTGTGTGGATGTGTGTATGTAGTTTAGATGATGAGACCATGAAGAGGGGAGAGTTTGATAGCCATGCTGCGGGGGAAAGAGAAAGGGAGAGTTAGGAATTTGTGTGTAAGGGAGCAGCTGTTCACTAAAATAGCTACGCCATTGTAGGGAGCAGCAGGAGATTGGCGAGCAGTGTAGTGGAAGTGATGATTCAGTGAGTGTTCTTCACAATATTCAACATTTGACTCATTGAACTCAGTTTGGATGAATCGCTACTATGAACAACGTGAGGATTGATGTCATTTTCCGTCCTCTCTCCACTAACATTCTCAGAATCAGCAGCGCCTCTGCTACTGACTCTGACCTTCTATAACAGGGAATCCGAGCCCAGTATTTCTGTCTACTTTACCTCCTTGTTTGTGGCAAACTTTACTCCTGCCTCGCAATGCTTTAAGAGCAACGAATAAGGACATGAGAAGTACCATGCCCTAATTCGTTCCCTTCTAATTCAGAGAATAATTCAACGTTTGACTAACCTATTGGCATGACCTACTTCCACTAACGAATTTTATCCACCAGTGACGCCACCTCCAACTGCTTCACCTCTCATCCCCAGTATATAATCCCTTCCTCTGTGCATATACTTTACTTTTCGTGCATATACTTTACTTTTATCAAGACTGATAGATTGAACACATTACCTCTAAGATATGGGACTACTGGTGTCTCCTACTGGAGACACCAGTGTCCACCCTTCACAAGGTGAGAAAATTTGGGAATGACCTAAATAACACTATATGCAGGTCACCTACCCATGCTAATAGTGTAGCGAATGTTGCCCAAGACACATTAAACAAGGCATGAAAATCTGAAGCCGATCCAATGAGGCGTTCTCGAGTAATAAATGAAAATTTGTGAGAAAGTTTCAAAAAAAGGAAATAAAACAATCACCTCAACAAACCATCAACTCAACAAACCATCAACTCAACAAATCATCAACTCAACAAACCATCAACTCAACAAACCATCAACTCAACAAACCATCAACTCAACAAACCATCAACTCAACAAACCATCAACTCAACAAACCATCAACTCAACAAACCATCAACTCAACAAACCATCAACTCAACAAACAATCAACTCCACAAACCATCAACTCAACAAACCATCAACTCAACAAACCATCAACTCAACAAACCATCAACTCAACAAACTATCAACACAACAAGCCTGAACATTTAATGGCTCTCGAAGCCCCATTAAAATAATCGTAAAACAGGACTGTAAAAAATTTAATCTGATATGTGATAAAATGTAAATATTTTTTTTATCTGGCACAACGAAGGCATACATTACTAATTTCTATTTTTCAGGCAGCCGGTCATGGATTTATTACACATAATTTGTTTTATTTGTGAAATTTTATTTGCCTTATTGTTTTAGTTGTAGATCAATAAAACCAAATGATATTCTATTCACGGAATATCTGAATAATGTGAGAACGAGCGAAGCAGCACAGTGTAAATGGCTCTTTTGGAAAAAGGCAAATGTACTCCCAGTTCAGAAAAAAATGGAAGAGCAGGGAGGAAATAGGCAACAACACACCAGTTAATCACTGGCAAGATTCTTGAGACAATAACTTACTTCAATTCTCTTCTTTGTGACCGTCAAAATGGGTTCAGGAAATGTCGCTCTGCTGCTGATTTGTTAAATCTCTCAACTTCTTCAATGTTTTGATTCTAATTCTTCCACATGTTCTCGAGGTCCTCCACTCTTACCCACTGAATTAAGTGTACCAGTGGTTCTACTGCTTGGTGCTACGGGGCAGTTGGACGCCAGAGGTCCACCAGGACGTGGTCCACAGACAGAGGGTCCACCAGGACACGTGATCACCAGACAATGGTCCACCAGGACACCGAGGAGAGAGGCAGACAGACAGAACAGAGAGACAGACAGACAGATGAGCACAGGACACGAGAGAGAGACAGAGACAGACAGACAGACAGACAGACAGAACAGAGAGCTAAGTGCTTCACGTGATTTATTTTTTAAATGACTGTAAGTGTCGAGGGGCCAATCATTGTTCCTTCTCGGGTCTTCGTTTTTTATGTAATTTGGCGACGAATACTGGACGATCAATTTAAGACGCGGTGTGTTAGGTGTATAAATGGTGAGTCACTTTGGTTTCCGGTGCTGTGTGCTCGAAATTTCTAGCTGGCAATTTGATAATTGTGATAGTTTTGTTGCTCACAGGTAGACATTGTATTAAGACTGAAGGAGCCACTCGTGGCGAAAAGTTTCCTCTAATAATATCCTGAACTGCACATAAGTGACTTTTCCCACACATTGTTTGGTACGTTTAAGGTCCTTTCTTATAGACGCTCTCTGATCCTTTTCTTTTCGTGTTTCAGTTAATTCGTTGCCAAATATTTTGCACTCATTTTCGAGATTACTATATTAAAAATCCATTAATTTTGAACCTGTCAACATTGAATCTCTAGAAGATAAATGGTGTAAAATAATACCAGCACGGTGGAAACGAGAGGCAAATGAAGTATAATGTGATTCTTTATTGAATACATATCGACCACACTGTGTGTTTTATCAAGTCACAAATAGATCTGTTTGTAACTTGATAAAGACCACTGTCTGGGCGAGATGTAGTCAATAAAGGATGCAATTAAACTGCAATAGTGTCTATTTTTCCATTGAATCTTATTTTCCACGTTTTCCTTTTTAAGATTACTATATAAAAAAAATCCATTGCTTTTGAGCCTGACAACACTGAATTTCATCTTCCACGATCAAACCACTGAGCCAAGCTGTCCAGGTCACTCTGAATATTCAAACATTCCTCTCACCACGCTGGCCTTTTCTCTCATTTTGTCACCCAAATTTTTCTCACTTTAAATACTTTGCCTGAAATCAAGACGTTTTATGAGCCTTTTAAGAACTCAGAACCCACTACCTGAGGAACTTTACTTTCACGTCTAGCCTTTTAAGTCACCTCAATACTAATACTTGTAGAACTCTACTTTCAGGTTTAGCCTTTTAAGACACCTCAGTCAGTACTAATACCTGAGGAATCCTACGTTTATGTCCAGCCTTTTAAGACACCTCAGTACTAATACCTGAGGAACCCCACGTTTATGTCCAGCCTTTTAAGACACCTCAGTACTAGTACCTGAGGAACCCCACGTTTATGTCCAGTCCTTTAAGACACCTCAGTTCTAGTACCTGAGGAACCCAACGTTTATGTCCAGTCTTTTAAGACACCTCAGTACTAGTACCTGAGGAACCCCACGTTTATGTTCAGTCCTTTAAGACACCTCAGTACTAGTACCTGAGGAACCCCACGTTTATGTCCAGCCTTTTAAGACACCTCAGTACTAGTACCTGAGGAACCCCACGTTTATGTCTAGCCTTTTAAGACACCTCAGTACTAGTACCTGAGGAACCCCACGTTTATGTCTAGCCTTTTAAGACACCTCAGTACTAGTACCTGAGGAACCCCACGTTTATGTCTAGCCTTTTAAGACACCTCGTCTATACTAACACGTTTTTCACTTTGTGTATAGTCTAGCCAGTCTTTAAGATCAGTCTGTACCTCCAGTTTTCTAGCTAACCCCTGTACCTGGAACCCCACGTTTATGTCCAGCCTTTTAAGACACCTCGCCCTTCACTACCAATCGTTGTTTCATTTTTGTGATCGAGTCATTAATGCAGTCTTGAAATTTGTCTCTTATTCAACGCAACTTCACTTTGTCCAGAAGATTGTCGATGGAGTGCCTAGTCAAATGCGGTTTGAAAATCTAGATATAATATATCGGTTGGCACTTTTTAGCCCCTGTTTTTGTACGTATTATTAGTAAAAATAAGCAGTTTAATCAGGCATGATCTTCTGCCAAGAAATCAATGTTGACTTCTGGTTACAAAGCTAAAAAAAAAATTACCATTTTGTTGCTAATGAGAATTTCCATTCCTTTATCTAAAATTTATATTATTCCGGAGATAAATGATATCAAATACCAACATGGCATCAAATACCAACAACGTTTCGTCCACATGGCGAACTTTATCAAGCCCACTGTGTGGGCGAAACGTAGTCAATAAAGAATCGTATTATACTTCATTTGTTTCTATTTTACCATTTATGTTATGTTTTTGGGACGACATTTGATGGCACAGGTGTTGCCAGCCTTTTATTGAATATTTGGAAAACATTTGATGGTTTAATATTTGGGAAACATTTGCTGGTTTAATATTTGGGTGTTAGTGGACTGGTGTGGGTTGCATCCTGGGACAAAATTGACCTAATTCGTCCTAAATGCTGTACATAACAAGGGGTTTTCTATATAGTAGTATGTCATTGATGTCAGCTATGGTCTGTTTACCTAGTACATGTACTTGGAGAAATAAAGATTATTATTATTTTGATCATTGAGCTACAGTTCGTCACGGCCACGTTGGCGGGAGATTCAACTGTTAAAACTTGCACTTGTGGTCACAGTGGTGGCCCGTTCTAACCTTCCTATGGTGTATAAATATCCCTAGTTGGGTGAATCGTATTGCAGACAGATGGCCCGGTGGTTTATGCACTGGCACGGAGTTTTACCACTCACTGGCCATGGGTTCTAATCCCACCCTTACCCTGGTTTGTTTGTCATTGTGTTATTAAGATTTTATCATATTATGCTTCTCCCTGGTGTCGTGGCTGCAAATTTTGTTAATGATGAAGCTGTCAGATTCAAGTCCAAATACAAATTATGGAGCCTGGGAATGACGTGTCATGTTCAGCGATACATACAAAACTTTGTTGTATATTGGCGTTATTTTATCTGTTAGTTATTCTTCCGTTATTATTATTTTTTTTTATGTCTGACATATTTGAAAATTCTTTTGGATTATCTTTGTGTTGTCTTTATTTCGACATTCAAATTCCTGTTTATCATTTCTGACCTTTTTTTGCTTTCACTTGTAACAGTAAAGTCTTCAAGGTTACCTAACAATTTCGGATTCCTAAATAATTAATATTTTACCTATAATATCAGCTATCTCATTTTTCCATTCATCTTGACTTTATTTCATCTTGTCCACCTTTCTTGGTATGCTATTCTGTTTTTAATATTTATAATTTTTACCTCGTATATATTCCACAGTCGCGCTACAGCTCACGTTATATACTATATCTCAGTGTATTTTATCAAAGTTTGCCGCTCTGTACATGAGAACCATCATATTTTTGTTTAGAATCTAATAATTTAGTCAATGCTTCATAGTTTCTTATCTTACATGATTAGATAAGGTCACAATAAGTGGTCACAACGAGATCTAGTAAATTGTTGACACGAGACCTCGATGTGACGTTGTAAGTTATAAAGTGACTTCAGTGATGTCAAGTCTGGTAGCTTCCTGGTCCCTTGATACGTTGTTTCAGTTAATATTAGCAGCATTCAAGACGCCAGTTATCTGTGTTAATATTGCATGAACGCTTTCATGCAAACGGCGTTATTTTCTTGGCTTTGTTTGGTGGGACAGTAAACACTAGTACACTGAGTGCAGTGTTTCTTGTTCTACTTCTTGTGAATTTTAATACGTAAGGAGTAATAGGTAGTGATCCATTTTCTTTTTTTTCTCTCTCTTGTTCTTAGACTACCTCCACCACTACTACTACCACTACTACTACTACTAATACTACTACTACCACCACCACTACTACTACTAATAATAATAATAAAAATAATACCACCACTAATACTAATACTACCACTACTACTATTATTAATACTACCCCTACTACTATTACTACTACTGATTCTACTACTATTACTACTGATTATACTACTATTACTACTACTGCTAATACTACTACTACTATTACTACTACTACTAATACTACCACCCCTACTACTAATAATAATAATTCTAACACTACTACTACTACTACTACCACCACCAACGTCCACTACCTCTACCACTACTGTCGCTACATTTACAATTATACTACTACATCCTCTCGTTCTACTGCTCCTGGCCCCTCGCGCTCCTTATACATGTTCTAGCTCCCTACCCTTCGTACTTCTGTGTGACTATTTAATGGTCAAGTCGGACAGAAACGTCGTCATATGAGCGGTTTATTTGAGCATTGTATATACTCGTATACTTCTTCATTATACGTTTAAATTTGAGTTTGTTGACGTTCGTTGCTAACATACAGGATCACTTCATTATATGTTTCATTAATGTAAACTGAAAATATAGAATAACAGACGAAAATGTTTCTGAAAATGGAATATAATACCAACAAGTTGATACGTACGACACATGTACAACACTTGGGTATTTCTATTGTTGATTACTTATCCAAGATTGATGGACTGATCACATCATTTTTACCTGGTCAATACTCCTGCTGCCTTCAATCCATTCTCTCTATTTGACTGAAGAAGCCTGCAGCGTAGGCGAAACGTTTCAACAATAACATCTAACTGTTGTACGTGTGTCATCAAAATTACTCCTGCCGTCAGATACTGGTATTGTTTAAGCCGATATTTACTAACAGCAACAATATCGGAGAACTTTGGATGATTGTATATGTATTAATCGTGGCCTTTTTTTTGGAACATACAATGATCATTAACATGAAAAATTTCATATCCAACTGAACTGCTCAGGGGTGGAGGGGTGAGCCAGCGGAAGGCCTTGGTCAGATTACTGAAAGCTCCAGCTGTGGGTCATCATATGACTAAGACCCGCGTCAGGAAAGACTTGTCCTGTTTCCTGACAAACTTACCTAACCTTACTCAGTACTTAGTTTATATCAGTCTCACTGATTTTCTGATATAATCCAGTCATATTAGTCAGTCATAGTAGAAGAAAATCTCTTATAAAAAGATGAATTTTTCAATATTTACTCTTGAAAACGGTAGAAATAAAGGTGGAAAGAGATCCCCTCCGATCCACTGCACCAATCTTCTTTTTATCGTCCCAAGCCCCTCTCACTTCCTGAGTTGGGGACTTTTTATCGTCCCAAGCCCCTCTCACTTCCTGAGCTGGGGACTTTTTACTTGTTTTTTACGGTTATTTGGAAAACGAAGCATCTGACAATAAAAGTTTATAAAGAAAGAAAAAATGGAATATAAATTTGGAACACTATTACTTCTATGCATGTTCGCTGTGTGTGCAATAGTTTTTGCGTAAGAAACACCGGATGTTGAGGCGAGTCTGAGAATTATGCATGATTTCTTACTACATGATTTTAGCACAGTTATCATTATTTTTTAATTCACATATTTAATATATATATATGAAATGTACATAAAAATCTAAATTATTATTTCAGATTTCTTCTTTTCATTTTCTTTTTAATTTTTCCAGACTTCATTTTTTAGCTAAAATATGTCGATTATAACACTTTAATTTTTTTTAATATTTTATACAAGGATAAAATTTTTAGTAAGAATGCATAGAGCTGAGGTTGTAGAGCTGAGGTTGTAGAGCTGAGATTGTAGAGCTGAGGTTGTAGAGCTGAGGTTGTAGATCGGGAAATTCTCTATTTGAAGAGGTAAAAATTTATTTTAATTCATTTTCTAAAAAAAATGATTTTTTTTGTTCAGGTGTCACTGAAAAAGTGAGATAATTGATACTAGTTTTTGAAAATGGCATCATCAAGAAATTTTTCTGTTGCTAAAAAAGACTTTAGTTGAGGGAGAAAGTGTGAGTGTTAAAGCCGGTGGAACTTCAGACGTGTGAGTAAAAATCCAATAGACGATAATTTTGACTTGCTAAAAAAAATACTGCTAGGAATATAAGAAAATCAAAAGGCCTAAAACAGAAGAACAATTTTAAGAAGTGGTGGAAAACTAACACTACAATTAGAAAAAAAAAACTTTTTTATATTTGTATTTCTACAAGTACATGAATACAATTTATACAGACCATAGCTGACATCAGTGACGTACTATATAGAAAGTCTTTGGTTATGCAGAGCATTTCGGCTAACTTAGATTAATTTTGGTCCTTTGGATGCGACCCTGCATCAGTGGGCTAACACCTACTACTACTGCTAGGAGAACCCGCACCGGGTATTGAACCACGGACCTCAATATGCGAGCTGAGTGCGCTACCAACCCAGCTACGGTACACCTGTGGATAGTAATAAAGGTAGAATTACCCACAATATGTTAGGTAAATGGACACAATGTATGTACAACTAATGTGACATTGCGGACACGTTTCGCTCTCCGGGAGCTTTGTCGAGCCTTTCATAAGGCTCCTGGAAAGCGAAACGTTGCCACAATAAAATGTCACATTAGTTGCACATGTTTCCTTTTACCTAACAACATGTGGATAAACATGTGTGAAGTTCCTACCCTGATCAGGAGGAATAAAACACTGCAAGATCACAACAAGTCTTGTTGCAGAAGCAACACGTTATCATGGCACATTTTACTACTAATATAGCGTGTAGCCGACCATCAACTTTTAAGCGAAGACCACCACAAGATCAGCACATCGTCGCTGGTACACTCCAGAGGCTGTGCTCGTTCACTACTGACTCTGAGGAATGACAATTTGTAGAGAGAACTATCTAAGAAATGATGCCTCTCTCTACGAGACTTGATAAACAAACTTTACCAGATAGTTCATCAGTAACTTAGAAAACGCTGAAAAGCTAAATTTTTCTCAACACACACGGAGATGGAGTCATGTTTGCAAAGATGACATAGAGACTAACAGTTGTTTGGTTACGTGTCTCTGAACGTAAAGATTTTAATAGCTGGTACATACAGCAGGAGAAAAATGAAATAGATGAGCGATTAAGAGTCGTTCAAAATGCAGCAGCTATAGTTCAAGGGAATATTATAACTATGCAACTACAACAATTAACACTATAAGTGTCAGGGACCCAAGACTGTTCAACTGCCTCCCAGCATACAAGAGGACGGTGGACAGTACCTAATGTCAGTACCTGAGCAGCCGGGGTTGTGGTTCGTACGTCGGGCCTGATCAACAGCCTGGTTGATCAGGCCCTGATCCACCGGGAGGTCTGATCATGGATCGGGCCGCGGGGGCGTTAACCCCCGGAACACTCTCCAGGGAGACTCCAGGTATTACCCAGATGTTATAGACTTTATGAAAGATGCTGAGGTTGTGGCTAATTACATATTACATACTCTCAATGGTCCAGTTATTCTAACTGAAAGTCAGGAAAACATAAGATACAGTGTACAACAGTCACCTCCTCCATAATAGCTGCAACAAGACCTCCATCATTTCAATTTTCCACATTACTTGGCTTCTCGGTGTGTTTATTTCATAAAGTCGCTTCTAAAAGCAATGACAATTTAGCGTAAAATTTGGCATTTTGGGCACCTTATGTTGTTGTCGCATTGCTTGAGGCAGGTCCTGTAAAATCCGGAAACCTGATTTGGACCAAGATTATTTCAATATGTGTTCGTCAATGCAGATTTTAATATAAATACCTTAACTGGAAAAGGAAAATTTCTCTCAGTGGGTGGAATAAAATGCATAACTCCAGAAAAAGAATGCGACCAATCAAGAAATATCGAAACTGCTCACTGTATACAAAGATAAAGCTTGTAGATGTGTTACAGTACCATCAACACAGACACTTCTGTGAATGAAGGGAAAATTTTTGCGAACCCAACCCACCTTTTCCATCATGGCAATGTGTGATGGAAGCCATAAGAGGAACTGTGTCGTATGACCAAACAACACTTCCTGCATCACCTGGCACTAGTCTGCCACCAAACAGCACTTCCTGCATCACCTGGCACTAGTCTGCCAACAAGCAACACTTCCTGCATCACCTGGCACTAGTCTGCCAACAAACAACACTTCCTGCATCACCTGGCACTAGTCTGCCAACAAGCAACACTTCCTGCATCACCTGGCACTAGTCTGCCACCAAACAACACTTCCTGCATCACCTGGCACTAGTCTGCCACCAAAAGACTACAACACAGTACAAACTGCATTAAAAATTTCTACTGAAGAAACAAAAATGAATGTTACCAAGTGACCAAAAATGAATGTTACCAAGTGACATGCTTATGTAAACTAAGGATATTGTGTCTTCAAGTCAAGACAATCAAGAAGGTGAACGTTCAGTCATAGTATGAGGCTGGGAGAGTTATCTCAGACCAACTGGCTGTATCATGGGCGACAGTGGTATTTCAGAACCATGGTGTACGGTATTTGCTTGGTCATCAGTACCTCGCATACTTACAAGTTACGTCTATGCAAGAGCTATGTGAGCACATCTGATAAGTCACTGTGCTTTCACAATACTAATCTTTCCTGACACTCCTCTTGATACCTTAACAAACAACATGTACAACAAATTCTCATGAGATTCAACGAGTTTCCTCCAACATTCATCTCAGTGGGAACAATTATGTTGTGAAGATGATATTCGTATACAATATCGTTTCAGATCACGAAGCTGATCTCCAGGCTGAGGGACTGACCACTTCAAATACTTTTTCTCCAAGGTTGATGGACTGATTACATCATCTTATTTCACTACACGTTCTCCCTCTGTATTTGACTGAAGAAGCCTACTGTATAGGCGAAACGTTTCTTCAGTGAAGATACCAAACCGTTGCATATGTGTCTTAGTCTTCAACTTATCGATATTTTATACAATTTTCAACGCAGAGCAAAATAATTTTAATCACTAATTTTTCAGCACGCCAGGTGTGAGCCACAGTGAGAGTCTGGCTCTGGCCAGGTGTGAGCCACAGTGAGAGTCTGGCTCTGGCCAGGTGTGAACCACAGTGAGAGTCTGGCTCTGGCCAGGTGTGAGCCGCAGTGAGAGTCTGGCTCTGGCCAGGTGGGAGCCGCAGTGAGAGTCTGGCTCTGGCCAGGTGGGAGCCGCAGTGAGAGTCTGGCTCTGACCAGGTTAGCAAACATAACATCACTTCACCCGACGACAAGCTCTTATCCAACTGAAGGACGTTTAAAACTGAGAGCGAATCAGAATTACCCGAACCATGGGCAGTTTCTCTGCTCTAACTAGCGGTCTGGTTGGTATAGGAGGAGTGCAAAACGGGGCTTCCTGATAAAGGCAGAATAAATTATAAAGTGACGAATTAGACACTTGAGCAGTATCTGGGTATCATTATTCTTTAGACGTATCGCCAACCAGTGGCTTTATCGATACAACTTAGAAGACTGGAGAGGTAGATGAGGCAATCAAGCTCTTTACAATCCTGCTCCTCCTCCTCTCTACACCTAAAACTATTCCTTTCATTTAACTCTTAATTTCTGCCCTGCCCTCTGCAGGGGTGGAACTTAAAAACGTCCTTTTTACCCAGCAAAATTTGATGTCTTCCCCTTTCCAATCGATTGTATTGTGAGAAGCAGTACGACAGCAAACCAGCCTGACGTTTGGCTGCCACCTACATGAATGTCCTTGCCTCCCGAACCAAGACCAGTACCTCCATTGCTCTAACACGAACTTGCAGATCAGCACGGCTCAGCAATCACTCCATCTATCATGCCAACCAACGCTATGAAGCTGGGTTTAGCCCTGGCTCTTTACCTCACCCTATTACAACATCCTCTCACCTACTATTCTTCCTCTTTCCAAATCTCCTTTCACCCATATGGGTCTTACCTGTGAGTAATGATTCGATTCGATTGTTAACAGAGGCTCTCTCAAAGTTAAGATTTTATATTTTCTTTACCACCTGAGAGGGGCCAATAAACCTTTCTTTGTAATGTGTCCAGTTGCAGGTTTTTTTGAACCAAAACTTTCTCTCTAATGCCAAAGAAACTGGGTTAGATATCTTTGCATACCTTGTTTTATGGTCCTGGGCTTTCATAAGGTTATTCTTTGCTTGACTATCTAGGTGTAGTGTTGCCTTGTAAGTGTATGGATCATTATAGAGCCACATCCCAATCAGCTGTCTGTGAGCACTTGCAGAAGTCTTCTTGTGTTATGGCCAAACATCAGCTCGAAGGGACACTCACTACCCAGTAGACTCCTGCACGTGTAGCATGTGTAGGACTGACCGAGACAAAACATTATTTACAAGAGTCGCATAACTGTAGCCGTGTAGTGGGGCTGAGAGAACAACACACTCAGGAGGATGGAAGAGATCCAAGTTCTTCTTGGCTCCTTCTCTTCACAGTCTCTTTCTCTTTAAACTCATCTGAGCATAAATTTGACCAGATAAACAACTCTTTACATATTCTTTCATTTTGTGATTTGGATTTTGTTTAACGTAAACGCAAATAAACTCCAAAATATTGAAAGCCTTCCAAACCATACCACGGGCGGGGTTAGAACCCGTGGTATGGTTTGTTTGCAATCTTGTCATTACGATTTCGTGTATCATAGCAAACCTTATTTACTTATTATTCCTGTTGAACAGAGACTATATAACATTACAGACTAGAGAAACATCTATTTGTAATATTTTCTCTTAGTACTGTAAGATGGAAGTCACCATCTGGCTCGCCTCCAGGAGGACAAAATATGTATGCCAAGACTATTACGAAGTATTTTCAGTAGGTCTACATCTGTGGGTAATAGCAGATGAGGTGGTGGATGACCTGCACTCAGCCACCCAGCAGAAGAGGTTGTGGATGACCTGCACTCAGCCACCCAGCAGAAGAGGTTGTGGATGACCTGCACTCAGCCACCCAGCAGGAGAGGTGGTGGATGACCTGCACTCAGCCACCCAGCGGGAGAGGTGATGCAATGTGGTGGATGACCTGCACTCAGCCACCCAGAAGATGAGGTGGTGGATGACCTGCACTCAGCCACCCAGCAGAAGAGGTTGTGGATGACCTGCACTCAGCTACCCAGCAGGAGAGGTGGTACAATGCTCACTGTTCTTTGTTTAGCATATTCCTTGACTCCTAGCAAACATTTATCCTCACATCACTCCGCTTAAAACATTGTTCGGTGTAATTGGCAGCACCTTCCAACGCCTGTAATTGGGGGCAAGAAAATTCTCTTCTCTGTGTACAGAGGATCGAATCAACTTGTCTAAGTTATTATCTTTGCTTCAGTAATTTCCCATCGACCTTTCCGAACACGTAAAGGAATAAGTCGTCCGCAAATGAAACTTACCGTCTTGCTTCAGGAACCAGCTCAAGCAGAATGAAGACTTTCACATCCACAACATTTGATGTTATGTCACCATTGTCTGTCATTACGTGTAGATGAGGTGGTGAATTTGCAATGCTGATCCCAGTCGTTTCTGGCGAGACAAGGCTCCACTCTCGTCTCGTTCAGAGAGGGAGATTACTTCTACCTTTTCCTGTACCCGCTGAGGAAATTGGTACCATTATTTATAATGCCTTGAGTATTATTTATAATGCCATGAGCCACAGCTTTAATTTCTACATATCCATTTTCTTGGTATCTTATTCCATTTAGGCAGAGAAGTTCCCAGTGGCACTAAATAAGAGCTACGACCACTACAGAATTTCTTCTTCTGAAACAATGAAGGTTTGCCTTTAATTTCCTCGAAGCCTTAATTTTAAAACATAAATTCACTGTAATAAACTACACATCGCTGGCCAACTGATACTGATTTTCCTTGTGAATTAACTTTTAACTTTATAACTATAAGATAAACGTTAACATCACTACAATAAGGTAATAACTAACATCATTATAAAAATATTAATTCGGCATTATAAAATAGCTAGTAACATCACCACTTAGACCATATCAATGCTAAATATAATTATTAACATCCACCTTATAGGATAAATATTTAAAAATATACGAAATATACGCTCCAGTAAATCTTTCAACATTAACTCTATAAGATAAAAATCCTCAAGGAATAAGGAGGCGCAATTCGCAGTCAAGTGAGCGCACAACTCGCGCCCAACCACAGTGACATCTACACAAGTGAGCGCACAACTCGTGCTCAACCACAGTGACATCTACACAAGTGAGCGCACAACTCGCGCCCAACCACAGTGACATCTACCGTATTCTACAAATTTATTCTAGATGATATCTACAGGTGCCTCAATCTAGTGCAAAATAATACACTTTGTTGTATGTTAAGAGTATGTTACGTTTTATTCTGCGTATGTGACACCTCCATATATGCTGCCCCCGACCAGGGCGTATGTGACACCCCTATATGCCGACCAGGTATGTGACACCCCTATATGCTGCCCCCGACCAGGGCGTATGTGACACCCCCATATATCCCGCCCAGGCGTAGTGACACCCATATGCTGCCTCCCGACCAGGGCGTATGTGACACCCCCATATATGCTGCCTCCCGACCAGGGCGTATGTGACACCCCCATATATGCTGCCTCCCGACCAGGGCGTATGTGACACCCCCATATATGCTGCCTCCCGAGGTTGAAGAATGAGACACGTATTGAACATATGGGAATCTTTATTGAGGAAACGTTTGGCCACACAGTGGCTTCATCAGTCCAGTATAAAGAAGAACGGTGTGAGAAAAGGAGGAGTTCAGTCTCTCAGCCTGGAATCAATGTGTTCAGTCCTCATCTATTCCAGGCTGAGGGACTGATTACCTCAAACTACTCCTCTAATTACACCGTTCTTCTTTGTATTGGACTGATGAAGCCACGGTGTGACGAAACGTTTCCTCAATAAAGATTTCCATATGCTTCATAAATGTCTCATTCTTCAACCTGTCATTTTTCTAAGCCATTTATCACAGGTGCTAGAGGTTTAACGAGTGAGTAGAAGACCCTTCGTTATGCCAGCACATTTGGCTCAACCAGCCAGTGACAAGGAACCTTACCAAAGTTGTGAAGCGATGTGGTACACTTCGTGAATCAAGTACCATTGTCAGACTTACCTCTAAGTCTGGTCGCTACGGTTCTCACCGTCTCTCTTGCTTAAACTTGCCCAATTGCACATGTTGATAAATGGTTCATAGAACCTACAAGTTGATAAATTAGACATGTGCAACACTTACGTGTCTTATGGTATACTATATCCTGTATATTATGTACATACCTGATTACTGTTTGGTGAAGGATATATATGTACTCTGCTGCCTTGGTGTTCATTACTACCTTGGTTATCTTGCTACAGCCAGGTGTGCACGCCACTTCCAGGTGTGCACGCCACTGCCAGGTGTGCACGCCACTACCTGGTCTGCACTCCACTACCAGGTGTGTACGCTCTTGCCAGGTGTGCGCGCTACTACCAGGTGTGCACGTCACTACCAGGTGTGCACGCCACTACCAGGTGAGCACGCCACTACCAGGTGAGCACGCCACTACCAGGTGTGCACGCCACTACCAGGTGTGCACACCACTACCAGGTGTGTACGCTCTTGCCAGGTGTGCGCGCTACTACCAGGTGTGCACGTCACTACCAGGTGTGCACGCCACTACCAGGTGTGCACACCACTACCATATGTGCACGCCACTACCAGGTGTGCACGGCACTACCAGATGTGCACGCCACTACCTGGTGTGCACCCCACTACCAAGTGTGCACGCCACTACGAGTTGTGCACGCCACTTCCATTTATTCACCACCTGAGACTGAAAAAGTATTTCCTAACATTCCTGTGGCTCACCTGTGTCTTTAGTTTCCATCTTTGACCTCGCCTCTATGCCTCTCATTTCGAAAAGTCTGCCCCTATCTGCTCTGTTAAAAATCCTCCAAATATCTTTTACGTCGTAATCATGTCCCTCTATTCCTTCTTTTGTTTAAAGTCATCATGTTCAGTTCCTTTAGTCTCTCTTCATTACTCAATTTCCGCAGCTCTGGGATTAGTCTTGATGCAAACCTTTGGACCTTCCTAATTTTCGTACATTCTTCATGGGGTGAAGGGAGGTGTTGGTGCTGCTGTATACACCATGATGGACCTAACATAGGCCATGTAGTGATCCCGGAAAAAGAGTGTTTATTGGAGTTTCTGAAGGCAGTTCTGTCATTAGCTATCCTCGCATATGTTGCAGATGTTGTTCATTTTGTGTGTACCACTGGCAATATGTTGGGTGTGATCTTTGAGGGATACCTGCAGTTTGTCACCTCTAAAACTGCCGTATCTGGTCGCTTCTCTCATCGCCAATTTTCATGACCTTGCACTTGCTGGGGTTTAATTCTAGTAACCACTTGTTTGATCATTCATGCAGTTTGTCCATGTTTACATATATCATCTCTCTATCTTTTTCTCTATTTTTCTCATTAGTTTTACGTCATTAGCAAACAATGACACACTGACAGGTCATCCACGAATATTTAAGGATAACAAACGTCCTAAAACTGACCCTTGGGGAACCCCACTTGTTACATTTTCCGACCCTGAAACATCTGCGCTAACCATCAGACTCTGTCTCTAACTAGTCAGGTTTACCTTGAACCACTGTAGGACTTTACCTTGTATCCATAAGTACTGTTCTACTGTGAACCGACCTCTAGTGCAGTACAGTGTCAAAAGCTATCCTGTAGTCCAAGAAGAGGCAGTCAACCCATCCTTGTCTCTCTTCCTTAATTTGATTCATTCCGTCGAATTCCTGTAGGTTAGCGAGGCCAGACTTAGTCACTAAATTCATACCAATACTTTGGGCATTATACACGTTGCTGATACTGGCCTATGAATCTGTGCCTCTTGTCTGTCCTCCTGCTTGTACATTGGGATCAATTTTACAGTTTTTTCAGTTCCCTCGTAAATTTTCCATCTCCAGGGATATGTTGTAGATCATTGCTGTGTGTTCTCACAGTTCTGCTTCTTATGCGGCGCGACATGTTGTTAAGGCCCCTTGCATTTGAAGTGTCTAACTCTCTTAGTAGTTTCATTACTTCCTCCTTTGATACGCGAGTTCTATTCACTATGTGCTGATTAGCTCTTTCATCCTGCATTTTGACACCTCCCCATTTCCTCAGTGAATGCCTCCTGAAACCTTTTGCTTAATTCCTCTCTCATCACTCTTATTCCTTGGTCTTTTACAGTCATCTTCTTTATGTGCCCCTCCAGTAATTTGGGCTCTCATTGGGTTTTTGCTGGTGTGTGTGTGTGTGTGTGTGTGTGTGTGTGTGTGTGTGTTTATGTATGTATGTGTGTTTATGTGTACATGTGTGTGTGTGTCTTCGATGTACGAATGTGTATGTGTGTGTGTGTACTCACCTAGTTGTACTAACCTAGTTGTGATTGCAGGGGTCGATTCACAGCTCATGGCCCCACCTCTTCGCTTGTCACTACTAAGTCACTCTTCCTGATCCAGGAGGTTTATCATACCTCTTCTTAAAGCTTTGTATGGATCCTGCCTCCACTACATCACTTCCTAGACTTTTCCACTTTCCTGACAACTCTGTGACTGAAGAAATACTTCCTATCATCCCTGAAATTCATCTGAGTTTTCAACTTCCAATTGTTACCCCTTGTTGCTATGTCCCATCTCTGTAACATCCTGTCTCTGTCCACCTTGTCAATTCCTCTCAGTATTTTATATGTCGTTATCATATCCCCCCTATCTCTCCCTGTCCTCCAGTGTCCTCAGGTCGATTTCCCTTAACCTCTCCTCGTAGGACATGCCTCATAGCTCCAGGACTAGTCTTGTTGCAAACCTTTGCACTTTCTCTAATTTCGTTACATGCTTGACTAGGTGTGGGTCCAAACTGGTGCTGCATATATAGGCCTCACTCTCCATTTGTGTTGGTGTACCATACCTTCAGCCTCCTTTCCAAATATGTATTCTGGGAAGTGGGAGAGATTGGTGCAGACTGGGGGTGTGGAAGGCACGGTGGGATATTATGGAAGGCTGGGATATTATGGGATATTATGGGGGCTGTAGAGTGTGGCTTACTTCTGGTTATTGTGTTTGGTTGGATGGGGTGGTAGGGGTTGAGGGGGTTCTGTGATCTTTTATGTTTGGTGTTCCCCTTAAGGTTGAGCTTTTCTGTCTGCCGATGGCTGCTATGTCACTCTTTCATTCCACTAGTGTCTTATTACCCTCACTCTCAGTTCCAGTTCTTTCCGTGTTCTGTCACTTTCGAGGTACACTTGCTGATATTCCTGGGAGTCCTTTATAAATGGTTTCTGTTGTAGGATCCTGCTCCGTACCAATTCTGTCTTGAATGTCAATTTGATTAGGCGATTTTTTCACTTGAATACCCCCAATTCTGTGAAAATGTGTTAGTTGGCATATGTCCTTTCCAGTTACTATGATGCTCTCTATTTCTCTTTTCTTCCAGTGTCTTCTTTCAACATAGGTCGTCTCTTCTCCTCCTGAAGCCATTGAATAATTATTGACCTCTCTCTCTCTTCTTATAATTTCTCTTTCCTCCATATCTCTCAATCCAATTTAAGCATTTCCTTCGTTGTTTCCCTTATCTCTCGGACATCTCGGTGGCCTGATATTACTTCTGCAATGGACTTCTTAGTTCCCGTTTCCATCACCTTGCTTCTTTCGGTCCTCATTATATCCTGCTTCAGCACTTCCAGTTCTTCTGCCAGGCACGGTATCTTTGCCTCACTAGCTACACCTCATAACTCCCACTTCTTGTACTCTGCAGATATCTTCTCCACCATTGTACTGCAAAGCTTCTTTAGCCTTTTTTCTCACTTTTGTTCTATTTTGCTCTTGAGCCTTTCTGCCCATTCTTCCTTCTCAGACCAGGGATCCACTTTTCTCTTGACTCTACGTCCAACCTTTTAAGATCACATGCTTTGTTTCATCCTGTTAGGATGCTCTAGCTTCTGCAATCTGTAAACTTTGTGTAGGGGTGTGTGTGTGCATGTGAGTGTTTGTGTGTGTGCGTGTGAGTGTGTGTGTGTATGTGTGTGTTTATATGTGTGTGTATGTGTGTGTCTGTGTGTGTCAGTGTGTCTGTCTGTCTGCCTGTGAGAAGGGGAGGGGGTCACTTTATGTATGCTAGACTATACAGCCTCGTGTACCTAAGACCCGCCACTCAAACACTCTCATTCCTGCTGTCACTTTCTTTAACTATTTTGTATGTTGTAATCATGTCAACTCCAGCTTTTCTGTATCCTAGAGTCGTCAGGTTTAGCTCCCCTAGACTCTCCTCATAGTTCATACCACTCAGATATGGGACTAGTTTCGCTGCAAACCTTTGAACTTTTTCCGGCTTATTTATATGATTTATCAGTCTTGGTCCTCCAAGCTTGTACTCTCTTTCCGGTCTTCTCTGTCCATTCCCAATTTTCATAACTCGAATTTCCTAAGGTTATATCATAATAGGTGTCCAGTAGCTCTGTTGGTAGCTCACTTAGGTCAAACACTGAGTGTCCGTGGTTTGATCCCCGGTAAGGGGTGAAAACATTGGAGGGTGTTTCCTTAAGATACCTGCTGTCCGAGTTCACCTATCAGTAATTAGGTACCTGCTTGTTAGCCGACTGGTGTGCGTCGCATCCTTGGGACAAAATTAACCAAATTTACACGAAATGCTCTACATAACCAGGGACTTTCTATATAGTACGTCACTGATCTCAGCTATGGTCTGTATACACTGTATCATGTATGTACTTGTAGAAAGTATTATTATTATTATTTTATTATTATTATTATATACTTGTCAGCCAACACCTGCAGATGTCCACATCCATTTGTTGTTCTTCCTGGTCTGCTCATGTTTACATTCTTCTGAGCTGTTTTATGTCGTCTGAGAACAGTGACATCTCTGAAATGATTTCTGCCGTCGTGTTTTTCACATACACATGAAACAGTACTGGTCTAAAACTGACCCTTGTGGAACCGTCACATTCGTTCATTCCAACTAGTGTGTTCTCACCTATTTGTGGTTGCAGGTGTCGAGTCACAGCTCCTGGGTGTGTGTGTATGTTATATGTTTGTACTCAACCAGTTTGTGGCTGTAGGGATCGAATCTCAGCTCCTGGCTCTTAAACTGCCACTTTCTGATTTACTGCCTCCTAATTTCATTGGCATTATCATAAATATTTTTAAAACCTCTAATGGAACCTACTTCCACTAGTTCTTCCTTCAGGTAACTCCACGTCCTGGCTACCTCAGGCTAAAGAAAAACTTCCTGACATCTCTGTGACTCATCTAACACGCAATGGGAAGTCTGCTTAGACAAGTATGGACTAACTTATATAGTGAATTTTTGAAGTTAAACTAATGAAGAACGTTTGCGTTAGAGCGCTAGGTGGTACAGATACTAGGTGATGGTCTTTGTGGCTACTTAGTGACCACTTGGTAAGAACCTTGAGTGCTCGTCCATGAACCAAATCTTTAGCTCGCTGGTCGGTCTGCTAGTGATTTCCCTAACTTCAATATAGAGGAATACTGGAGGGACGGGATGCCCTTATGTACTCCCTACAAAAACAAGTCCTTGCTGTTTACATTTAAAATAATATAGAAGACACTTGGAAAGTGTATTTAAACGGCTGTTAATTCCACCTCTTTTCTTCTGTAAATTAAATGTTTTCTTGAAATACAATTTTACGAACTGTAATGTTTTATCCTCAGTTCATTCCCACTATCCTTACCATGTATTACCTACCAAGGTAATGAATGGCCTGTGAGACCTGGTCGTAATGGGAATTAGAGCAAACAAACTCAGCAGTAGACTATAATATATATTTTGCCTTCACCCACTATACAGATATGTACACTATGTACAATATGTACAGCTAGAATAATAAGTGTACACAACGGTGACAGATGGCAAAGCAGAAGCCAGAGAGAGTGCACCGTACTCAACCAGCAGGTAGGCAAGTCTGCCAATGCTTACCACAAGTGAACCACATTGTTTCAGCTTTGGCGGGCTTGCCTGTGATTGGTTAATGAACCAAGGTACTGGTTTAACGACGGGTACCCTATCGATCGTTAAACCCTTAGCACCCGGTTCGCTGGATGGGAGGCAGCCTATATAGGGGTGTGACATACGCCGAATAAATTGTAACATACTATTTGCATGCCACGCCATGCATATCGTCTCCACCAGCTTCAATGTCACACATCAAAGCTTCACTCTGTTATTTCCAAAAGAGATTATTATTCACGCTTACAAAATGATAACTTGAAGTACAGTTTCTAGCTCATCACATATTGCAAATCCAACTTATTGAACAACAATCGCAAGAATTTTTTGCCCAATGTCTCTGGTTACAGGGACCAAGTGAAGCCTAAGAAATCCTTCATATATATTCCATATGAACAGCGTAAAAGTCACAGAAAACTTCGGTCCTATATGTACCCGTGGCAGACCCCGCGTATATTAGGTAACTGTCCAAATGGAACAAGTGAGCCTTCACAGAGACGACAATAAAATACAATGGATGGAACACATGTGCAACAGTTGGGTATCTTTATTGTAGAAACGTTTCTCTAGCCAGTGGCTTCTTCAGTCCAATACAGAGAATGGTAGAAGTTGAGGAGGAGTTTAAGGTAACCAGTCTGTGTGTTCAGTCCATCAATCAAGATTGACGGACTGAAGAATAAAAAAGCTCAACATCGTGACTGCAACAATACACAAATAACCCACACATATGAGAAACGTCGTCATGAGTTTCTCATATATGTGGGTTACATGTGCATTAAGGGACTGATTACCTCAAACACCTTATCTTCCACCATTCATATCTGTATTGGACTGAGGAAGCCACTCTTTGGCGAAACGTTTTCACAGTAAACATACCCAAGTGTTGCACAACTATCTCACTTATCAACTTGTGAGTCTTCTGAACCATTTATCTAGCAATAAAACAAGACAGGAGGAGCGTTGAATACCTGGCAGTCACACACTGGTCCCCTCCACACGGGTTAATGTCCTGCCACATTATGCTTGCTTTAATATTACAGTTTATGTTCCAAGCTCTAATGACAACAAAGCAACTTATTGCGCCTCTCACTACTCACTCAAACATCGCCTTCCAATTCAGGATATTTTAAGAGGCACGTCAGTTCCACTGTCTGTAATAATATAATATTTTCCCCTACAATCTACCTTGTCCATAATTACTATTGCATTTCGTAAGGTGAAGTCTAGGATCTTTCCTTAATTCATGGTTTAACTTAACAAATATTTTAGGACACTTGTGTTGTAGAGATCTGAGCTTTGCTCAGACTCTACAACATTATAGGGGAAAAATAAACATGAAATTAAGAGACAGGGAAACTCATGCGCCTCTTAATTCGCCTCCCCCGTCCTTCTCCCCTCTTCCCGGCCTCGCCGCTACATATTCATTTATTATAATGGTGCCGACATTTAAGTTTCAACTGGGAATACCATACTGTTGTATGTCCCTCTTTATTATTCAAGCTCTTGCTTCATTCTGCTCCCCAACGTTTCCGTAAAAAATCATGTAATCAGTGCACATAATTTTTTGGTGCGTGCACTTAGGGAAGAGCACAGCCGCAGCTGTTGATAAATACAAGCTTAAAATCCCAGTCGCTTATCACCCTCACCATAAAACCTCCTGTCATGTTCCATCTGACGACGTAAAAGTCTGCCAGGAACCCTCATTAGAAGGCGACTGTTCCTGTGATAATCCAGGCAGCTCCTCCTACAACTCCTACTCTAATCTCTGCATTCCGTCCTTCTCATTCTCTTTAACCTTCTCTCTCCTAGCCTTCATTAATTCAACCACTACTACTACTGCCTAAATCAACCACTGCTTCAACCGTCTAATTAAATAATAATAATTAATATTTCTACAAGTACATGATACATCTTATATAGACCATAGCTGACATCAGTGACATACTATATAAAGCCCCTGGTTATGAGGACTATTTCGGAGAACTTAAGTTAATTTTGTCCCCCAGGATGTGACCCACACCAGTCGACTAACACCCGGGTACCTACTTACTGCTAGGTGAAGAGGGACAGCAGGTGTCGTAAGGAAACACGCCCAATGGTTCCAAGCGTACCAATGATCGAACCACGGACCTCAGTGTGTGAGCTGAGTGCGATACCAACCCAGCAATCACAGTCTAATTCAACCACTGCTTCCACCGCTTAATTCAACCACTGCTTCCACCGCTTAATCCAACCATTGCTTCCACCGCTTTATTGAACCATTGCTTCCCCCTCTTAATTGAACCATTGTTCCCCCGCTTAATTGAACCATTGCTTCCCCCGCTTAATTCAGTCATTGCCTCCACCGCTTAATTCAACCATTGGACTAATCCCCTGCCTTAATTACAACTGAACATTGCTGTTGTCCACTGACACTGAATCAATGTGGAACTAATCCTGTGTGGAACTGAATCTACTTTTTATAATCCGTCTTCAGTAATTACTCAGGGAAGAATATGTTGGCTGCCCCGTTGGAACTGAATCATCTGTTGGAACTGAATCACTGTGGAACTGAATTCTGTGGACGAATCACAGCATTTATGTCTTGTGGAATGAATCACTGTGGAACTGAATCACTGTGTGGAACTGAATCACTGTTGGACTGAATCACTGTGTGGAACTGAATCACCTGTGTGGAACTGAATCACCTGTGTGAACTGAATCACCTGTGTGGAACTGAATCATCTGTGTGGAACTGAATCACCTGTGTGGAACTGAATCACCTGTGTGGAACTGAATCACCTGTGTGGAACTGAATCACCTGTGTGGAACTGAATCACATGTGTGGAACTGAATCACATGTGTGGAACTGAATCACATGTGTGGAACTGAATCACATGTGTGGAACTGAATCACATGTGTGGAACTGAATCACATGTGTGGAACTGAATCATATCACTTGTGTATTGTTTTAGTTGTGGTTGCAGCGGTCGAGTCACAGCTCATGTACCGCCTCTTCACTGGTCGCTACTTAGGTCACTTTCCTACTCCATGAGCTTAATCATACCTCTTCTTAAAGCTATGTATTGATCCTGCCTCCACTTCATCACTTCCCAGACTATTCCACTTCCTGACAACTCTGTGACTGAAAAAAATACTTCCTAACATCCCTGTGATTCATCTGAGGCTTCAACTTAGAACTGTGACCCCTTGTTGCTGTGTCCCATCTCAGGAACATCCTGTCTCTGTCCACCTTGTCAATTCCTCACAGTATTTTTATGTCGTTATCATATCCCCTCTGTCCCTCTGTCCTCGTCAGTTTCACTTGTGGGGTAATTTTTCACTTGTGTGGTAATGTTTCACTTGTGTGGTAATGTTTCACTTGTGTGGTAATTTTTCACTTGTGTGGTAATGTTTCACTTGTGTGGTAATGTTTCACTTGTGTGGTAATATTTCACTTGTGTGGTAATGTTTCACTTGTGTGGTAATGTTTCACTTGTGTGGTAATGTTTCACTTGTGTGGTAATGTTTCACTTGTGTGGTAATGTTTCACTTGTGTGGTAATGTTTCACTTGTGTGGTAATGTTTCACTTGTGTGGTAATGTTTCACTTGTGGCAATGTTTCACTTGTGAGGTAATGTTTCACTTGTGTGTAATGTTTCACTTGTGTGGTAATGTTTCACTTGTGTGGTAATGTTTCACTTGTGTGGTAATGTTTCACTTGTGTGGTAATGTTTCACTTGTGAGGTAATGTTTCACTTGTGTGGTAATGTTTCACTTGTGTGGTAATGTTTCACTTGTGTGGTAATGTTTCACTTGTGAGGTAATGTTTCACTTGTGAGGTAATGTTTCACTTGTGTGGTAATGTTTCACTTGTGTGGTAATGTTTCACTTGTGTGGTAATGTTTCACTTGTGAGGTAATGTTTCACTTTGGTAATGTTTCACTTGTGAGTAATGTTTCACTTGTGAGTAATGTTTCACTGTGTAGGTAATGTTTCACTGTGTGAGTAATGTTTCACTGTGGTAATGTTTCACTTGTAGTAATGTTTCACTTGTGGGTAATGTTTCACGTGTGGTAATTTGTAGGTAATGTTTCACTGTGAGGTAATGTTTCACTGTGAGGTAATGTTTCACTTGTAGGTAATGTTTCACTTGTGAGGTAATGTTTCACTGTGAGGTAATGTTTCACTGTGAGTAATTTTCGTAGGTAATGTTTCACTGTGTGGTAATGTTTCACTTGTGAGTAATGTTTCACTGTGAGTAATGTTTCACTGTGAGGTAATGTTTCACTGTGTTTTTTGTGGTAATGTTTCACGTGTGTGGTAATGTTTCACTTGTGTTATAATGTTTCACTTGTGAGGTAATGTTTCACTTGTGAGGTAATGTTTCACGTGTGATGTAATGTTTCACTTGTGTTATAATGTTTCATTTGTGAGGTAATGTTTCACTTGTGAGGTAATGTTTCACTTGTGAGGTAATGTTTCACGTGTGTGGTAATGTTTCACTTGTGTTATAATGTTTCACTTGTGAGGTAATGTTTCACTTGTGAGGTAATGTTTCACTTGTGAGGTAATGTTTCACGTGTGAGGTAATGTTTCACGTGTGTGGTAATGTTTCACTTGTGATAATGTTTCACTTGTGAGGTAATGTTTCACTTGTGAGGTAATGTTTCACGTGTGAGGTAATGTTTCACGTGTGAGGTAATGTTTCACGTGTGAGGTAATGTTTCACGTGTGAGGTAATGTTTCACGTGTGAGGTAATGTTTCACGTGTGAGGTAATGTTTTACGTGTGAGGTAATGTTTCACTTGTGAGGATTCTATACAATATCAAAGTATACAACAGTAGAACATAAGAACTATACTTAAGGATGATAACAGATTGTAATGCATTATAAATTATAATAAATTATAAATCATAGTAATTGATGGAATCAATGATGGGATAGAACAATAAAAGGGATAGAAATGATCGATCGATCTGTATTCATGTGATCTGCGGATTCTGAGGAAGTATATTTACAAAGAAGAACGTTTTTTAATAGAAAAGGCAGACTTGGTGCACTCAAGTCTTTTACTGTTAAATCTCAGAATTCGGAGAGAACGTGAACACTTAAAAAAAATTGAACATGAGTAAGTTACAGAATTCACCTCCATTACCTGTTACTAGGGACTTAGGATTACTTTCTTACTGAAGGAATGAACAGGCTCGGTGGAGTGGATGGACTCTCCCCAGTTGAAATAGTTAACACTATGACAAGAAATATTAGCAAGGGAGAAACGGATCTTACTATCTCTTACAACATGTAATGATTGTTCGACATACAACTCTTCACCTTCCACGGATCACTGTCAATTAGGATATTATCACCATCTGGAACACAAGGGACAACAACAGACACTCTAGTGGGCATACATACGGCCTGTGACATCAACAAGAGATGGCATAACTCATTTCAAGTATTAGTTTTTCGAGAAGGCGTCCCCTGTGGAGGAACAACCACTTGAACAAGTAGCCATCGCAGGGATAGTAGTCTCAGTATCCAAAGTTGTCTGAGGTTCCTCTGAAACACGAGTAACTGTAGTGGGGAGAAATAAATGGGATTAGGTCAGGAGTATCTGAGAGAGTTAGAGCTAAGGTAGGAGCAGCAATAATGTTGAAAGATCAGTTATGGAAGGAAAAGGGATGAATATAAATGTATAAATTCAAGGTTATTTGGATTAAAATAGGGGTCGGATGCAAAAAAGTGGGTTATACTAAGTGTTTATGCACCTGGAGAAGAGCGGAGTGTAGAGAGATAGATTTTCGAAGATGTTAGTGTTTAGGAAGTTTTGAACCAAGTGATTGGGAGAAATTGTTGTAGAGGGTGTGGTAGGTAAGTCTGGGGTGCCAGGGGTAAATGATAATGGAGGCCTTTGATTGAAGTTTGTATAGAAAGCGGTTTGGTAATAGGTATTACATATTTTATGAAAAAAAAGGATAAAATGTATACTAGATATATAGGGCGTAATGAAAAGAGTTTGTTCGAGTATGTACTGGTAGATAAAAGGTTGATACGTATGCTTCGAAATGTACATGTTTACAGAGGGGCAACTGATATATCAGATCATTTTTAGTTGTAGCTGCAATGAGAGTAAAAGGTAGATGGGGTACAAGGAGAATGTCATCAGCAAGTAACAGAGAGGTGAAGGCTTATAAACTAAAGGAGGAGGTAGTTAGGATAAGATATAAGAAAATATTGGTAAAAAGATGAGACACTGAGAGCATTGGTAATGAAGAGGTTTAAGATATGGGGTAGATTTAAAAATTGCAGTGTTAGAGTACTAAGTAGAAGTTTGTGTATGTAGGAGGGTGGGTGCGGGAGGGAATGGGAGCAATGGTGGAATGAGGTGGTAAAGAGAGTGTTAAGAGATAAAGTTAGCATTTGAGAAGTTTTTGCAAAGCATAAATGATAAATGGAGGGAGGAGTATATGGAGAGAAAAAGAAAAGCCAAGAGAGTGGTAAGGGAATGTAAAAAGAGAGTAAAGGAGAAAGTGGGTGAGGTGCTGTCAATAAATTTAGGTGAAATTAAGAAAAAGTTTGGAGATTAATATGTTGAGAAAGCCTAGAGAACGAATGGATTTGACAGTTAAAAACAGGAGAGTTATTAGATCGGGAGGTGGAGGTATCGGGAAGATGGAGGGAATATTTTGAGGAAATGTTAAATGTTGATAAAGATAGCGAAGCTTTGATTTCATGAAATGACCAGCAAGGAGTGTGAAAGAGCCAAATGTGAGTGTGGGGGAGTTGCGGGAGGCAGTGTGAGTGTGGGAGAGGTGCGTTAGGCAGTGTGAGTGTGGGGAGGTGCGTGAGGCAATGTGAGTGTGGGGAAGGTGCGTGAGGCAGTGTGAGTGTAGAGGAGGTGCGTGAGGCAGTGTGAGTGTGGGGGAGGTGCGTGAGGCAGTGAGAGTGTGGGGGAGGTGCGTGAGGCAGTGTGAGTGTGGGGAAGGTGCTGAGGCAGTGTGAGTGTGGGGGAGGTGCGTGAGACAATGTGAGTGTGGGGACGGTGCGTGAGGTAGTGTGAGTGTGGGGGAGGTGCGTGAGGCAGTGTGAGTGTGGGGAAGGTGCGTGAGGCAGTGGGTAAAATGAAAGTAGTCAGAGCAGCTTTAATTGATGGGATCAAGACAGAACTGTTAAAAGCAGGTGGAGTAATATGTGCTTTTATTTTATAAATGTATGAAAGAGGGGAAGGTACCTAGGGAATAGCAGGGAGCATGATAGTTCCTTCGTATGAAGGGAAAGGGGACAAAAGATAGTGTAAAAATTATTGGGGGAATAAGCTTGCTGAGTATAGCTGCTAAAGTATAGGGTAAAGTTATTATTGAAAAAATTAAGAGTAAGACGGAGAGGAGGATCACAGATGAAACAAGAGTCTTTAGGAAGGGTAGGGAGTGTATAGAACAAGTATTTTCATTATGGCATATAAATGAGGTCTTCTATGTCCTCCCCCAAATTTCCTGACTTTGCACTTGGTGGGGTTAAACTTCAGGATCCATTTGTCGGATCAGGCTTGTAGCTGTCCAGATCCCCTTGTAGTCTTACCTGATCCTCGTCCACTTGTATTTCTTCATTAGCATCACATCGTATGAGAACAGAGACACTTCTGAATCTATCCCTTCCATAATGTCATTCAAATATACAAGAAACAGCACCGTACATAGGACTGACCCTTGTGAGACCCCACAGGCGCCCACTCTGACACTTCGCGGGCCCTTGCTCAGACAACATGGGACTTACACAGATGACAACAAAGAAATGAGTGAGATACTGAAATCTCAATACGACTCTGTGTTTAGCGAGGCACTAATCAGTCTAAAGATCGACAATCCAAATGATTTTTTCATGAATGTGCCTCCAAACTCCATCAATGTATGCCAGATTTCCGACATTACCCTAACTCTGATAGACTTTGAGAAAGCCATTGACAACATGCTCATGCACTCAGCCCCGGGCTCAGACTCATGGAACTCTGTGTTCATTAAGAACTGCAAGAAACCTCTTTCGCGTGCCCTATTTATACTATGGAGAAGTAGCTTAGACATGGGTGAAATTCCAGTCACTAAAAACAACGGATATAGCCCTACTCCATATAGGTGGCAGCAAAGCATAAGCTAAGAACTATAGACCAACAGCTCTAACGTCCCACATAAAAATCTTTGAAAGAGTGCTAAGAAGCACGATTGCAAACCACTTCGATTCCCAAAAACTGCACAATCATGGTTCAGATCAGGTCGCTCCTGCCTCTCGCAACTACTGGATCACTATGATATGGTCTTGGATGTTCTGGAAGAAAAACAGAATGCAGATATAATATACACAGACTTTGCGAAAGCCTTTGACAAGTGCCATCATGGCGTAATAGTGCACAAAATAAGTGCTAAAGGAATAACTGGCAAAGTGGGGACATGGATCTTCAATTTTCTAACCAATCGAACACTAAGAGTAGTGGTAAACAGAGTTAAATCGGAAGCTGCCATAGTGAAAACCTCTGTTCCACAAGACACAATACTCGCCCCCATCCTGTTCCTCATCCTCATATCAGACAAAGACAAAGATGTAATCCAAAGCACCGTGTCATCCTTTGCAGACGATACGAGGATCTACATGAGACTGTCATCTATTGAGGATACGGTTAACCTCCAAGAAGATATAAACCAAGTTTTCTCATGTCTTACTTTTGTTACCTTTTCGTAGAACTTCAGTAGGTTTGTGACTCAGGATTCTCCTTCCCTGAAGCCGTGCTGGTTGTCATGTATGAGCACGTTCCTTTCTAGATGCTCCACCACTCTTCTCCTGATAAACTTCTCCATGACTTTACATACTATACATCTCAGCGACACACGTCTGTAGTTTAATGATGCCTGTCTGTCTCCTTTCTTAAAAATTGGAACTGCATTATCTGTCTTCCACATCTCAGACAGTTAAGTAAGTAAGTAAGTAAGTAAGTTTATTCAGGTATACACAAATACATTTACATACATTATCATACATAGCAGCATATGTGTAGAGAACCCAGGATAACCCAAAAAAGTCAGACAGAGTGACTTATCTAAACAGTTGCCCTGTTTAGATAGATTTATGGAAGATTGTTGATAGCGACACACAGTGCGTGTGCTTCCTCTGTGCGTGTTTACTCATTTATGGTTGCAGGCGTCAAGTCACAGTTCCTGGCCCCGTTTCTTCGCTGGTCGCTACTAGGTCCACTCTCTCCATGCTCCATGAGCATTATCGTGTGTGTATGTGTGTGTGTGTGTGTGTGTGTGTAGTTAGTTAGTTACCATTTTGTCCTAGGCACATGTCGATTAGACACTAGGCCTGTTGTATGTGTGTGTTTACGTGTGTGTGTGTGTGTGTGTGTGTGTGTGTGTGTGTGTGTGTGTGTGTGTGTGTGTGTGTGTGTAAGGAAACACTTCGAAATGTTTCCGCCCCCGCCGGGAATCGAACCCGGGCCCTCCGTGCGTGTCTGTGTGTGTGTGAGAACGTGTATTGGAGAGTCTAGTTATTGTGGGACTGAACTGAATATTTGTAAAAGTTATTTGATAGATTGTCTGGTCAGTCTGGTGTTTGCTGTACCGTACGAGGTGTTGTCTAACATAAACTCCCCAGCCAGCTGACCACGACTTTCCTGGAGGAAATTGCGAAGTAATAAATCGCAAATATGAGGGAGAAATGTCCTAGTGAGTTGTGAAGGTGTTGGAGATGTCTGAGTGTGAGTTTTAGGAATAAGGAAGAGAAGGTGGGCAGGTGTGTTACAAGTTTCTTGAAGGTGTATGAGCCTGAGTTGTGAGGGATTTTGAAGAGATACGTTATTGGAATAGAAGGATGTGTGAGTTAGGTGTGAGTTAGCGATGTATGTGTGGTGTATAGAAACAATGTTTATAATAAGATATTATCTTTGTACAAAAACTTTCTGTAAGACGAGGCAAACCTACAACAGAAGAACAGAACGGGTGAGTCTTGAACCCATACAAGTGAGTAAATCTCAGAATCCAGTGCGTTAACCACTCGGCCAGGTGGATCTAATAAAATTAATCCAACTAGGTATATATGAAGGGACTTGAGCTAGCGTACACCACAGCCACGTTAGTGGGGGATTTGTAAAAATCTGCATTTGTGGTCACAAGCTGGAATCAGCAACACCAGTGACTGAACATCAAGTGGGATCATCAGAATCCAGTGCTAACCATAGCGTGGATCAATAAAAATTTACTCCAACATAAGAGGAGATCAGCAACACCAGAATGACTCAACATAAGCTGGAATCAGCAACACCAGAATGACTCAACATAAGCTGGATCAGCAACACCAGAATGACTCAACATAGCTGGGATCAGCAACACCAGAATGACTCAACATAAGCTGGATCAGCAACACCAGAATGACTCAACATAAGCTGGGATCAGCAACACCAGAATGACTCAACATAAGCTAGGATCAGCAACACCAGAATGACTCAACATAAGCTGGGATCAGCAACACCAGAATGACTCAACATAAGCTGGAATCAGCAACACCAGAATGACTCAACATAAGCTGGGATCAGCAACACCAGAATGACTCAACATAAGCTAGGGTCAGCAACACCAGAATGACTCAACATAAGCTGGGATCAGCAACACCAGAATGACTCAACATAAGCTGGGATCAGCAACACCAGAATGACTCAACATAAGCTGGGATCAGCAACACCAGAATGACTCAGCATAAGCTGGGATCAGCAACACCAGAATGACTCAACATAAGCTGGGATCAGCAACACCAGAATGACTCAACATAAGCTGGGATCAGCAACACCAGAATGACTCAACATAAGCTGGGATCAGCAACACCAGAATGACTCAACATAAGCTGGGATCAGCAACACCAGAATGACTCAACATAAGCTGGGATCAACAACACCAGAATGACTCAACATAACAAGCGGTAGTTTAAGTAATGCACCATGCCAGCTGCTTATACACATTCATAAGAATATCAGAACAGGTATACAAATCAAAATACATACACGGGAATGTATGTTAATCATCCAGCACATCGTAGGAAAATACTCATTTATGTTTTACGTTGGTTCGTCTGAGATAAATAAAATATTTAGGAGAACTTTAATATGATTAACTACAAATACTACTACTAATAATAATATCTTTATTTCTACAAGTACATGTACAATGTATACAGGTCATAGCTGCAGAGCGTTTCGGGCAAATTAGGCCAATTTTGTTCCCGGATGCGACTCTCACCAGTCGACTAAGACCCAGGTACCCACTCTACTGATGGGTGAACATAGACAACCAGAGTAAGGAAACACGTCCAATGTTTCTACCCTCGTCGGGAATTGAACCCATACACTCACCGTGTGAAGCGAGAGCTTTTGCCACCAGGCACGGGCCACCTTGTAAATTGTAAATAAAATTAGATCAGATTTATCACATTAGTCATATATAATTGATACCTGATGTCCACCCATGACTCCTGGTGGATACAAAAAAAAACCGGACTGTATGTTTTCAAATGCTGGCTGGGCCATGAGACGTCCAGTTGCCTGGGTACTATGATGCTGGCTGGGCCATGACACGTCCAGTTGCCTGGGTACTATGATGCTGGCTGGGCCATGACACGTAGTTGCCAGGGTACTATGGATTGCTGGCTGGAGACTAATAAACACATCCACTTGCCTGGGTACTATGATGCTGGCTGGGCCATGACAGTCCACTTGCCTGGGTACTATGATGCTGGCTGAGCCCAGGTCCACTCTCTGGGTACATGATACTGGCTGGGCCAATGTCACGTCCAGTTGCCAGGGTACTATGATGCTGGTGGGCCTGCACACGTCCGGTGCCTGGTACTATGATGCTGGCTGGCATGACAGTCCAGTTGCCAGGTATAATGATGCTGGTGGGCCCATGACGTCCAGTTGCCTGGACTATGATGCTGGCTGGGCCATGAACGTCCAGTTGCCTGGGTACTATGATGCTGGCTGGGCCATGACACGTCCAGTTGCCTGGGTACTATGATGCTGGCTGGGCCATGACACGTCCAGTTGCCTGGGTACTATGATGCTGGCTGGGCCATGACACGTCCAGTTGCCTGGGTACTATGATGCTGGCTGGGCCATGACACGTCCAGTTGCCTGGGTACTATGGCCGACAACATTCTCTCATTTCCTTCCAGCACAATAAATTTCCGGTGTCTCTAAACAGCAGATACGGTTTACGAGGTGTGACTGCCAAACCTATCGTTGCGCCTAGCTCCACTAGCAAGGTAATTTCTACCCTGGACAAGATATCCGGTTGGCGTATTTACATCTGAGTAAGTATGCATTGTCTGGTTGGCTGTAACCTTCTCCTCCAGCCCTGCCAAGGAGAGTTTTCCACTAACAATTAAGATTTCATTTCTTACCCTAATATATTAAGTTTAGCCACAGTATTTAAGATGTGGTTAATTTCAATGCTCCAGTAAAAGGCAGAATTAGTTTTTGCGTCTGGAAAAAAAAATTTATGAGGTGATTGGTTCGGGACGTCATTAATTTAAACTACCAATGAGAAACATGTTACTCGTATCGTCATAAGAAATATCACGAATTTTATCAACCCTTTATGGTTCTTTTTAAGATCAAATATTTCAATTGAAAATTATACTTATGATAAATGGATGATAATGAGGATAAAAATCTTGATGCCTAGTGAGTAATTTAATCAACAGTAATGCATCTATCACGGTAAATTATATAATTACACTCATCCCTATCATTTACTATTTGATGATAAGTCTTTGGGAATACAAGGAATCCGTAATGTTTGTGGAGGACGCTTAATAGGCGGGGCCAGGAGCTAAGACTAGAGGCATGGCCAGGAGCCATGACTAGACGAGACGGGGCCAGGAGCCAAGACTAGACGAGACGGGGCCAGGAGCCAAGACTAGACGATACGGGGCCAGGAGCCAAGACTAGACGATACGGGGCCAGGAGCCAAGACTAGACGAGACGGGGCCAGGAGCCAAGACTAGAAGACGAGGCGGAGCCAGGAGCCAGGAGCCAAGACTAGACGAGCCGGGGCCAGGAGCCAAGACTAGACGAGGCGGAGCCAGGAGCCAAGACTAGACGATACGGGACCAGGAGCCAAGACTAGACGAGGCGGAGCCAGGAGCCAAGACTAGACGATACGGGACCAGGAGCCAAGACTAGACGAGGCGGAGCCAGGAGCCAAGACTAGACGAGACGGGGCCAGGAGCCAAGACTAGACGAGGCGGAGCCAGGAGCCAAGACTAGACGATACGGGGCCAGGAGCCAAGACTAGACGAGACGGGGCCAGGAGCCAAGACTAGACGAGGCGGAGCCAGGAGCCAAGACTAGACGAGGCGGGGCCTGGAACCAAAATATGTCTGAAATCCATGCATAAGTGTAAGTGTAAGGACACTTGCCATGCATTAGTGTAAGTGTAAGGACACTTGCCATGCATTAGTGTAAGTGTAAGGACACTTGCCATGCATAAGTGTAAGTGTAAGGACACTTGCCATGCATTAGTGTAAGTGTAAGGACACTTGCCATGCATTAGTGTAAGTGTAAGGACACTTGCCATGCATTAGTGTAAGTGTAAGGTCACTTGCCATGCATTAGTGTAAGTGTAAGGACACTTGCCATGCATTAGTGTAAGTGTAAGGACACTTGCCATGCATTAGTGTAAGTGTAAGGACACTTGCTATGCATTAGTGTAAGTGTAAGGACACTTGCCATGCATTTGTAGTGTAAACACTTGCCATGCATAGTGTAATGTAAGGACATATGCCCTGCATTAGTGTAAGTGTAATGACACTTGCCATCATTAGTGTAAGTGTAAGGAACTTTCCATGCATTAGTGTAAGTGTAAGGACACTGCCATGCATTAGATGTAAGTGAAGGACACTTGCCATGCATTAGTGTAGAGTGTCAGGACCACTTGCCATGCAGTAGTAAGTGTAGGTCACTTGCCATGCATTAGTGTAAGTGGGTAAGGAAATTTGCCATGCATTAGTGTAAGTGTAAGGACACTTGCCATGCATTAGTGTAAGTGTAAGGACACTTGCCATGCATTAGTGTAAGTGTAAGGACACTTGCCATGCATTAGTGTAAGTGTAAGGACACTTGCCATGCATTAGTGTAAGTGTAAGGACACTTGCCATGCATTAGTGTAAGTGTAAGGACACTTGCCATGCATTAGTGTAAGTGTAAGGACACTTGCCATGCATTAGTGTAAGTGTAAGGTCACTTGCCATGCATTAGTGTAAGTGTAAGGACACTTGCCATGCATTAGTGTAAGTGTAAGGACACTTGCCATGCATTAGTGTAAGTGTAAGGACATTTGCCATGCATTAGTGTAAGTGTAAGGACACTTGCCATGCATTAGTGTAAATGTAAGGACACTTGCCATGCATTAGTGTAAGTGTAAGGACACTTGTACACCTATACATAAATATAAATACAAAGTCAGACATGTATACGTGTAGATACTCAGATTTCATGATCAGATATTTGATTGTGTATTATAAGACCCAAAAGAGGCAAGGCACTGGTAATGTGGATAAAAAGCTACAAGAATTCGACGCTCACAAGCACAATTTGGGACTTTGCACACAAACATTCCTACTAACAGCAAGGCACTAGCTGTTAACAGCACCGCTGCTAGTTTCACTTCGTACTCGGCTATTTCATCAGCGTATCTTGGTCCCAGTCCTTCGCCTCCAGCATTGGCGCAATTGGATATTTCCCGAGAGACCCAGATGCACTGATTGGCCACGACACATGTTTTGCATGGGAATCTACACTATCCAGAGCCATGTTACAACCCTGTGTTCAAGGAATCTGTTCTCTAGTTGTTTTGTTTGATGTTAACTGGACGTGAGTATTAAAGTACGATGATATTCCAGAGGCTGGCAAGCTCTGTCAGAGAGGTTAGTTGAGTGTTCCAAAAAGTATATGTAACTTTTTTCCTATCGGTGGTGGTGGGTGACCACCAGTAGTGGTGGTGGGTGACCACCAGTAGTGGTGGTGGTGACCACCAGTATGGGTGGTGCCACCGTAGTGTGAGGTGCCACCAGTAGTGGTAGTGGGTGACCACCAGTAGTGGTGGTGTGGTGACCACCAGTAGTGGTGGTGGGTGACCACCAGTAGTGGTGATGGGTGACCACCAGTAGTGGTGGTGGGTGACCACCAGTAGTGGTGGTGGGTGACCACCAGTAGTGGTGGTGGGTGACCACCAGTAGTGGTGATGGGTGACCACCAGTAGTGTGGTGGGTGACCACCAGTAGTGGTGGTGGGTGACCACCAGTAGTGGTGGTGGGTGACCACCAGTAGTGGTGATGGGTGACCACCAGTAGTGGTGGTGGGTGACCACCAGTAGTGGTGGTGGGTGACCACCAGTAGTGGTGGTGGGTGACCACCAGTAGTGGTGATGGGTGACCACCAGTAGTGGTGGTGGGTGACCACCAGTAGTGGTGGTGGGTGACCACCAGTAGTGGTGGTGGGTGACCACCAGTAGTGGTGATGGGTGACCACCAGTAGTGGTGGTGGGTGACCACCAGTAGTGGTGGTGGGTGACCACCAGTAGTGGTGGTGGGTGACCACCAGTAGTGGTGATGGGTGACCACCAGTAGGTGGTGGGTACCAAGTAGTGGTGGTGGGTGACCACAGTAGTGTGGTGGGTGACCACCAGTAGTGGTGATGGGTGACCACCAGTAGTGGTGGTGGTGACCACCAGTAGTGGTGATGGGTGACCACCAGTAGTTGTGGTGATGGGTGACCACCGAGTGGTGGTGGTGACCACCAGTAGTGGTGGTGGGTGACCACCAGTAGTGGTGGTGGGTGACCACCAGTAGTTGTGGTGATGGGTGACCACCAGTAGTGGTGGTGGGTGACCACCAGTAGTGGTGATGGGTGACCACCAGTAGTGGTGATGGGTGACAACCAATAAGGTTCTCAAACCTGGTATTGTCAGGACATTTACTGGGGTGGTCATCAGTGTATGATGGAACTCTGGTGCCACCAGCCACAAGTGATGGCCGGAAACACGGAACTGGAGGGACCAAAACCCATCCACTACCCTGGAATTCCTCCTGGAATAGCACTGTTGAAGTGAAAGACGGCAAGGAAATGACGTTGCAGGAATTGATAACAGTGAAAATGAAATATGAAATTCTTTTAGACCACGAAGATATTTTTTGTATTTTCTCATATTTTTTTTTCCAAAATGGTGACCAGATATACTTCTAGTTAGAGAGATTCTCGTTATCGCGCTGAGGTGATGCTGCTCTGTGTTGTCTGACGTGCGACACTGGCTCATACGATAAATGTCGCGAAGAAAACTGTAGCAATCCGAAGCAATCCAATATCACGAAGATATTGGAACTTAGACTGAATCAAAATAAAGAAAATTGAGTCGAGTTAGAAGCTAATATTCTTTGATTTTATATCGGAATTGGAGCTGCATCTGAGATATCAACCTTGTGGGTAATGGATGAGATTTGAGAACTTGAAGTGCAGTGTCAAGATATCATCCTTGGGAGTGTGAGGTTAAGATATCATCCTTTGCGGGTGTGGGATCAAAGGAATCCTTAAGTATGTGGGGTCAAGATATCTTCCTTGGGAGTGTGAGGTTAA
The DNA here is from genome assembly GCA_009830355.1 of Cherax destructor. Classification (NCBI taxonomy): domain Eukaryota; kingdom Metazoa; phylum Arthropoda; class Malacostraca; order Decapoda; family Parastacidae; genus Cherax; species Cherax destructor. Next base: position 22,992 of record WNWK01000425.1, on the reverse strand, counting down.
GATATTATCTTTGCGGGAGTGGGATCAAAGGAATCCTTAAGGATGTGGGGTCAAGATATCCTTGTGGGTTGTGACATACTAAGAGTACCTCACATTTATTCAACGTATGTCGCATGCCCATATAGGCATACCCTCATGACCAGCAAACCAGCTATTAACAGTATAACAGGAACATCTTCCTGTTATGTTAACAGGCTGGTTCAACTCAGCATGCCAGAGTTGTGAACCGATGTGTGGGACACGTAGAACAACACTAGCAGACTTACCTCCAAGTCTTGTCGTACGTGGTTCTCACTTCGTGTCTTGAATGCATATTATCTTACTGTAAATATTCTCTATAAATATTGTACACAATTGTACTCATTTTTTGGTGATGGAAATGTGTAACGTATTTACTCTTCGCTGCCTTTTTGCTAATTCTTATACTGGTTACTGTGCTAACTCACTACGAGAAGGTGCATACGTCTCTAGACTACGCTTTTGTTCAGAATATAGTTGTGGGGTCAATATAGCATACCTGGAGAATACCTGGAGAGGGTTTCGGGGGTCAACGCCCCCTCGGCCCGGTCTGAGACTAGGCCTCGTGGTGGATCAGGGTCTGATCAAGCAGGCTGTTACTGCTGGACTCCCGTAAACCGACGTACGAACTACAGCCCGGCTGATCAGGTACTGACTTCAGGTGCCAGTCCAGTGCCTTCTTGAAGACAGCCTTCAAGATGTGGGGTCACGATAACATCATTGTGGGTGTGGGGTCAACATGCCCTTGAGGGTGTGGGGTCAAAATATATTTGAGGGTTGTGGATTCTGCAGCTGGTGCTGCTGGTTGTGGATTCTGCAGCTGGTGCTGCTTCACGCAGCCAGTGGATCCCCCGGCGCTATATGCTAAAATTCTTTATCAGGTTACGAAATTATATTCTCTCTATCTTTATTTTGTGAGACCCTCTGGTGGGATGATTATATAAAGGAAGAGAGGTTAGTGAGCTTGTGTGTGTGTGCCAGTGAGCTTGTGTGTGCACCAGTGAGCTTGTGTGTGCACCAGTGAGCTTGTGTGTGTACGAGCTTATGTGTGTAACAGTAAGCTTGTGTGTGTACCAGTGAGCTTGTGTGTGCACAGTGAGCTTGTGTGCGTACCAGTGAGCTTATGTGTGTAGCAGTGAGCTTATATGTGTAACAGTGAGTTGTGTGTGTACCAGTGAGCTTCTGTGTGTACCAGTAAGCTTGTGTGTATACCAGTGAGCTTGTGTTTCGTCAGTGAGCTTGTGTGTGCATCAGCGAGCTTGTGTGTGCACCAGTGAGCTTGTGTGTGCACCAGTGAGCATACGACACATTTTCCCAGTTTCTTGTGTCCTGGGCTCGATTATACATTTGTGCAAGCTTCGTGTTCTGCTTGCAACCTTCTGATGTAAGGGGTTCTGCCTCTTTTACATCCTGAGGCTGAAAAAGTACTTCCTAACATCTTGCTAGAAGGAAACATTTGAAACATACTCAGCTGCTGAAGCCTTGCTGCGATACTGACCATGTCCTCACTGCTCTACTGAAGTCTCCCAGCTCAGCAGACACTACCAGCAGATGATGCTGGTGTCTTCCTCTGCTGCTGCTGCTTGTTGCTTGTCTTCCTGCTGTTGCTCCTGCTTGTTGGATGTATATAATGTACATTTTATGTATATTATCTTTAATTTAATTTTATATTGCCGGTATTTTCATTAACAGCATTGTTTTCATTAACAACTTGCTTCATATAATTATTTGACTTATTATATTAGCTATGTCAGTGGGTAGGATGTAACATTTACACTTCACTGTGCTCACTGTTCGAGAGTAGTGGTTGGCTGTCCGCATTGGCAAACTGCTTAGTTATCTATCAGCTCGCCTGTTTACCTGCCAGCGTCTCTGCAGCATCACGGGCGAGTCACCTGATATCACCTGATGTGAGACCTGTAGTTGAGAAATCGCTCTTAATCTGCTCTTAGTCCAGAAAGCATCCCTCTCGTCTCTGCTTGGCTGGGTGCTTGGTTCTTGTAGGATTGCGTGGTCCTGTGGGTTAGAGCGTCATGGGTTTTCGTTCATGAGGCGGGCCAAAGCAGCATGGGTTCGAATCCTTGGCTAGTCGCAGTGTTGTTATTGATCAATACCACTTGTCCGTGGTCACAATAATATAAAATACTGCTCGTTGAGGCTAGTACACCAAACGGGGAGGAGAATGAAATTATCTGAGAGGCACCCACACAACCGTATGTCCTCGGATGACGGTAAAACACCTAGCTTGGCTGTGTGCGTCATTCTTGTAGGATTGCGTGGTCCTGTGGGTTAGAGCTTCAAGTGTTTTCGCTGACCATGAGGCAGGCCAAAGCAGCATGGGTTCGAGACTTTGGATAGTCGCAGTACTGTTTTTGATATATATATATATATATATATATATATATATATATATGTATATATATATATATATATATATATATATATATATATATATATATATATATATATATATATATATATATAAAGTCTTTGTATATTATATCTTTACTGAAAATAATAATTCCAAATTAAAAAAGTTTTACTGTTGGACAATAATGATAAGAGGTTATTCAGGAATAACTGAGGTCAATGAAGCTAACATGGTCCGGGTGCACATAAGTAATTACAATAATGCTACGGGATAGAAAACTTCAAGATTTGCAAACTGACTTTAAAGACGTAAATCAACCGGGATCATTAGTTTAATTGGTTGTTAGGGAGATCCTTTGACTTAAAATTATTTCACTAACACGACCTGACTCTCTCGATCTGTCTCGCATTCCTCTTTACACACCTCTGCCACCATTCCTAATCGTCAACCCTTTTAACACACCCAGCTCTACCACTATTCCTCTCATCACTAATTTTCCTCTTCCCATTTCCTTCACTCTGTCTCACTCACTTCATTGTCTTCTATATCTCTCCCTCCCTTCGTCTAGCTCACATACTTCCCTCACTTGTTTTCAAACAATATCTGTGAAGTTCTCCCATATCAACTCCATCTCTGGGTAAATCATCTATTAGGATTTTTTCAGACCTTTGAAGATGTCTCAAACAATATTCCCTAGAGTATGTTAGACAAGCTATGGTGGTGGTAGTCAAGCTATGGTGGTGGTAGTCAAGCTATGGTGGTGGTAGTCAAGCTATGGTGGTGGTAGTCAAGCTATGGTGGAGGTTCTCTCCGAGAAAAACACAGCTCTGAGGTAACATAAAACTGAGACAAGACAGGATCACATAATATATTATGTTGAAGACTAAGTACTCGTTGAAGAGTTTTTCTCTAGAGCTGTGACAAGGACGTGGAGATACAAGGACTGTAACAAGGACGAGGAGATGCAAGTTATGGGAGGATACAAGTGTTGGGACCTAGATAAGGGGACATGAGACCTGGTACCTGGATGACGTGGTGACCTGACTTAACTCAGTGGTGACCTGACTTAACTCAGTGGTGACCTGACTTAACTCAGTGGTGACCTGACTTAACTCAGTGAAGACGTGTTTTGTGTGCTCTCTGGGAATCTGAACAAGATGTCCTCTCTTGAGCTACTCTACCAGCAGCTAAAGGAAGAACTGAGGGTAGCTAAGCTTGAGATACAGCGACTGACTGAGGAAAACAAGAGGATTCGTAGTAATCCTCCTGTTGAGAATCCTCAAGTCTAGAAAGGAACCTGGACAGTGGTTGGAATGCATGGGACAAAGTTAAGGATCAAGATGACGGATGGAGAGGTAGAATCAACGAAAATCCAGGAAACTGTTGTGGAAACATCGAACCGATTCTCCGTGCTACCATGAATGTGAGTCGACTTCTGGGAGCGTCACGACGAACGACACCAAGGAAGGTAAAAACATTGTTGTTGTTGGAGACAGCCATGTTATGTACATGGATAGGGCCTTCTGTTTGAAGGATAGGAGTAGGAGACAGAGGGTTTGCTTTCCTGGGGCTGGGATGGAGGATATTGTTAGCCGTCTGATAATAGCAATCCTATTATCTGTCTCAGTGCTGGAGGCAACGATGTTGGCAGACGTAGGAGTGAGGACCTGACTAGCAGGTTCAGGTCAGCAATAGACATAATTAGGAAGAAGGGTGGGAACCCTGTCATATGTGGTATTTTGCTAAGGAGAGGAGTTGGAAATGAATGGCTGTCCAGGGCAATTGGTGTCAATTACTGGCTGGACAAATACTGTAAGGAAAATGCAATAACATTCATTGACAACTGGGACCTCTTCTATGGCAGAAATGACATGTATGCCAGGGATGGGGTTCACTTATCTAGGTCTGGGGTGGGGGCACTGGCAACTGCAGTGGAGGGAGCTGTTAGGGCTTTAAACTAGAAATAGTTAGTGGTATGGGTTTTGGGAGGAAAACAGTGAAGTTCCAGTGTAGTAATATTATAAGTTCTAGGAGAACTAGTAATAGGCAGAATAAGGTGGATACTGGAAAGCCAGTAGCACTAGATGACAAGGACAGTAATAGGTATAGTGGAAAAACAGAAATGAGCAGGAAGGGTAAAGAGAAAGGAGGGTCTTTAAATGTATATTACACCAATAGTCGTAGTGCTAGGAATAAGATGGACGAGTTGAGATTACTTGCTAGTGCGGGTAATATTGATGTTTTTGCAATAACTGAGAGACATCTTACTGACAAGGAGAATGATATGTGCTCTATTTTTAATAATTATTTTCTCTCGGTTTTCACACAGGAAGACACTAATAATATCCCAGTAATTAATTTTTATAGTGTCCCAGAAGAAGATGAATTATGAAATATCAGTCACTAGCGAAATGGTTAGGAAACAACTAGACCGTCTGAAACAAAATAAATCGCCGGGTCCTGATGAGCTTTTTGCAAGGGTTCTTAAGGAATGCAAAATGGAACTCTGTGAACCAATATCTAACATTTTTAACTTATCTCTTCAAACAGGTGTAGTGTCTGATATGTGGAAGATGGCTAATGTAATTCCTATTTTTAAAGCAGGGGACAAGTCACTACAGTCAAATTGCCGCCCAATAAGCCTGACCTCAATTGTAGGCAAATTACTAGAGTCAATTATAGCTGATATTATTAGAAGCCATACAAGGACCTGCCTTGTATGGGCCAGTAGGCCTTCTGCAGTGTTCCTCCATTCTTATGTTCTTATAACCATAATTTGATTAATGATAATCAGCATGGATTTACGAGGGGCCGTTCCTGCCTATCTAATTTATTAACCTTCTTTAGTAAAGCTTTTGAGGCTGTTGATCACGATAAAGAATTCGATATTGTTTATTTAGATTTTAGTAAGGCTTATGATAGAGTACCGCACCAGAAACTGTTAAAGAAAGTGGCAGCTCATGGCATTGGGGGAAAAGTGCTGTCATGGATCGAGTCATGGCTCACCAATAGGAAGCAGTGAGTGTGCATAAATGGGGCTAAATCCGAGTGGGGATCTGTAACAAGTGGTGTTCCACAGGGATCAGTCTTAGGCCAGTTGTTGTTTATAATATATATCAATGACCTTGGTGAGGGAATTACTAGTGATATGAGCAAATTCGCCGATGACAAGAAGATAGGTAGGATAATTGATTCTAACGTAGATGTCAGGGAACTTCAGGAGGATTTAGACAAACTCAATTCCTGGTCAGAAAAGTGGCAGATGCAGTTCAATGTAGATAAATGCAAGGCTCGGGAGTGTCCATAACCCAAGCACTTATAAGTTAAATATCGTAGAACTTAGCACACAGACTGCGAAAAGGACTTGGGGGGTTATGGTAAGCAGCAACCTTAAACCAAGACACAATGCCTAAGCGTACGTAATAAGGCAAACAGATTACTGGGATTTATATCAAGAAGTGTAAACTACAGAAGTCCAGAGGTTATATTACAGCTTTATACATCGTTAGTAAGGCCTCACCTAGATTATGCAGCTCAATTCTGGTCTCCATATTACAGAATGGTTATTAATTCGTTAGAAAACATTCAGCGTAGAATGACTAAATTACTACATAGCATTAGAAATCTTCCGTATGAAGAAAGATTGAAGACAATAAAATTACATTCACTTGTAAGACGAAGAATGAGGGGAGACATGATCGAGGTATACAAGTGGAAAATGGGTATTAACAAAGTGGATATAAATAAGGTCTTGAGAATATCTCACCAAGAGAGAACCCGCAATAATGGATTCAAATTAGATAAGTTTAGATTTAGAAAGGATATACGAAAGTATTGGTTTGGAAATAGGGTAGTTGATGAGTGGAACAGTCTGCCTAGTAGGGTTATTGAAGCTAGGACCTTGGGTAGTTTCAAATTTAGGTTGGATAAATTCATGAGTGAGAGTTGTTGGATTTGAGTGGGAATTGCACATGAGTAAATAGAATTATCAAAGATTATTTTTTGGGTATCATTGAAGATTGGGTTGAACAAATATTCTGTTAGTGGGATGGAATGTGAAGCACCTGCCTAGTATGGGCCAACAGGCCTGCTGCAGTGTTCCTCCTTTCTTATGTTCTTATGTTAACAGCTTGGGTCGGTACACGGGTACACAAGACAGCACCAGAATACAAAAGAGTACCAGGATACACAAAACAGTAGCAGGGTACAAAAAGAACAGTAACAGGGCACACAAACCAGTAACAGGGTACACAAAACAGTAACAGGGTACGCAAAACAGAAATAGGGTACACAAAACAGTAACAGGTTACACAAAACAGTAACAGGGTACGCAAAACAGTAACAGGGTATACAAAATAGTAACATGGTACACAAAGCAGTAACAGGGTAAACAAAACAGTAACAGGTTACACAAAACAGTAAAAGGGTATACAAAATAGTAACATGGAACTCAAAACAGTAACAAGTTACACAAAATAGTAACAGGGTACGCAAAACAGTAACAGGTTACACAAAGAAGTAAGCAGTTAACAAGGGGGTTAACAGGGTACCAAAACAGTCAGGCGTCACGAGGACAGTCCAACCAGGGGTACTTAATCTGTCAACATGTACACAAACCAGTAACAGGGTACACAAAACAGTAACAGGGTACGCAAAACAGTAACAGGGTACGCAAAACAGTAACAGGGTACACAAGAGATAAGATAAGATTTTCTTCGGATTTTAACCCAGGAGGGTTAGCCACCCAGGATAACCCAAGAAAGTCAGTGCGTCATCGAGGACTGTCTGTCTTATTTCCATTGGGGTCCTTAATCTTGTCCCCCAGGATGCGACCCACACCAGTCGACTAACACCCAGGTACCTATTTGCTGCTAGGTGAACATAACAACAGGTGTAAGGAAACACGTCGAAATGTTTCCACCCGCCGGGAATCGAACCCGGGCCCTCCGTGTGTGAGAGCTCTAGCCACCAGGCCACCGGGCAACCCAACACAGTAACAGGGTACACAAAACGTAGCAGGGTACACAAAACAGTAGCAGGGTACACAAAGCAGTAACAGGGTACACAAAGCAGTTTTTTTTTTTTTTTTTTTTTAAAAAAAAAAAAAAAAAAAAAAAAAAAAAAAAAAAAAAAAAAAAAAAAAAAAAAAAAAAAAAAAAAAAAAAAAAAAAAAAAAAAAAACAACACCAGGCTAAACAGGTACATTTTGCAGAACATAAAAAGGTGTACAAAACAGTCAACAGAGCTTAATCGAAACAGTAACAGGGGGCACCCCAAACACAGTAACAGGTACACAAAACAGTAACAGGTACACAAAACAGTAACAGGTTACACAAAACAGTAACAGGGCACACAAAACAGTAACAGGATACAAAAACTGTAACAGGTACACAAAACAATAACAGGGTACACAAAACAGTAACAGGGTACACAAAACATAACAGGTACACAAAACAGTAACAGGGTACACAAAACAGTAACAGGGTACGCAAAACAGTAACAGGGTACACAAAACAGTAACAGGGTACGCAAAACAGTAACAGGTTACACAAAACAGTAACAGGATACACAAAACAGTAACAGGGTACACAAAACAGTAACAGGGTACACAAAACAATAACAGGGTACACAAAACAGTAACAGGGTACGCAAAACAGTAACAGGGTAAACAAAACAGTAACAGGGTACACAAAACAGTAACAGGGTACACAAAACAGTAACAGGGTACACAAAACAGTAACAGGGTACACAAACAGTAATAGGGTACGCAAAACAGTAACAGGGTACACAAAACAGTAACAGGGTACGCAAAACAGTAGCTGGGTATAGAAAACAGCAGCATGGTACACAAGACAAGACCAGGAGCCAGGAGACACTAAAGGAAGCTTAACTCACAAGTGAGTCAGAAACTGTTGGAACAAGATTATCCATGGTGTGGGAGGTGAACATGAGAGAAATAAACAAAGTGAGGGAATCGTGGAGGTAGACTTCATATTCTAGCTAAGGTAAAACGAAGTTAAATTTAATGGAGTTAAGGATTCATCACAACCAATGATTGTTAGTTCAGTGGCTGGGCCCAAGAGATGGAGTTTGTTCTCTGAAACTCATGTGAGTTAAGGTCTATGCAGATACGTGCATACACAATTAATTACCTATTTATGTTTCCATAGAGTTATTAGCCTTTCGTGGCATCAAATTACCTGACAATGTAGAGATGCATTAACTCCAGTTTGGTCTAAAATTGATAATGTGAATTCACTTATTGCGTTAAAATATATAAAAATCGCCCATTAGATTTTACGACAAAATTTCATTACACATTCTGACTTGATGTTATTGATTTGCAGTAACGCTAGAAATTTATTATTTTTTAATATAATTTCTGGCTAAAACAACTTATATAGGCAGTGGTGGGTTAATAAGGGATTTTCTTTTTTTTAATATATTATTTAATTCATTTAATATTTTTATTAAATATATTTTACTTAAAAGTCCGTGGACTAATTAGCGGAATGTGTGGTCATGCAGCAGGTGTTGGTACGTGGCTACAAGAGGCTACACATGAGCTTGCATAGTAAGCTGACTAATTGTCTACAAGAGGCTTCAATGAGCTTACGTAATAAGCTGACTAATTGTCCACATCTCTCTACTCAAAGAGGACGTTAAAAAGTGCCTGTGCTGGTCTCTGAAGAGAAGAGCCTTGAAGATGACCACATTAATCATGAGTGGTCAAACATAAGGGTCTTGTTGACCTGAGGTGAAGATCAGACGCAGCTGGATCAAATTAGTTTAAATTAATATTCCATTACTGTATGACTCAAGATTTTGTTGAACCTTCTAAACCATCTTTCTCTTCCTGGATTATTTTCGCTCCTGTATTCATTTATACTTTCACCCCCCTGCTTTCACCTCCCTGCTTTTACCACCTGCTTTCACCCTTCCCCTGCTTTCACACCCTGCTTTCACCTCCCTGCTTTCACCTCCCTGCTTTCATCTCCCTGCTTTCTCCCCCCTGCTTTCACCCCGTGATTTTACTCATTGTTTACACCTACACAGTGACTAAAATATTTACCCATACTGTGAATTATAGTGTATACTCGCCTATACCTGGAGATACCTAGAGAGGGTTTCGGGGGTCAACGCCCCCGCGGCTTGGTCTGTGACCAGGCCTAAACTGTCACTTGTATTTTCAACGATGTTGTCACATATATTTTCAAACGTACTTTTATTTATATATTAACCAATAAATTCACTAATATTTCCCTCCATACAGCCACTTCTATTACCCCTACTGTGACATTTTCCTCCATTCAGTCTTTACACTTTACTTCAAACTTCCACTTATATTGCTGCCCCTTATTCTGCTTATTTTTTCCGAATAAACCACATGTGCAACTCTGGTAATAAAGATGCCCAGGTGTTGCACATGTGTCTTATTTATCAATCTGTCGGTATTATATACCATCAACTATATGATAATTATATTGTCAACAATTAATTTACTGTTAATTTTCACCCATACACTCACTTATATTTTTACCAACTGAGACTAGCAAAATTATCTTTTGCAATAAAAAGTGTCAGGAAATGACCTGAAGAGATCTAATCCGATAGTAATTAAGGCACTAAGTTAAAGTTATCTTCTTGAACTGACACTTGGAAGTGCTTGCAGACGAATGTTACACTAACGATAACATCACTGCGACTAGCCAAGGATTCGAACCCATATCGTTTTTACCTGCCTCACGGAGAGCGAAAATCACACATGACGCTCTAACCCACAGGACCACTCAATCCTACAAGAACCAAGCACCCAGCAGAGCTAAGTGCTTTACCTTGATCCGATTACATTCGGTGGTGTGGGTGTCTCTGAACTAATTTCATTCTACTCCCCGTTTGGTGTACTAGCTTCAACAAGCAGTATTTTATATTATTGTAACCACGAACAAGTGGTATTGGCCCACCTCACCTAGCTCTGCTGGGTGCGTGATTCTTGTAGGATTTGGTGGTCCTGTGGGTTAGAACGTCATGTGGTTTCGCTCACCATGAGGTGGGCCAAAGCAACATGGGTTCGGGTTCGAGTCTTTGCTAGTCGCAGTGTTGATATTGATCTATAAAACTTGTATATATATATATATATATATATATATATATATATATATATATATATATATATATATATATATATATATATATATATATATAATATATGTGTGTGTTATATATATATATATATATATATATATATATATATATATATATATATATATATATATATATATATATATATATATATATATATATATATATATATAAGCCAAAATCGTGAGTTTTACATATTCGGCAGACATATATATATATATATATATATATATATATATATATATATATATATATATATATATATATATATATATATATATACGTGCCGAATATGTAAAACTTACGATTTTGGCTAATAAGACAAGCGAAAATTTATGTATCCTAAAAAAAAAAAAAACTTACTTCAGGGAAAACTCAAGGTTCTCCCCGGAGCTGTTTGAATATTGTCTTCTCCTACCACCCCCTATATTCTACGTATATTCTAATTAGACTTTATTTAAAGATAAAATACAGTGACAAAAAATACAATAGAGAGTAGAAGAACATAGATAACTCTGAGCTATATCTCGAATACTTCGTCCAGCTCCCCGGGGATGGGCCGTGTGCCCAGAATGCTGCAGGCATTTCCCCTCCGAAAGAGGCAGCTGGTTGCTCTGTGATCCTTGGTTTCTGTGATGAGTTTTTCACCCGGCTCTTTGAGGAACTTTAGAGCACACTTGCCCCTACTCCATAGGTCTCCAACTCTACTGGGATGAAGTTATAGCAAGGGGGAAGACCTTTATATTTGTGGGTCTTCTGGGTCTCTCTGTAGTTGGCGGCTCCACCCTCGTCCGCTTCAGAGTATGACAAGTAAGTGTCTGCCAATGTGGCGGCACAGGTTTAGTCCCAAGCAATCTGCTTACCATCCTTCCAGGGTAGCATAGTGGCTCCATCACATCGCTTTTGACTTCCGCCAGACGTCTGTACTTGGGGTTCCCGTTGAGCTGGGCAACGGGCTGTGGCGAGGCTTCTCTTTATGATGTCGTTGACCTCCTCATGTGCAGCATACTTCCCTTCTGATGTGTGACACACGAGACCATAAAGTCCGAATTGATCAGCCGTCTCTCTGCCGCAAATACACACGGTGAGTATGGGGGCTGCTAGGAGAAGAGCAACACCAATCCGAATGGTCTGTGGGTTGAGTCGAGTGCCCAGAGAGGAAGAATTGGGAACAGCTAAAAGAAATCTCCTGAATGTTGTGCCTTCACCGCTAGGAGACGAGCTTTGTCGTTTCGTGAAGCGTTGGTGAGCACTGTATTGGCGATTTTTTCCATGATCAGTTTGTCCCATTGGAACTGTTTGTGCTCTTTGGGAGGAGCTGGTCTACTGGAGGAGTCTGCAATGGTGTCCCACCACACGGCTGCTTCAATGAACCTGGGGTCTTGAGTTCCTATCACACCTTCAAGCGTTCGGGAACAATCTCCTTGACTAGTCCACGGAAGCCAAACACGAAGACAGAAATGTAGGTAAAGCTTCCTGCGTTGCCTTACGCACCCCAGTCACACTGGGAGGGTTGCCTGATCCCATTACTGATCTTCCAGTGACAGATTCAGTGCCTTCTCAAAGATTGATCTCAGGAGTGAGCTATATTCGTTGAGCGTTGGGTTGTCAAAAGAGGGTGAGCACCTCAGGAAGTGAGTCTTGGCAGAGACAGACACTTTGTGAGGAGATACAGGGTATCATGGGTATCAATATCTCTTAGTCTCTCCTTTATTCTTTTCAGGTGATTCAGTTTGTCCTTGAGGACTGTGTCGATGACCCAGTGGTGCTCCCAAGAGGGTGCATTTGGATGAAGTGGTAGTACAGACTTCAGGGATGATTGTTTGCACAGCTCTGATTATTTCCTGGTTCGTTGTGATGATTTCACACTTGGAGGAATTGTAGGTCCTCTAGCAAAGACTCTTCAGTACTTGCCAGAGTGCCATCATCCAGGTTCCAGATGTTGAGCTCGCAGCGCAGGCTGGAAGCTAGTTCTCTTACTGCCATGCAGAAGAGAAGTGGAGCGAGTGGGTCGCCCTGCTGAACACCCTCTCATGAGGGAATTTCATGTTTGCCAAACAACAGAATTGAGGGTTTCCTGCAGCCAACTGAAATGAAGGAAAAAAAGACTGGGAAACCGATCCTGAACGGCTGGCAAGACCACATCTCTTGTCACCATATTAGAAGCATATGCATATTGCTACATGTTTATCACTGATTACAACGCGAAATTCTTATCCAGCTCCTCAGAGCTGGGGCACGTACCCAGTATACAGCAAGCATTACCCCTCTGAACAGAAGCGCTTAGTCGCTGGAACAGAAAACTAGCCGCACTGGGATCCCTAGTTACCCTGATGAGTCTTTTGCCTAGTTCCTTAAGGAACTTAGATGCACTCTTTCCCCATGGCCCAAGGGTCTCTGAGCCTATGGGAACAAACATATAATGATGGGCAAGTTTACCATATTTTCTAGAGTTTTGGGACTCCCTAAAGCTGGCAGCTGCCCCTCCTTCATCCGTGGTATACTGGACATAGGTATCAGCCAGTGTGGATACACATGTGTAGTCCCACATCACCTGCTTGCCGTTTGTCCAGGCTTCAAAGGTGATACCATCTGGGCACTTAATTACTATCAGATCTGCATAGTTGGGATGGCTTCGTTATTGCTGGGCATCCGATTGTTATGAGGCTCCTCTTAATGAAGTTATTAACCTTTCCATGCCTTGCACTATTTTTCTCGGATCTACGGCATATAAGACTATGGTACCCGAATCGGTCTGCCGATTCACTGCCGCAAATACATCTGTGGCGGCAAGTCGAAGGGCAACACTAATACGGATGGTCTGTGGGTCGAGATGTGTGCCAAGGCTGGAGTTGGGAGCAGGCAACAGAAAGCCGCCTGAATGAGGAGCACTCACTGCCAGGAGTTGGGCTCTATCCATCCCCGACATACTCTGAAGCACTGTTGAGGCTATATTCTCCACTAATGAGCCATCCCACTGTGAATGTTTGTAGTTGTTGGTGGGCACAGGTTTGGCTTCAGAGCCCGTTAGATTATACCAGAGAGTGGCTCAGTTAACGAACTTCTGGCCATGGACGCCAGCCTTGTCCCTAAGAATCGCTGTTACAAGACTTAATTAGCAAAATCATATTTTTCAACAATAAGATTATACCGTGTGATTGTAGATTATCCGTCATATACAAGTGACTTTAAAATTGAGGTTAAAATACAAGATGATCTGGATTTTAGAATTATAGAGTTTGTATATTAGGGAGCTCTTAATGTAACATAGTGACTGAACTTCAGTAAGTGTATGATCTTATAGAGTGGTTCATTGCATCCTCAGAATCTTCCGAGCTAAGGAGAATACACAATTTGCAGAATAATAAAAATAACTTCTTTTTAAGTAAAAACGGCAATAACAAGTCAACAGTGAAAAAAACTTTGAGATACGAGAAAAAATTAAAACAAAATCTCTCCTAAATCATATTTCGAAACGAGGTAGTAAAACGAGGCTTAGTAAAGAATGGGAAGAAAAACTTACAAGAGAAAGGGTGGGAGAAATAAGGGTAAGTTAACATCCTCTAGTGGTGAGGGACCCGAGTGATGGATCAGGTCACATTGATCAATGGTGATGGCGGCAGTGGTGCGTGAGCAGCTCTCTGCGTCACATTTGCCTCTGATATATGATGCTAACTCACGCTATCTGCAACCATTCCTGCACGCTGTTTACACCCGCCTCTCTCACACACCTTCCATTTATCTTGATGTGTTTCTTACAAATTTAAAAAAAAAAACAAGAATAGTCAGTGCAGAAATTCATTAATTAATTTCAGAAAGTGCTAGTAGTAGTAATAATAGTAGAGGCAGAAGCAAGGAAAGTGCAATGTGAGGGAGAACAGTAGTTGTAGAGTAATGAGACATAGAAGTATATATATATATATATATATATATATATATATATATATATATATATATATATAACTATGTCTCATTACTTTACACTACTGTTCTCCTACTATTGCTACTTTCCTGCTCTGCTCATATATTACTACTACTAGCACTTTCTGAAATTAATAATGATTTCTGCACTGACTATTCTTGTTTTTTAAATTTGTAAGAAACACATCAAGATAAATGGAAGGTGTGTGAGGGGGGTGTAAACAGCGTGCAGAATGGTTGAATGTATATATATATATATATATATATATATTTATATATATATATATATATATATATATATATATATATATATATATATATATATATATATATATATATATATATATTATATATATATATATATATATATATATATATTATATATATATATATATATATATATATATATATATATATATATATATATATATATATATATATATATATATATATATATATATATATATATATATATATATATATATATATATATATATATATATATATATATATATTATATATATATATATATATATATATATATATATATATATATATATATATATATATATATATATATATATATATAAATAATACATATTTATATATATATATATATATAAATACATATATATATATATATATATATATATATATATATATATATATATATATATATATATATATATATATATATATAAATATATATATATATATATATATATATATATATATATATATATATATATATAATATATTTATATATATATATATTATATATATATATAGTATATATTATATATATATATATGTATTTATATTACGAGCCATTGATCCAGCCAACAGCACTCTTCTTGGTGCTCCTCTTGGACCCAATGCCATCGATCTGGTCCTGGTAAAAAAAATCTCAGACCTCAGGACGATGGAAGGTAGGATGAAAGACATCGATACACATGATGCCTTCTACCTACTCACCAGGTGCCTGTCAATCCCAAAACTTACATACTTCCTGAGATGCTCCCCAGCCTTCAGCAGCCCAAAACTCAAGGAATATGACTCTCTCCTCAAGACCATGCTAGAGAGTGTATTGAATCTTTCCCTCGAAGATGGACAGTGGTTGCAAGCCTCACTTCCAGTCAGACTTGGGGGGCTGGGAGTACGCAAATCCTCCCAGATTGCCCTACCAGCTTTCTTATCCTCTTCCATAGCATCAAATGAGCTAATAAAACAAATTCTTCCAGACAACCTCAGTGATTCAGCAGGAATACAGGACCCTTGCTACACCAGTGCCATCACTGAATGGGAGACTCTTGCTGCTCCAACACCAAAACCTAGTGAAGAACTGGCCTACAAACAGTCAAGCTGGGACGGCCCTATCGCTGAAAAGATACTTGCCAATATGAGAACGGCCGTAACATCAAGCAGGGAAACTGCCCGTCTCCTAGCTGTGAGTGCACCTCACTCTGGGGACTTCCTCCAAACAGTTCCCATTTCGGCCATGGGAACACGCCTCGACCCTAAGACCCTTCGTATTGCAGTGGCTCTGCGCCTTGCTGCCCCTATTCACACGGAATATACGTGTATTTGCAGCGATGCGCAAGCCGACCAATATGGTCTACATGGTCTTAACTGTTCTAAAACCAAGGGTTGGCATGCAAGACACAATGAGGTCAACGACATCATAAAGAGAACCCTTGCTACAGCTGGATGCCCAGCCGAGAGAGAGCCTCGATCACTAGCAGCCAACAACGCCCACAACCTAACAAACCGCCCCGACGGGATCACCATCTATCCTTGGAAGAATGGCAAGCTCTTAGCATGGGATTATACCTGTGTGTCTACACTGGCTGACACCTACATCCATCACAGTGTCGGGCGACAGGGAGGAGCTGCTGACCACAGAGAGGAGTACAAGATCGGCAAGTACAGGGACATAAGCCAACAGTATCAATTTGTCCCAGTGGGATCAGAGACCTTGGGAGCGTGGGGAAAAATGCAACACGTTTCCTTAAAGAACTGGGTTCCAGACTCATCGACACCACCAGGGACCCAAGGGCAGCCACGTTCATGTTCCAGCGTCTCAGCGTGGCCATCCAGAGGGGAAACGCATGCTGCATACTTGGCTCACGTCCGGCTTCGGAGGAGCTGGAGGAGATTCATAATCTTTGATAAATTGTACCATTTTATTCATGTTCATGTTTTCCATTGATGTATTCTGTCTGTTAATAAAGCATTACATGATCATATATAGGGGTGGTAGGAGAAGAAAATATTCAAACAGCTCCGGGGAGAATCTCGAGTTTTCCCTGAGATACGTTTATTGTCTTCTCTGAGGATGAGGGTCCCCAATAAAGTTCCAGAGGTGGTAACTCCTATTATATATATATATATATATATATATATATATATTATATATATATAATATATATATATATATATATATATATGCAAAAGATCACAGTAAACAGGTGATATCAAATATGCAAAACAACCACTATTGTGTGTGTGTGTGTGTGTGTGTGTGTGTGTGTGTGTGTGTACTCACCTAGTTGTACTCACCTAGTTGTGGTTGCAGGGGTTGATTCATAGCTCCTGGCCCCGCCTCTTCACTGGCCGCTACTGGGTCACTCTCCCTGCGCCATGAGCTTTATCATACCTCTTCTTAAAGCTATGAATGGATCCTGCCTCCACTACATCACTTCCCAGACTATTCCACTTCCTGACAACTCTGTGACTGAAGAAATACTTCCTAACATCCCTGTGATTCATCTGAGTCTTCAACTTCCAACTGTGACCACTTGTTGCTGTGTCCCATTTCTGGAACATCCTGCCTGTCCACCTTGTCGATTCCTCTCAGTATTTTATATGTCGTTATCATATCTTCCCTATCTCTCCTGTCCTCCAGTGTCGTCAGGTCAATTTCTTTTAACCTCTCCTCGTAGGGCATGCCCCTTAGCTACGGGATTAGTCTTTGTTGCAAACCTTTGCACTTTCTCTAGTTTCCTTAAGTGTTTGGCTAGGTGTGCGTTCCAAACTGGTGCTGCATATTCCAATATAGGCGTAACGTACACCGTGAACAGGGTCCTGAACGGTGATGGACCAGGTGCTTCGCTCCCTCAGTTCCCTGGTGATGGACCAGGTGTTTCTGCTCTTTCAATGGCCTGGTGATATACCAGTTACTTCGGCTCATTCAGTGCCCTGGTGACGGACCAGGTGCTTTGACTCCCTCAGTGCCCTGGTGATGGACCAGGTGCTTAGGCTCATTCAGTGTCCTGGTGATGGACCAGGTACTTAGGCTCATTCAGTGCCCTGGTGAGGGACCAGGTGCTTAGGCTCATTCAGTGCCCTGGTGATGGACCAGGTGCTAGGCTCATTCAGTGCCCTGATATGGACCAGGTGCTTTGGCTCCCTTCAGTACCCTGTGATGGACCAGGTGCTTCAGCTCCTTTAATACCTTGGTGATGGACCAGGTGCTTCATCTCCTTCAACGCCCTGGTGATGGATCATGTGCTTCGGCTTATTCAGTGCCCTGGTGATGGACCAGGTGCTTCAGCTCCTTTGGTGCTCTTGTGATGGACCAGGTGCTCCAGCTCTTCCAGTACCCTGTTTTATAGTGCCCTGATTATCAAAGCATATTCCATGGATGGAGTAGGTGGGTTGGGTAGGAGTTTTTGTTTGTGGGATTGGTTTTGGGTTTTAGGGGGACCTGCCTAGCGTGGACAAGTTGGCTTGCTGCAGTGTTCCTTATTTCTGTTTTCTTGTGAGTGAGAAGGGTTGGATTTGAACGGGACTTGCACAATTGTTGGGGGGGGGGGGGTTGTCGGGGTTTGTTCCTTGGATGGGGATGGGTTGGACAAATATTTTTGTTGGTGGGTTGGTTTTGACATGGACCTGCCAAGTATGGGCCAGTAGGCCTGTTGCAGTGTTCCTCCTTTTTTATGTTCTTATTTTCTTAAGATGTCAGAATGCTGTTCTTGGATTTGCTAGGCGCCCGTATGCTGCAGCAGTTATTTGGCTGATGTGCGCCTCAGGAAATATTCCCGGTGTAATACTCACCCCAAGATCCTTTTCCTTGAGTGAGGTTTGTAGTCTCTGGCCCCTAGACTGTACTCCGTCTGCGGTCTTCTTTGCCCTTTCCCAATATTCATGACTTTGCACTTGGTGGGGTTGAACTACAGGAGCCAGTTCTGGACCAGGCCTGCAGCCTGTCCAGATCCCTTTGTAGTTCTGCCTGGTCCTTGTCCGATTGAATTCTTTTCATCAACTTCACTTCATCTGCAAACAGGGACACCTCTGAATCTATTCCTTCCGTAATGTCGTTCACGAATACCAGGAACAACACCGGTCCTAGGACTGTCCCCTGTGGAACCCCGCTCGTCACAGGCGCCCACTCTGACACCTCGCCACGTACCATAACTCGCTGTTGTCTTCCTGACAGGTATTCCCTGATCTATTGCAGTGCCTTCCCTGTCATACCTGCCTGGTCCTCCAGCTTTTGCACTAATCACACACTAGAGCGAAAAAGTAATGTGAAGGACCTGGGAGTGGTAATATTTGAGGATTTTACCTTCAAGGATCACAACAGCCACTATCATATATGCGAAGAAAATGATAGGATGGATAATGAGAACGTTCAAAGCAAGAGATGCCAAGCCAATGATCATCCTCTTTAAATGACTTGTTCTCTCTAGACTGCAATACTGCTATTCATTAACATCTCCATTCAAAGCAGGTGAAATAGCAAATCTAGAGATTGTACAGAGAACCCTTACTGTACATATAAGTTCCATCAAAAACCTCAACTACTGGGAACGCTTGGGAGAACTTGACTTGTATTTGCTAGAGTGTAGGCGAGAGAGATACATAATAATATGCACTTGGAAAATCGTAGAGAAACTAGTCCCAAATCTGCATTCGAAAATCACTCACTATGTTGCAGGAAATGCAACAACCCCCAATGAAAAGTAGGGCGCCTCGAGTACGCTAAGAGACAACACGAAAAGTGTCAGGGGCCCAAGACTGTTCAACTGTCTCCCAGCATACATGAGGGTGATAACCATTAGTCCCCTGGACAGGCACCTAAATTCAGTACTTGACCAGTTGGGCTGTGGTTCATACGTCGGTTTACATGCAGTCAGCAATAATAGCCTGATAGATCAGGCCTTGATTCCACCACGAGACCTGGCCGCGGGGGCATTGATCTCCGAAATCATCTCCACGTATACTCCAGGTATAGGCGGGCTAAAGAACAGGAGTTCGATTCCCGGCCAGTCGCAGTATTGTTAATCATTTATAATTACTATAATTCGTGAGGAATTCAAGCTATGTCTGACATGTTACTCATAAATTTCATTTCACATGTGACCTGACAAAATCTTCACTATAGTCCCACGCTCAGTCTGCTGGGTCAAGTGTTAGGTCATATGTGAGCCTTATAAACCTTCTGCTGTCCTATTATATTTAGTTCCTTGATAGTGTGAGAAATCATGAAAGCGCTTGGAAATACACTATTTTTTCAGTGTATTGAAAATTTATGGAAACTCAGACTGTAGTCCTGTCTTGTTTGCATGAGTGACCCATCAATGACCCAGTTGTTCTCTCCCACAGCCACAGTAGCTTTCACAGAGCATCTGTTTTCACACCCCTCGACTGAATCGGACTGATACGGAAGGGGAGAGCGGATGGCCGGTAATGACGACTGTAGTGGATTCTGATTGCTTTACCGTGATCATAACAGTAATGGATATTCTGTGTGCAACAGACTCTGCCCCTTGTGGCCGCATCAATTGACTCATATTTCAGGAGTCCATTAAATCATTTGGTCAACAGGGAAAGTAATAGTGACTATATCTATGGATACTTTAAACATATGAGTTATCTGAGTGGTGTTTTAATTTGGAAATACATGATTTTTGTTAACACTCAGTGGTTGTCAAAGAAGAATACACGTCTACTACAGTAAGCAAAGTTATGTACCTCTGATCAGGTGTAGACGTGTGACTGGTTCATTACCTTTGTAACCTGTTCAGCTATCAAACTTTGGAGCCCAGTCCCTGGACCCATTATGTACCTCTGTAATCTTTTTGACCACCGCCCACAGGATGGGTATGGGGTGCATAATAAATATATTAAACTAACTACAGTAATCAAGCCTGGGCAAGATCAGTCACTTTTTGAAAAGACAAAGGAATTTTGGTTTATTAAAATCACCTATTAATTGTTTCATTCTCTGCAGATCATTCAGTGTGTCCTCGAGGATAGCTGCAATATCTTGAAAATTTGTAAGAGTTCCCACTTGGCCACTTATTTGGGGGCGATGGTTGAGGCTTGAGGCTGTTGGAACTAACTATAACTAAAGCGGATTAGTTGGATGAGAAGATATCGCAAAGCGTCTCAGTATGGCTTCACGACCTGACAGAGTATCAGCATCCAGTAACCAGATATTAAATTTACTTATCCATCTGATCATAAGTTCCCTTAGGCGTTAGTGGCGAGTGGATCTTCACTCTGGAAGCTTCACAAACATAGAAGCGAAGAGGTAGAGGATAGGCAAGTTTCATTTGAAACTTATTGTTCACAGTTTAGAAAGTTATTCCTTTTGTGTAATTCTAACAATGCTTTATTTCCGAATACGTCATTGATGTAAGCTTTAGTGACGCTAGCTTCTATGAAAGTTGCCTTTTTTCTGTCCGCAAAATAGAGCTAAAGTGAAATAAGGGTGTGTGTGTGTGTGTGTGTGTGTGTACTCACCTAATTGTGGTTGCAGGGGTCGATACTCAGCTCCTGGCCCCGCCTCTTCGCTGTCCGCTACTGGGTTTCTGCTCTCCCTGCTCCATGAGCTTTATCATACCTTGTCTTAAAACTATGTATGGTTCCTGCCTCCACTATATCTTTCTCTAGACTATTCCACTTCCTGACTACTCTGTGGCTGAAGAAATGCTTCTAACATCCCTTTGACTCATCTGAGCTTCAGCTTCAGTTGTGTCTCCTTGTTTCTGTGTTCCCTCTGGAACATCCTGTCACTGTCTACCTTGTCGATTCCCGCAGTATTTTGTATGTCGTTATCATGTCTCCTCTGACCCTTCTTTCCTCCAGTGTTGTTAGTCCTATTTCCCTCAGCCTTTCTTCATAGGACAGACCCCTGTGTGTGTGTGTGTGTGTGATTCTCCTTGATTATGCATTATAAAGATAAGTTTAAGTAATATTTTTCTCTAAACTTCATCTGTCATCAGCCACAACATTGTGTGGTCCACAACCAGGGTCATTTGCTGCAAAAATCTGACTTCAAGTGGTATTGAGTCCACTAACCAGCGATATTCCACCTCAATTTCTAGCTAACTTATGAAATATTTAGTCGCATAACTTGGGACTCTAGATCAAAACATCGAATTGGTAAAGCAATAAGTCAGGATATATGAATATATTAAAATGATAGAGTTGTCAATGTATAAGACATGTGAGAGGATACCTGGAGTATACCTGGAGAGGGTATCGGGAGTCAACGCCCCCGAGGCCCGGTCTGAGACCAGACCTCGTGTAAGGGGAATACTCTCTGCAAGGAACAGAGAAGACAATATTTAGATGAATACTCACTGGAATTAGAAGGCAGTATTAATGTTAATACTCATTATATAAGGGTGAATAGTCACTGAATTAAGGTGAATACTTGCTGTATTTAAGGTGAATACTCGCTGTATTAAGATGACTTGCTGTATTATGGTGAATACTTGCTGTATTATGGTGAATACTTGCTGTATTATGGTGAATACTTGCTGTATTATGGTGAATACTTGCTGTATTATGGTGAATAATTGCTGTATTATGGTGAATACTTGCTGTATTATGGTGAATACTTGCTCTATTATGGTGAATACTTGCTGTATTAAGGTGAATACTTACTGTATTAAAGTGAATACTCGCTTTATTAAGGTGAACAATCAAGATAAAGAAATAAGGTACAAGGAAAATATATATAAAATATCACTAAATAAAAGTTTTGTTTGAGATTCTTTTGAGGGAAACACTGGTAACTGTGAAGGCAGTGAAAGACTCTTGCACAGAGCAAGAACAACAAGGCACTGAAAGCCTCTTGCACAGAGCAAGAACAACAAGGCACTGAAAGCCTCTTGCACAGAGCAAGAACAACAAGGCAGTGAAAGCCTCTTGCACAGAGCAAGAACAACAAGGCACTGAAAGCCTCTTGCACAGAGCAAGAACAACAAGGCAGTGAAAGCCTCTTGCACAGAGCAAGAACAACAAGGCAGTGAAAGCCTCTTGCACAGAGCAAGAACAACAAGGCAGTGAAAGCCTCTTGCACAGAGCAAGAACAACAAGGCAGTGAAAGGCTCTTACACAGAGCAAGAACAACAAGGCAGTGAAAGGCTCTTACACAGAGCAAGAACAACAAGGCAGTGAAAGGCTCTTGCACAGAGCAAGAACAACAAGGCAGTGAAAGCCTCTTGCACAGAGCAAGAACAACAAGGCAGTGAAAGGCTCTTACACAGAGCAAGAACAACAAGGCAGTGAAAGGCTCTTCACAG
>WNWK01000424.1:475000-501517 GCA_009830355.1 Cherax destructor | reverse complement strand
CCTAACTGGGGACCATCAGTAGATCCTCCAAAACAGTCCCCAAACTCCCTTACTACTGAAACTAGGTTCAGCAAAACAATCCCAAACTGTGGCGGTGCACAGATGCCTTATCGAAGTAGGTCCAGAGCTAAGCTTGAGACCTGAAGTTATCAAAGAGTGTCAAGTGACACACAACCCAGAACAAAGTTGAATAATCACTGTCTAGTCTATTCTCTGTAGACAGAGTTACACAGAGTTCTGAGAAGTATGATTCGCCTCACCAACGAATTCATACTCTCCCAACAGTCTAATGTCGAGAACAACAAGAGTGAGGAGTTGACTCGACGGGGCAGCAGGCCAGAGAGGCGATGAAAGAGGAACAACCACCCAGCTCAGGTGTGTCCAGGGAACTGACTCCTCCCGCAACAAGACGCCGGCAGCCTAACAGTCGTTTGCCAACACCAAGGCAGTTACTACACCCTCGGCACAACATAAAATATAATATCCTACCTAATATATATATAGCTAAGTTAAATAATAGTCTAATAATAATATAAAGCAAAATATTAACGATTTAGCTATAATCGAGAATATTCGCAATATAAAATTATAGAAAATTGAAATATACATTATATACATTGAGGCCCAGTTCAAGGGGCGCAACATTAATAAAATATGAAAATAAATATGTATACACAGCTTTAGAACCCGGCCACTGCTGGAAGTTCAAGAGAATTTCCTCTCCACTTCAAACACAGAATGAAAACAAAAAAAAGAGCAAAGCAAAAAAGAAAATCCTTCGTATGTTGGGGTTGAGGGAGGAGAAATTCCCCGTCTCATGCATTATTAATCAGCAGGTGGTTGGCATCCATCCTAGGGCGGCTCAGGAGGCCTATCCACCCGGGGGGGAAAAACGACGATTTGTTTTATACGGTTTATAGCGATTTGGTTTATAAAATATACGTAATTTGGTTCATACTAATACTGAGCCTGTAGAAAATCGTAAACAATTGCTAACATAATCATTATATATATATATATATATATATATATATATATATATATATATATATATATATATATATATATATATATATATATATATATATATATATATATATATAAAAATATATATATATATATATATATATATATATATATATATATATATATATATATATATATAACACACACACAAACAACATTGAGGTAGGGTGACCTGAAAAGAGGAAATACATTTCACCATCCTTCATTCAATGACTGTCTTGCTAAAAGCGTGTTGACATCATAGTTTAGATGCGCCTCTCAACTGCAGCATCCCCACTCCTTCAGCTGGGTGGGGATGCTGCTTCATATTCAATGCTGAAATACTGAATGCAAAAGATGACAGATTTTTGCTTGTATAATTGATAACAAAAAGGATTTTTCTTTATTAAAAATTAATGTTGTTTTTCTTTATGTCTTTCTTCCATTGGTATTGTGTTGGTATTGTGTTTGTTATCTGAATGATACGTGGGAGGATGTATATGTGTGTGTGTGTGTGTGTGTCTGTGTGTGTGTGTATTTGTGTGTGTGTGTGTGTGTGTATGTGTGTGTGTATGTGTGTGTGCGTAATATTTTATTCATATGTATATATCTTATGTATACTCTGTGTGCTTCCTTTTATTCCTTCCACCTGCCTTCGTTATAGCCAGGTATCTCTCTCTCTCTCTCTCTCTCTCTCTCTCTCTCTCTCTCTCTCTCTCTCTCTCTCTCCTCTCTCTTCTTCTCTCTCTCTCTCTCTCTCTCTCTCTCTCTCTCTCTCTCTCTCCCTTCTTCTGGACCACTCTCCTCCCCCGCAGCACTAAGCTTCCCTCTCGCCAGGGTGGAGGTAAGAGAGGACGGGACGCTGGTGATCCACGAGGTGCTTCAGACAGACGAGGGAGAGTATGTGTGCCACGCTACCAACCCAGCAGGAAGGAGGAGCTCCCCGCCTGCCATCCTTGATGTTATAGGTCAGTGAGAGAGAGACGGGGGTAGGCAGATTAATTAACAGCTCTTACAGTGTAAATAAAGTTAAGAACCCTAAACCTAACCTTGTGAAAGCCTGGGTAAGAAGAAAATATAAATAGATACAGATAGATACCACCATCATCACACTACCACCATCATCACACTACCACCATCATCACACTACCACCATCATCACACTACCACCATCATCACTACCACCATCATCCCTACCACCATCATCACACTACCACCATCATCACACTACCACCATCATCACTACCACCATCATCACACTCCACCATCATCACTACCACCATCATCACACTACCACCATCATCACACTACCACCATCATCACTACCACCATCATCACTACCACCATCATCCACTACCACCATCATCACTACCACCATCATCACACTACCACCATCATCACACAAAACCACCATCACCACACTACCACCATCATCACACTACCACCATCATCACACTACCACCATCATCACACTACCACCATCATCACACTACCACCATCACCACACTACCACCATCACCACACTACCACCATCACCACACTACCACCATCATCACACTACCACCATCATCACACTACCACCATCATCACACTACCACCATCATCACACTACCACCATCATCACACTACCACCATCATCACACTACCACCATCATCACACTACCACCATCATCACACTACCACCATCATCACACTACCACCATCATCACACTACCACCATCATCACACTACCACCATCCCCACACTATCACGAACATCACACTACCACCATCATCACACTACCACCATCATCACACTACCACCATCATCACACTACCACCATCATCACACTACCACCATCACCACACTACCACCATCACCACACTACCACCATCATCACACTACCACCATCATCACACTACCACCATCATCACACTACCACCATCATCACACTACCACCATCATCACACTACCACCATCATCACACTACCACCATCATCACACTACCACCATCATCACACTACCACCATCACCACACTACCACCATCATCACACTACCACCATCATCACACTACCACCATCATCACACTACCACCATCCCCACACTATCACGAACATCACACAACCATTGTCCCCACACTACCACTATCAGTACACTATCACTGTCATCACACTACCACTATCATCACACTATCACCATCACCACACTATCATCTTCACCACACTACCACTATCACCACACTGCCACCATCAAAATACTACCACCATCACCACAATTCCATCATCACCACTGCAACCACCACCACTACAATCATCATCACACTACCACTAATCATTACACTACTACCATCATCACCACACCACTTCCCCCATCAGTACTGCAGCCATCACCACTACCATCATCACCACGCTTCAATCATCACTTCACTATCACCATCACACTACCACCATCATTATACTACCACCATTGTCACACTACCACCATCATTATACTACCACTATCACCACACTCATCTTCCCCACACTTCCATCACCACACCAACACTCTCGTCCTCAGGACAAGTACCCACACTGTCACCCCCACCTCAAGTACCCACACCACCACCCCACCACAAGTACCCACACCATCACTCCCATCACAATTACCCACCCCACCACAAGTACCTACACCACCACCCACCATAATTACCCACACCATCACCCCACCATAAGCACCCACACCATCACCCCACCACAAGTACCCACACCATCACCCCACCATAAGTACCCACACCATCACCCCACCCCAAGTACCCACACCACCACTCCATCATAAGTACCCACACCATCACCCCACCACAAGTACCCACACCACTACCCCATCACAAGTACCCACACCATCACCCCACCACAAGAACCCACACCATCACCCCATCACAAGTACCCACACCACAACCTCACCATAAGTACCCACACGTTCACCTCACCTCAAGTATCCATACTATCAACCCATCTGAAGTAATAATAATAATAATAATAATAATAATAATAATAATAATAATAATAAAAAAATACCAGCATTAATAATAAAATAATAATTATCTTTATTTCTACAAGCACACGTTACAACTTATCACACCTGACCACAATCACCGGCACCATCACCCCCTCTTCTCCACCCTCACAGTTGCGCCCTTCTGGGTCAAGAGCCCCCGTGACGTGGTTGGGGTTGCGGGCGGAAAGGCGGAGCTCAGCTGTCGTGTGGGCGGCGATCCGACGCCGCACGTCACATGGCGTCGCGTGGGCGGCCGCATCCCAGTGGGCCGCGTGCGGGTGCTGCGAGACCGCGGGCTGCGGGTGTCGCCGCTGCGGCCGGAGGATGCTGGAGTGTACCTGTGTAAGGCAACCAACAGAGCCGCAGAAATCACCGCCAACGCCTCCCTCACTGTCTTAAGTAAGTGTACCGTCATGCTGTTGCTCATGCAAGTACCGTCAGGTGCCGTCTTTTCACGCACACACACACATACACACATACACACACACACATACACACATACACACACACACACAACAACAACAACAACAACAACCTTGTCTAAGGTCTAATTTACTGTAAAATTGTTTTCTCTTCTACATACTCTAATCTTAGTCTCACTTTTCGTATAAAAATTCTTTACAACTTTAAATAACCCACAGCCTAGTTCATTTCTTTGCAACGTCTGCCACATTGTTTTTTTATCCACTATAAAGGCGTCAAACACTTCCTTGCCTGTAACTAAGTATTATTCACTTATATGCTTCAGTAAAGACACATATTCTATACACACCTCACCCTTCCCATATCCTCCTTGTTGCTCTGTGATCCTACCTCGTGTCTCTGAAGTATTCATCTGGTGTCAGATGAAGACTTAAGGTTCAGACACCAGATGAAGACTAAGGTTCAGACACCATATGAAGACTTAAGGTTCAGACACCAGATGAAGACTTAAGGTTCAGACACCATATGAAGACTAAGGTTCAGACACCAGATGAAGACTTAAGGTTCAGACACC
Source organism: Cherax destructor (assembly GCA_009830355.1). NCBI lineage: Eukaryota > Metazoa > Arthropoda > Malacostraca > Decapoda > Parastacidae > Cherax > Cherax destructor. The sequence goes on along the minus strand of WNWK01000424.1, from coordinate 496,502 downwards.
AGATGAAGACTAAGGTTCAGACACCATATGAAGACTTAAGGTTCAGACACCAGATGAAAACTAAGGTTCAGACACCGTATGAAGACTTAAGGTTCAGACACCAGATGAAGACTTAAGGTTCAGACACCATATGAAGACTTAAGGTTCAGACACCGGATGAAGACTTAAGGTTCAGACACCATATGAAGACTTAAGGTTCAGACACCATATGAAGACTAAGGTTCAGACACCGTATGAAGACTTAAGGTTCAGACACCATACGAAGACTTAAGGTTCAGACACCATATGAAGACTAAGGTTCAGACACCATATGAAGACTTAAGGTTCAGACACAATATGAAGACTAAGGTTCAGACACCAGATGAAGACTTAAGGTTCAGACACCATATGAAGACTTAAGGTTCAGACACCATATGAAGACTAAGGTTCAGACACCATATGAAGACTTAAGGTTCAGACACCATATGAAGACTAAGGTTCAGACACCAGATGAAGACTTAAGGTTCAGACACCAGATGAAGACTTAAGGTTCAGACACCATATGAAGACTAAGGTTCAGACACCAGATGAAGACTTAAGGTTCAGACACCAGATGAAGACTAAGGTTCAGACACCATATGAAGACTTAAGGTTCAGACACCATATGAAGACTTAAGGTTCAGGCACCATATGAAGACTAAGGTTCAGACACCATATGAAGACTTAAGGTTCAGACACCATATGAAGACTTAAGGTTCAGACACCATATGAAGACTAAGGTTCAGACACCATATGAAGACTTAAGGTTCAGACACCATATGAAGACTTAAGGTTCAGACACCATATGAAGACTAAGGTTCAGACACCGTATGAAGACATAAGGTTCAGACACCATATGAAGCCTTAAGGTTCAGACACCATATGAAGACTAAGGTTCAGACACCAGATGAAGACTTAAGTTTCAGACACCATATGAAGACTTAAGGTTCAGACACCATATGATGACTAAGGTTCAGACACCATATGAAGACTTAAGGTTCAGACACCATATGAAGACTAAGGTTCAGACACCAGATGAAGACTTAAGGTTCAGACACCAGATGAAGACTTAAGGTTCAGACACCATATGAAGACTAAGGTTCAGACACCAGATGAAGACTTAAGGTTCAGACACCAGATGAAGACTAAGGTTCAGACACCATATGAAGACTTAAGGTTCAGACACCATATGAAGACTTAAGGTTCAGACACCGGATGAAGATTTAAGGTTCAGACACCATATGAAGACTTAAGGTTCAGGCACCATATGAAGACTTAAGGTTCAGACACCAGATGAAGACTAAGGTTCAGACACCATATGAAGACTTAAGGTTCAGACACCATATGAAGACTAAGGTTCAGACACCATATGAAGACTTAATGTTCAGACACAATATGAAGACTTAAGGTTCAGACACCAGATGAAGACTAAGGTTCAGACACCAGATGAAGACTTAAGGTTCAGACACCAGATGAAGACTAAGGTTCAGACACCATATGAAGACTTAAGGTTCAGACACCATATGAAGACTTAAGGTTCAGACACCGGATGAAGACTTAAGGTTCAGACACCATATGAAGACTTAAGGTTCAGACACCATTTGAAGACTAAGGTTCAGACACCATATGAAGACTTAAGGTTCAGACACCATATGAAGACTTAAGGTTCAGACACCATATGAAGACTAAGGTTCAGACACCATATGAAGACTTAAGGTTCAGACACCAGATGAAGACTTAAGGTTCAGACACCATATGAAGACTAAGGTTCAGACACCATATGAAGACTTAAGGTTCAGACACCAGATTAAGACTTAAGGTTCAGACACCAGATGAAGACTTAAGGTTCAGACACCATATGAAGACTTAAGGTTCAGACACCAGATTAAGACTTAAGGTTCTTGTCTAAACCTTAAGTCTTCATCTCGTGTCAGAGAAATTTTAATAGGTAGGATTTTCCTTTGGAAAATTGCAAAATAAAAAGTAATAATTAAAAAGAAAAAAAAGTGTCTAAATCACAGAGAAAACCTTAAAAGATCTACATTAAACAGTAAGTTAGTACTAATAAATTAGTCCTCAAGACAGAGGAGTTACGGTAATTTCAGTGGGTTTAAAGTGCGGCACTGAAGGTGAGAGAAGAATACTATGGATCCTCCTAGAGACCTAAGCCACATGGATCCACAGAGACGGAGCCAAGGCTCGCAGCTAGCTTCGTACAGACGTCCCATAAAACGAGACCATACTCGAGATGAGTTATCTTCAAACAACTGAAGGGTATCTCTCTCTCACACACACTCTCTCTCTCTCTCTCTCTCTCTCTCTCTCTCTCTCTCTCTCTCTCTCTCTCTCTCTCTCTCTCTCTCTGGTAGAAATCGATACTGACGGATGACAGAATAATATAAGCAGAAAGAGCGTGGATAAGTTTACTCAAGACTACACAAATTGTTAGGCACACAGCCGCTGGCATTGCTTCAAGCGTCGCAAGAACCAGTTTCATTTTCTTTTTGACTGTATTCCTAAACAAATTTTACCCTCCTTCCTTTGCCCAATTTCCCCAAGCTCAACACCTTGTGCGCTGGATTTCCTGGCCATGTCCGCCTCTTGCTTCCACAACTCTCACTCTCTACTAAGACTCGAGTTGAAGATGGTCTCTCTCTCTCTCACTGCCTCATCGCCAACGTGCTGTCTTTTCCTCTCTCCCGAATGATCTCTGCTGCCTTCTCACTACTACTGACGTTAATCACGGACCGTAACGTCACGGACCGTAACATAAAGCACAGACTATAACGTTAAGTACGGACCGTAACGTTAATCACGGACCATAACGTTAATGACAGACCGTAACGTTAAGCACGGACTCTAACGTTAGTAGAACCGTAACGTAAGGACCGTGACGTTAATGAGGAGCCGTAACGTGAGGGAGGAGAGACCATGAGCTGAGCAGATTGCATGACTGTGTTGTGATGTAACTTTCATCAAGATTGATCTTCAACTCCTCTACTTCCCGGTATTTTTTGACTCCCTCCTGCTAACGATGTCTTCAATTAGACTTAAGACGTAAAATTCGCGGGGCGTCAGTTAGACTTTGCGCTGAAATTAGTGTCGGGGGATGTGGGCGAAAATTGTCACTGCTGGATCTGCTAAATTATCACAACAGATTTTCCTAAAACAAACTGTGTAATTGCAACATTTTTTTAAATTAATTTTCTGGGGGTGGTAAAATTTCACCAACATAAAAACAATATAGACCTTTTTTTTTTTGTAATATACTCCATAGGGTTAAATTTGCGTATGGTAATTGATTTATGTGTTTTTTCTATTGCCCTTTTTTTCTAACTTTATGTTTAATTTCTGCATATTAAAATCCTATTAGGAGACGGAGGTTCGAGCCTACACCGCTCTTTGAACCGAGTGACCCACACGGATTTAGCGCTGCACGCAAATACACGCTTACGGAGCGGAGAAAGAATCGCTTAAAAAAAAAAAAAGAGTCGATCTTGTTTATTTCGTTTATTTGACAACAATGGTTTTCGGATTAGGCTTTAACTGGGGCAACGCTTCGCCCATCAGCTTGATAAGACCCCCCACACGGAGCGAAACGTTGTTTCAGGAAAGACTTGCTCTGCAACCCGTGTCCGCACCACGACCTTTGCAAGCCACGATCGATTTGCCCCCCACGAAAAAAAAATCGAATACATAAAATATAATACCGCGGGTGGAACAATTCACCAAAACAACGAACACTTAGAAAAGAAACCTCACGACGACGTTTCGGTCCCTCCTAGACCATCATCAAGTCACAGCTGGCTTGACAAATGGTCCAAGATGGAGCGAAACGTCGTCATCAGCGTCCTGTTGTGAGAGTTCCTGGCGCAGTGTTGCCAACACACTGATCGTACAACAAACTTCGTTATAACTGTGAAAATCAGTGGAAACATTAACAAAATTATTATTTCATCGTGTAAAAGCTTTTTTTTTCCCTCTCAGTGATGATTATTAAGATAATCTGTTGGTCTGTGTCTCGCGCCCAGGATTATTAAAGGGAGAGATAATTTGTTATGATTTTAAGGGAGAGATAAATTGTTAGGTTAAGGGAGAGATTAATTGTTAGGTTAAGGGAGAGATTAATTGTTAGGTTAAGGGAGAGATAAATTGTTAGGTTAAGGGAGAGATAAATTGTTAGGTTAAGGGAGAGATTAATTGTTAGGTTAAGGGAGAGATTAATTGTTAGGTTAAGGGAGAGATTAATTGTTAGGTTAAGGGAGAGATAAATTGTTAGGTTAAGGGAGAGATAAATTGTTAGGTTAATGGAGAGATTAATTGTTAGGTTAAGGGAGAGATAAATTGTTAGGATTTTTAAGGGCGAGGTAAAATGTTAGGATTTTAAGGGCGAAATAAATTGTTAGGATTTTTAAATTGTTAGGATTTTAAGGGCGCGTTAAATTGTTTGGATTTTAAGGGTGCGATAAATTGTTAGAATTTTTAAGGGCGAGATAAATTGTTAGAATTTTTAAGGGCGAGATAAATTGTTAGGATTTTAAGGGCGCGATAAATTGTTAGAATTTTTAAGGGCGAGATAAATTGTTAGAATTTTTAAGGGAGAAATAAATTGTTAGGATTTTAAGGGAGAGATCAATTATATTTGATTTTTGAAGGTAAGATAGTAAATGTTTAATTATCAATTTATTGTTAAATTATTTTGATTAACAAGGAATATGGAAAATGATTATTATATGAATATTGTTTACTCTCTGAAGGATGTGTAAATTATTTATCGAGAAATAGGTAAATTATTTGATTATTTTAGGGATGAGCACATTATGTAAATTTCATGAGCAGAGAGATGAATGAAATGGGATACACAGATTATTATATATTTTAGGTGAAGCGCTAAACTCGTGTGGGGTTGCGGTGCCAGGAGTGCTGCAGGCTCGATACTCCTGTTAATCAGGAGACACACCACATAAATACAACTGGGATCCATATATTGCCGGGTAGAAACAGAGATGTACCAGGAGTAGATGACTGAGAGCGCTCGTTTGAAAGCCAGTAGACGGAGATAGATATTTGGAAGAATCGCTAGTAGATAGTTGACGAAAGATAGACAGGTGTGACGAAAGGTAAATATTCTAAATTTATATGAAGCGCTACACCAGCGTGGGTTAATCGCTGTAATGATTCGTGTAGACTCGATCCTCCGTCCTGAATGGGTAATGGCATTAAGCTGTGGTATCATCTCAATGTTGCACACTGCCGAGAAGTTGATGACCAAGACACATGTGCAACGCTTGCGTATCATCTTTGACGATCAAGATACCCATGTTTTGCACAGCTGTTTTGTTAATTAACCAAGTGGTTTTTTTTTATACTAAAAGCAACATTTGACATTCCCACGCGGACACCCATCCAAGTACTACCCCAGGCATTGTTGTTTCAGTCTCACTGCCAGTCAACCATCCAAGTACTAACCCCAGTCATCATTGTTTCAGTCTCACTGCCAGTCAACCATCCAAGTACTAACCCCAGTCATCATTGTTTCAGTCTCACTGCCAGTCAACCATCCAAGTACTAACCCCAGTCATCATTGTTTCAGTCTCACTGCCAGTCAACCATCCAAGTACTAACCCCAGTCATCACTTTTACAGCTTCACCGCGGGTGGTTGAGGTTCCTGGAGATGTGGAGGTGGAGGAGGGAGCTCCCTTACTGCTGGTCTGTGCTGTCCAGGGCTACCCCCCACCTCTCGTCTACTGGACTCGCGAGGGGTCCCAGACCATCCTACCAGCCGCCCGCACACCCATGGACCCGGGAGTGGGCGGGGAGGAAGGGCTGGAGGGCATTAAGTTGGCTTATTCTGTGTCCCGAGCTGCCCACCCACACACGGGGCGGTACGTGTGTGGGGGTGTGAACAGTGCAGGTGGGGTGATGACCCGTGTGGGCGTGAGGGTGCGTCCCGCCCACCTCCTGCCCCCGCCCATCATCTCCGTGGCGCCCATCAACCAGACGCTGCCGCTAAGGGGACACGCTGCCCTGACCTGCAGAGTGTGGGGGTCTCCGCCCCCCACTGTCACCTGGAGACAGAACGGGCGTTTAGTGACTTCTGACACCCGGAGGTCACTGCTACCTGACAACACCCTCACTATTGATGGTAAGACCACTCCCTTCACCACAAACACCCTTCACCAGACCAACCCTGCACCAGACCACACCCTCCACTAAACCACACCCTCCACAAGACCACACCATCCACCAGACCAACCCTCCACAAGACCACACCCTCCACCAGACCAACCCTCCACAAGACCACACCATCCACCAGACCAACCCTCCACTAAACCACACCCTCCACCAGACCAACCCTCCGCAAGACCACACCCTCCACCAGACCAACCCTCCACTAAACCACACCCTCCACCAGACCACACCCTCCACCAGACCAACCCTCCACAAGACCACACCATCCACCAGACCAACCCTCCACTAAACCACACCCTCCACCAGACCAACCCTCCACAAGACCACACCCTCAACCAGACCAACCCTCCGCAAGACCACACCCTCCACCAGACCAACCCTCCACTAAACCACACCCTCCACCAGACCAACCCTCCACAAGACCACACCCTCCACCAGACCAACCCTCCACTAGACCACACCCTCCACCAGACCAACCCTCCACAAGACCACACCCTCCACCAGACCAACCCTCCACAAGACCACACCCTCAACCAGACCAACCCTCCGCAAGACCACACCCTCAACCAGACCAACCCTCCGCAAGACCACACCCTCCACTAAACCACACCCTCCACCAGACCACACCCTCCACCAGACCAACCCTCCACAAGACCACACCCTCCACCAGACCAACCCTCCACAAGACCACACCATCCACCAGATCAACCCACCACAAGACCACACCCTCAACCAGACCAACCCACCACAAGACCACACCCTCAACCAGACCAACCATCCACAAGACCACACCCTCCACCAGACCAACCCTCCACAAGACCAATCCTCCGCTAGACCAACCCTCCACAAGACCACACCCTCAACCAGACCAACCCTCCACAAAACCACATCGTCCACCAGACCAACCCTCCACAAGGCCACACCCTCCACCATATCAACCCTCCACAAGACCCCACCCTCAAATAGACCAACCCTCCACAAGACCACACCCTCCACCAGACCAAACCTCCACAAGACTACACTCTCCACCAGACCAAACCTCCACAAGACTGCACCCTCAACCAGACCAACCCTCCACAAGACCACGCCCTCCACCATACCAACCCTCCACAAGACCACACCCTCCAATAGACCAACACTCCACAAGACCACACCCTCCACCCGACCAAACCTCCACAAGACCACACCCTCCACAAGACCACACCCTCCACAAGACCTCACCCTCCACAAGACCACACCCTCCACAAGACCACACCCTCCACAAGACCTCACCCTCCACAAGACCTCACCCTCCACTAGACCACCTTAACTCCACATCTCTACTTCAACCAACAACATGGCGGCGTGTTCAACTAACACTAACCTTCCCAGATGCTTCATTCAACCCACAACTTTCTCAGATTTAGACGTAGTTAATGGTAAAATTGAGCAACTTTAACCAAGAAGTCTTTCAAGTGTTAAATTTCGTCCCGAGGTTCTGCAGTGTTAGTTAAACTTGCAACTTTCTCGTTTCAAATGAGACATTTAAATGCTATGAATTATCTCTTATTCCTTTCAGTTTGTCTCAATTTTACTCAGAATAATATTCAGTTGCGCCAACCACACTGTGACTTTGTGTTGCTTCTGACACTGTGGTTCCCTCCTGCCCCTGTGGGTTCCTCACTACCCTGTGGGTCCTGCACTAACTCGTGAGTTTCTCCTTTCTCTTGTGGGTCCTTTACAAACCTTGTGGGTTCCTTCTCCCTTTTGTGGGTTCTTTATAAACCTCGTGGGTTCCTCCTTCCCCTGTGGTACCCCTGCTAACATCGTGTGTTTCCCTGGCAGAGTTAACTACAGAGGACGCCGGGGAGTACGCTTGTGTGGCGTCATCAACACGTGGCGTCACGGAGTCGCGTGCCACACTTACCGTGGCTTCCCCCGCTCACCCGGGCGTGGTGTTCTCCCGCGCCCCCGATCCAGACACCGCCCCACGCCCTCCGGCCACGCCCACGGTGCGTGCCAACAACGGTACGGCCGCCGTGGTGGAGTGGGCGGCCCCGGAGCGTCAGGGAGCGTCGCCCGTGACGGGTTACACCCTAGAGTACTACAGCAGCGCAGGGGCGGCATGGAAGGTGGCAGCCGCCCACACGCCCTTAACCTCCTTCACCCTTGCTCCCCTCGACGCCGCCAGCACCTACGGTGTCACCGTCCGCGCCCATAACGCCCACGGGGTGTCGGAGCCCTCTGGGATAGCGGAAGTGGGCGTGGGTGGAGGGTGGGTGCGGGCGGAAGAGGAAGAGACAGCGCTGCAGGAAGTGAAGGTGATGCTGCAGGATGCTGTTACTACTGGCCCAGCATCAGCTAAGATTCTCTGGCAGGTGAGTGCTGGGGGAAGGGGGGAGTCATGAAGAGCTAAACCCAAATGTTAGTCAGGACCAGGAGCCAGGGAAGGGCTCTATCCTCCGTACACTAGTAACGACTAGGAGCCAGGGAAGGGCTCAGTCCTCCGTACACTAGTCAGAAGCAGGAGCCAGGGAAGTCTCAGTCCTCCGTACACTAGTCATGACGGCTGCAGGTGTGTCATCACTGATGTTGTTCTTGTGTGTATAACGTCCAGTTAAAGTTGAAACCTGTGTATTAATATTCGATATACGGTCAACAATTCTCTCTATACTGTCTTGATCTTTGCGTCCATGTGTGAGAGATTGACTTTTGGATAAGACTTTCTTTTATTAAGAAATCTACAGCACTCAGTAGACGAGGGCCCATAGCCTGCTGGTATTTACTGAGTCAAGGAGAAGCATTGGTCTGGCTGTTGATGCTAGGAGATAGTGGTGGGTAACCAGAGGCAAGGATGAATCACACCGTCTACGTGGCTGTGAACGGCTCACAGATGTTACTGATATATGACTTCGTGGTCAAGATATAGGCCTCTAGTGGGAGGTTTAACGGGTGACACTGGTAGGCTTACATTCCCTCAGCCGCACTATTCGGGTCAGCTCAATATGACATTTACTCTAACTGGCGCAACGTTGTGTTTTGACTTCGTCAAAGGCTTTGCAAAAGAATAATGAAAAAAAAGTTCCACTGAGGCACAGAAAACATTAATTGAATGTCTACTTCAGCTGAGAGAGATGGCACAGACGAGTTTGTTCCATAGTTATGCAGCTGCCTGCTAGGAAGGTATGTCTGACTGCCTCCTCATGTTGTTGTTGCTTTTATTTAAGGGCTGCGACGACTTACGCCACAATGAGTCCTACTCACGAAAGTCTAGTGTAGAAACATTGGCTTAGCGCTCTGATACTGCCCAACCTGTCCGTGGCGCGGAGGTAGGAATACCACTGTCTTCTCATAATGATGTGTGTTCAACAGGTGATGTGCTGTGTTCATCAGGTGATGTGCTGTGTTCATCAGGTGATGTGCTGTGTTCATCAGGTGATGTGATGTGTTCATCAGGTGATGTGTTGTGTTCATCAATAATGTCAAACATACCGTCTTGAGAGGTTTTACCTCAGATATCAGAAGTGCCTAGACAGTGGACGCACTCAGAGACTGAGTGGCAAATAGGTTACCTGAGTGCATCACTCAAGAAAGCTGCGATACCACTCACACTTGAGATACAGTGTGCTGCTACCCTATTCTAAGTGACACTTACACAGTAGGAGCAGAGCCATTTGTAAATTTTGTGTGGGGGGGTGAGGGAGAAATAGTGAAGGGAAGGTGAGGGAGAGATAGTGAGGGGAAGGTGAGTGGCCAGAACAAGAGGGAAGAGGGAAAAGTGCCGAGGGAAGAGGGTAAGAGGGAAAGGCCTGAGGGAGGAGTAAGGAATAGGAGTCAGGGGATGAGGAATGAGTGAGGAGGGAGGGAAGTAGCAAAGAGAAGGGGTCAGGGTTCAGGGACTGCCGTGTGATGTAGTGGGCAATTCTTATGCAGCAACGGCAGACTATCAAAACTTTTCAAATCCTACGTTTGGATGTAGGGAAGTGTGTGGGGAGTGTGTGTAGGAGTGTGTGTGGGAGTGTGTGTGTGGAAGTGTGTGTGTGGGAGTGTGTGTGGGAGTGTGTGTGGGGGAGTGTGTGTGGGAGTGTGTGTGGGGGAGTGTGTGGGGGAGTGTGTGGGAGTGTGTGTGGGGGAGTGTGTGTGTGTGTGGAGTATGTGTGTGGGAGTGTGTGGGAGTGTGTATGTGGGAGTGTGTGTGGGGAAGTGTGTGTGGGGGAGTGTGGGGGAAAATGTGAGAGAGTGTTGAGTACAGTTTGGGAGAAAAGAGGAAAGTGTGTGTGTGGTAATGTATTGGAAAATGTGAATTGAGAGAGAAAGAGAGAGAAAGAAAGACAGACAGTCACGCTACATTAAAGTGAGCAATATTTCAACCAGATTTAAATGCATGTCACTCTTAAATATTCGACATGCGGGGAGGGGAAGGAAAGGAGGGAGGGAAGGGGGTGAGAGGAGAGAGAAGGGAAGAAGAGGGGGGAAAGAGGGGAGATGAAGAGGAAGTGGGAGAGAGAAAAGGTGGAGATAAATAGGAAATATTGGGAAAAAAGAGGCATAGAAAGGAAATGGAATGAGGAAGTCCTCCCTCCAGGAATGTGTGTGTGTGTGTGTGTGTGTGTGTGTGTGTGTGTGTGCTTGTGTATGTGATAAACAAAATAAAACATACGACATCAATAAACAATGAAAAGATCAACGAAAAAATACATCTGTTCCACTTCCCCCAAAACTAACAAAATTCAAAGCATAAAGAAAATCCACAACACCATTTACGCAATAAAAAAAATACAGTATATAAATAATGTCAAAAAAAAAGTCAGAGAAGATCGAACCCTCCAACAGAGAGAGTTGAACACCACGTCGTCAGGATTTAATCCCTTATGTCAAGGGTTCCAACTACACCAGTTTGCTGCTCCGCCTCTGCTAATTCTCTCATCAAATTCTCATTAGGTCCAGAAAATTCGTGGACCCCCCACGAGAGATATCTCTGGGAAATACCACCAGGATGGGGGTACCGTGGGAAATTGATGGACAACCATGAGAAGTATCTTTGGAAATACCATCTGGAAAGGGGAACTGTGAGATATTTAATAATAATAATAATAATAATAATAATAATAATAATAATAATAATAATAATAATAATAATAATAGTAATAATAATACCAATAACAGAATATACCTTACGAAGACACCAAATGCATCATCAAGGAAGTCAATAGGATCATGATACGTGATACAAGATACATGATGCACGATGATGTTACATGAGACACAATGATACATGATAAGAAATGATACATACATGATACAAAGTGGTGATACATAATACAATATGATGATACATAATACAATATGATGATACAGGATGATAATACATGATATAAGATCATAATACGTTATACAAGATGATGATAAAAGATTCAAGATGATACATAATACAAGACGATGACGCATAATATAAGATGATACATAAGAGGGGTGTTAATGTTGCAGTTTTATAACTGTAGTGTAAAGCACCCTTCTGGCAAGACAGTGATGGAGTGAATGATGATGAAAGTTTTTCTTTTTCGGGCCACCCTGCCTTGGTGGGAATCGGCCGATGTGTTAATAAAAAAATATAACATGATACAAGGATGATAATACATATCTGAGAGAGAAATAGAGAGAGAGAGAGAGAGAGAGAGAGAGAAGAGAAATAGAGAGAGAGAGAAATAGAGAGAGAGAGAGAGAGAGCGTTCTTCAATTCTCAGATAGAGAGAAATCTTCAAAAACTTGACAGAGAAAAACCATTTGGACTGCTGCTGCTGCTGCTGCTGCCTGCTGCTGCTGCTTGCTGCTGCCTGAATCAAATGCTCGTTAGTACTGGTGAGGGGTGAGATGAGTTTGGGAGAGGAGGGTGAGGAGAGGGGAAGAGGGCTGAGGAGTGGAAGGGAGGCTAGGGAAGAGGAGGTAGGAGGGAGGAGGTAGGAGAAGAGGAGTCTTGAGGAGAACGATGGAGGGTGAGGAGGAGGAGTAGGAGCTAGGGTAGGAAGAGGAGGGTGAGGTGCGAGATGAGGGAGGGAAGGGAGTAGAGGGGAGAGGAGGAAGAGGAGAGAGGGATAGATAGTGTGAGGGAGATGAATGGAGAAGTGTGACATGCTGAAGCAGTGGGGACGTGAGGAGAAAGATAGAGATATATGAGATGGGAGAGTAGAGAGGAGAGGGGGAGGGAGAATAAGAAGAGGGCGGAAGAGAGGAGGGAGAGAGTGGAGGGAAGAGAGGAGAGAGAGTGGGAGAAGGAAGACGGAGGCGAAAGAATGAGAAGGAAGAAGGAAAAGTAGAGAAAGAAAGATAGAGAGGGAAGAAAGGAGAGAGAGGGGAAAAGAGGGGAGAGAGAGAGAAGATAGAGAGGAGAGAGAGTGGGAGAAGGAAGAGAGAGGGAGGAAGAGGAGGGAATGTGAAGGAAAAGTAGAGAAAGGAGGAGAAGGAGATAGAGGGGAGAGGAGAGGAGAGAGAGGGAGAGGAGAGGAAGAGAGGGAGAGAGGGAGAGAAAGGGAGGAGAGGGAAGAGAGGGAGGAGAGAGAGAGAGAGGGAGAGGAATAGAAGAGGGAGATAGAGAGGAAGAGAAGGGAGAGGGAGGAAAGAGGGAGAGGAGAGAGGAGAGGAGAGAGGAGAGAAGAGAGAGAGAGAGAGGGAGAGAGAAGAAAGAAGAGAAGGAGAGAGAGAAGAGAGGGAAGAGAGGGAAGAAGGGAGGAGAGGGATAGAGAGAAGGAGAGGAGAGGAGAGAGAGAAGACGAGAGGAGAGAGAGAGGAGAGGAGAGGGAGAGGAGAGGGAGAGGAGAGGGAGAGAGAGGAGAGGAGAGGGATAGAGAGGAGAGGAGAGGAGAGAGAGAGGAGAGGAGAGGAGAGGAGAGGAGAGAGAGGAGAGGAGAGGAGAGGGAGAGGAGAGGGAGAGGAGAGGAGAGAAGAGGGAGAGGAGAGGGAAGAGAGAGAGGAGAGGATAGGAGAGGGAAGAAGGGAGAAGGAGAGGAGAGAGAGAGAGGAGAGGAGAGGGAGAGAGAGAAGGAGAGGGAGAGAGAGGAAGGAGAGGAGAGGAAGAGGGAGAGGAGAGGAGAGGGAGAGGAGAGGGAAGGAGAGGGAGAGAGGAGGAGAGGGAGAGAGAGAGAGAGAGGAGAGGAGAGAGGAGAGGGAGAGGAGAGGAAGGAGAGGGATAGGAGAGGGAAGGAGAGGGAGGAGAGGAGAGGGAGAGGAGAGGGAGAGGAGAGAAGGGGGAGAGGAGAGGGAGAGAGAGGAGAGGGAGAGGAGAGGGAGAGGAGAGGGAGAGGAGAGGGATAGGAGAGGGATAGGAGAGGGAAGGAGAGGAGAGGGAGAGGAGAGAAGAGGGAGAGGAGAGGGAGAGAGGGGATAGGAGAGGGATAGAGAGAGAGGGAGAGGAGAGGAGAGGAGAGGGAGAGAGAGGGAGGGGAGAGGAGGGGGAAAGGGGAGAGGAGAGGAGAGAGGGAGAGGGAGAGGAGAGGGAGAGGGTGGAGAGGGATAGGAGAGGGATAGGAGAGGGAGAGGAGAGGAGAGGGAGGAGAGGAGAGGAGAGGGAGAGGAGAGGTTATATTGAAGAGAGGGAGAGGAGAGGTTATATTGAAGAGAGGGAGAGGAGAGGTTATATTGAAGAGAGGGAGAGGAGAGGTTATATTGAAGAGAGGGCGAGGAGAGGTTATAGGAAGAGAGGGAGAGGAGAGGTTATAGGGAAGAGAAGGATAGGAGAGGTTATAGGGAAGAGAGGGAGAGGAGAGGTTATAGGGAAGAGAGGGAGAGGAGAGGTTATAGGGAAGAGAGGGAGAGGAGAGGTTATAGGGAAGAGAGAAGAGAGGGAGAGGAGAGGTTATATTGAAGAGATGGAGAGGAGAGGTTATAGGGAAGAGAGGGAGAGGATATATTTATATATTATATATATATATATATATATATATATATATATATATATATATATATATATATATATATATATATATATATATATAACTAAAGAAAGTGTATTGAACACTTGTCAATCCTCAACAATAACCCACGTGGAAAATTAATTTGTCGGTATGTTTCGACCCCATTCTAGATCCTCTTTAGCAGATACAAAAAAAAGGTAAAAGGAGAACATGAATTTATAGGAAGGTTGCGCCTCTCAACCATACAGGTGAGCACGGAACGTCAGGTCAGTGCCTGGGAAGACAGGTCAGGGAGTGAGGGAGTGTGCTGACAGGTCTTGAAGCAGGAGACTAGTGCCAAGCTTTGGACAGGAAGTTCATCTATGCTACGTAATTCCTGATCCTGTGATGGCGTCCTGTGTTAGGTTGGGCTCTGGTGTGTGCTCCTTGACGGCGGATTTTGAAATGACGTCTGGTTTCTATTGTGCCTTTGAAATATATTAAAACTGGGGGTGGGCAGTCACGAGAGCAGAGTCTTTGCTGCTACGAAGGCAAAATCGTAGAATTTGGTGAGGAAGGAATGCTCATGAGAAAGTGGAAGAAGAGAAGAGAGAGCAAGAGAAAGCAGTTAGAGAAAGTTTTAAGAGACGCATATATGATATTTTAAAGGCTAAGAAAATGAGAGGGGGAGAGAGAGTGTGTGTGTGTGTTGAGAGAGAGGGAGACAGTACACCATGCTACAGACAGGAAATTGTTGAGCAGATTGCTTCTGTCAATCCCAGGGAGGGATAGAGAGAGCCCCTGGTGAGAGGGAGAAGAAAGGTAGAGGAGGAGGATGCCAAGTGAGAGAGAGAGAGAGAGAGAGAGAGAGAGAGAGAGAGAGAGAGAGAGAGAGAGAGAGAGAGAGAGAGAGAGAGAGAGCAGAAATCTTTATATGGGCTTCCTAGTCGAGGTTAGGAGGTAAAAAGCACAAGACTCTCTCCCCACCCTGCGGCAACACTGCTGGATGGACAGATTGATTATGCTGACACAAAGATAAACATAAATGAACATGTTTTATTAAGGCTGACTGCTGTATAGTTTGATTACTACCGATAAAATTATTACTATCACCACTATCACTACTTTTACGGCTAATACCACTACCACCACCACTGCCACTACTACTACTACTACTACTACAGTACACCCCCACAGCAACTAGTATTACGACTACTACCAGACTGTTACTGCTATTAATGTTATTTCTACAACTACTACCACAACCACTACTATTACTCCTACTGTCACTACAATTGCTATTGCTATTACTTCTACTAGTACTACTACTATGTTACAACTGCTAGTACTTCTACTATGCTACTGCTGCTACTACTATCATGACAATCACTACAATTTTTGCGACTGCTACCACCACAACTATTCCTACTACTGATCCTCTTGAAGTAGTGGGTTTTTCCACCGTCAATGGAGTCTGTTCTTTCTGTCGTATTTTACTGCGAAAATCTTTCACCTACGTTTGTGTTGCTTCTTATGTCTGAGAGTTTCGTTCAAATGGTTTGCATAACTTTATTACTTTACACCATATATATGTTTGTTATTGTGTATGTGAGGAGAGGAAGAAAGGGAGAGAGAGAGAAAGAGAGAGAGAGAGAGAGAGAGAGAGAGAGAGAGAGAGAGAGAGAGAGAGAGAGAGAGAGAGAGAGAGAGAGATAATGAGGGAAAAATTACACTTCACAAACAACACAAACCAACCACTCACAACACAGAACACCCCCTCATAATACAGACCACCCACTTACAACACAAACATCCCACTAACTCCTACAACACACACACACACACACACACACACACACACACACACACACACACACACACACACACACACACACACACACACACACACACCAGTAACCCTCCGACTACCATCTTTTAAAAATCACAATTATCACCTTTAAACCAGCAAACAGTAAGTAGAAGAATACGTTACCCCCGCTCCCCAGCACTCACCCCCGTCGCTGCCTAAATAATTCCACGCATTTTGTATATTTGGAGTCGATCTGTTTATCCCGGTGTCTCAATCTGCTCTTGAAGTCAGATCAGCAGATATTGCGAGGTGAGAAATATAAGAGAGGCGCTATAAATCGCCTCTGGATGCCATTACAGGAGACAATAAAGCAGGGTTGTGTAGCAGAGCTCTCACTGGCTCCAGCCTCGCCTCCAGGGAACCCGGAGATAATACGCTGGGGCGAGGAGGGGCGTGACGATGCTTGATGGAGAGGGGGGAGAGGGGAGGAAGAAGGATGGGAGAAGGGGTAAGGGAGGGGATGAAGGGGAAAGGAAACGGGAGGAATGGGAAAGAGGAGGGAGGGGAGGGGGGAAGTGATAGCTTGGAGGTGGGAAGAGGAAGGGAGGGGTGGGAGGCTAGAGGGATTGGTGCTGGGAGGGGAGAAGAGAAAGGAGGGGAGGAGCGGTAAAAAGGGAACAAGGGGTGGATATTGGAGGGAGAGGAGTGTGAAAGGGCGTGGCAGTTCAAGGTTGGAGTAAACAGTTCAAGGATGGAGTAAACAGTTATAGGATGGAGTAAACAGTTCAAGGATGGAGTAAACAGTTCAAGGATGGAGTAAACAGTTCAAGGATGGAGTAAACAGTTCAAGGATGGAGTAAACAGTCCAGGGATGGAGTAAACAGTTCAAGGATAAAGTAAACAGTTCAACAATGGAGTAAACAGTTCAAGGATGGAGTAAACAGTCCAAGGATGGAGTAAACAGTTCAAGGATGGAGTAAACAGTTCAAGGATGGAGTAAACAGTCCAGGGATGGAGTAAACAGTCCAAAGATGGAGTAAACAGTTCAATGATGTAGTAAACAGTCCAGGGATGAAGTAAACAGTCCAAGGATGGAGTAAACAGTTCAAGGATGGAATAAAAAGTCCAAGGATGGAGTAAACAGTTCAAGGATGGAATAAACAGTCTAAGGATGGAGTAAACAGTTCATGGATGGAGTAAACAGTTCAAGGATGGAGTAAACAGTTCAAGAATGGAATAAACAGTCCAAGGATGGAGTAAACAGTTCAAGGATGGAGTAAACAGATTATGAAGTAGAAGAGAGAATAGATGAAGGAAGGAACTGAGAGGGAGGGAGTGAAGGGAAGGAAATGAGAAGAGAAGAGGAAGGGAAAGAGGGGTGAAGGGAAAGGAAGGGATAAAAGGAATGGAAGATAAGGGGAGAGAGAAAAGGGAGTGAAGGGAAGGGAGTGGAGGGAAGAGAGTGAAGGGAAGGAAATAAAAGGAAGGGAGTGAAGGTAAGAAAATGAAGGGAAGGGGTGAAGGGAAGGGAGTGAAGGGAAGGAAGTGAAAGGAAGGGAGTGTTAGGAAGGGAGTGAAGGGAAGGGAGTAAGGGTTCATACTGGTAGTAATTTAGTTACGGGGAAAAGATTGGTTTTCTTGGAGCAATTATCCCTGGGAAGTAGTGCCAGAGTGGTGGTGTCAAGGTGGAGGTGTCAAGGTGGTGGTGTCAAGGTGGAGGTGTCAAGGTGGAGGTGTCAAGGTGGTGGTGTCAAGGTGGTGGTGTCAAGGTGGTGGTGTCAAGGTAATGGTGTCAAGGTGCAGGTGTCAAGGTGGTGGTGTCAAGGTGATGGTGTCAAGGTGGAGGTGTCAATGTGGTGGTGTCAGGGTGATGGTGTCAAGGTGGTGGTGTCAAGGTGGTGGTGTCAAGGTGATGGTGTCAAGGTGGAGGTTTCAAGGTGGTATTGTCAAGGTGGAGGTGTCAAGGTGGTGGTGTCAAGGTGATGGTGTCAAGGTGGTGGTGTCAAGGTGGTGGTGTCAAGGTGATGGTGTCAAGGTGGAGGTGTCAAGGTGGTGGTGTCAAGGTGGTGGTGTTAAGGTGGAGGTGTCAAGGTAGTGGTGTCAAGGTGGAGGTGTCAAAGTGGTGGTGTCAAGGTGGAGGTGTCAAGGTGGTGGTGTCAGGGTGATGGTGTCAAGGTGGTGGTGTCACAGCGGAGGTGCCAGAGTGGTGGTGTCAAGGTAGTGGTTTCAAGATGAAGGTGTCAAGGTGGTGGTGTCAAGGTGGTGGTGTCAAGGTGGAGGTGCCAAGCAAAGTTGTGCAAAGGGGCTAGTGTCATGGTGGAGATATTTTGACTTAGGTGGTGCGAGGGAGAGGGAAGAGCTAGGAAGGGAAGAGGGAAGAATTGAGTTGGAAGAAGAGAAGAAGGAGAAAGGGGAGGGGGAAAAAGGGAAGAGGAGGAAGGGGAGAAAGAGGAAGGGGAGAAAGAGGAAGGGAAGAAAGAGGACGGGGATAAGGAGGAAGGGGAGAGTGAGGTACGAGAGAGGGAGGAAGGGTATAAGGGAGGATTAATAGGGTAGCGGGAGAGGGAAGAGGGAACAGGGGACAGGGGTAAGGGGAGAGGGGGAGGGGAAGTGATTAAGAGTGCCACCCCAATGTCAAGGTGCCAGTGAGAGCCATGTTTGCATTCCCTTACACAGGCACTTATCTCAATCCATATTTCAGTGCCATCGCTCTCTCTTCCTCTCTCTCTCTCTCTCTCTCTCTCTCTCTCTCTCTCTCTCTCTCTCTCTCTCTCTCTCTCTCTCTCTCCACCTTTGCCACTAATTTATTCGATCCCCTTTCCACTCCCTTTTCGCTTCTCTCTCATCCCTGCCTCATCCCCTTCTCTCACCCCTTTCTCTCACCCCTTTCTCTCACCCCTTTCTTTCACCCATTTCTCTCACCCCTTTCTCTCACCCCTTTCTCTCACCCCTTTCTCTCACCCCTTTCTCTCACTCCTTTCTCTCACCTCCCTCTACATTCGCTGTACAGGTTTCAATACCCTTCAAGGGAGGATTTGGAGCCGGTGAAATTCTCTTGATCCAAGAAGTCTGACCTGCTCCTCCCCCCTTCTTAAATCAAGCCTGATTACCTCGTATTTGACAGGCGCTCTGTGACTCGTAAGTGTTTAGCGCTTCTCATTAAGAGTAATAACAATAATAATAATAATAATCGTATTTATCTTTCTGCATCTGTGGGAGTTGAGCTCGTGCTCCTAGGTCCCTAAATTTGTCACTTTATTTCACTGAAGGTATCTGTGTGTGTGTGTGTGTGTGTGTGTGTATGTGTGTACTCACCTAGTTGTGGTTGCAGGGGTTGAGTCATAGTTCCTGGCCTAGTGTATGTGTGTGTGTGTGTATGTGTGTGTGTATGTGTGTGTGAGTGTGTGTGTGTGTGTGTGTGTGTGTGTGTCTGTTTGTGTGTGTGTATGTGTGTGTATGTGTGTGTGTGTATGTATGTGCGTGTATGTGTGTGTGTGTGTGTGTGTGTGTGTTTGTGTGTACATGTACTCACCTAGTTGTGGTTGCAGGGGTCGAGTCATAGCTCCTGGCCCCTCCTCTTCACTGATTGCTACTAGGTCCTCTCTCTCCCTGCTCCATGAGCTTTCTCAAACCTCGTCTTAAAACTATGTATGGTTCCTGCCTCCACTACGTCGCTTTCTAGGCTATTCCACTTCCTGACAACTCTATGACTGAAGAAATACTTCCTAACATCCCTTTGACTCATAGGAGTCTTCAACTTCCAATTGTGACCCCTTGTTTCTGTGTCCCCTCTCTGGAACATCTTGTCTCTGTCCACCTTATCAATTCCTCGCAGTATTTTATATGTCGTTATCATGTCTCCCCTAACCCTCCTGTCCTCTAGTGTCATCAGGCCGATTTCCCTTAACCTTTCTTTGAAGGACAATCCCCTTTGCTCTGGGACTAGTCTTGTTGCAAACCTTTGCACTTTCTCTAATTTCTTGACGTGCTTGACCAGGTGTGGGTTCCAAACTGGTGCTGCATACTCCAGTATGGGCCTGACGTATATGGTATACAGAGTCTTGAATGATTCCTTGGTGAGGTATTGGAACGCTATTCTTAGGTTTGCCAGCCGCCCGTATGCTGCAGCAGTTATCTGATTGATGTGTGCCTCAGGAGACGTGCTGGGTATTATACTCACCCCAAGATCTTTTTCCTTGAGTGAGGTTTGCAGTCTTTGGCCACCTAGACTATACTCTGTCTGCGGTCTTCTTTGCCCTTCCCCGATCTTCATGACTTTACATTTGGCAGGGTTAAATTCAAAGAGCCAGTTACTGGACCAGGCTTGCAGCCTGTCCAGGTCTTTTTGTAGTCCTGCCTGATCCTCGACTGATTTAATTCTTCTCATTAACTTCACATCATCTGCAAACAGTGACACTCCTGAGTCCATCCCTTCCCTTTATGTCATTCACATATACCAAAAACAGTACAGGTCCTAGGACTGACCCCTGTGGAACCCCACTCGTCACAGGTGCCCACTCTGACACCTCGTCACGTACCATGACTCGTTGTTGCCTCCCTGTCAGATATTCTCTGATCCATTGCAATGCCTTTCCTGTTACGTGTGCCTGATCCTCTAGCTTTTGCATTAACCTCTTGTGAGGAACTGTGTCGAACGCCTTCTTGCAGTCCAAGAAAATGCAGTCTATCCACCCCTCTCTCTCGTGTCTTACTTCTGTTACCTTGTCATAAAACTCCAGTAGGTTTGTGACACAGGATTTTCCTTCCCTGAAACCGTGCTGGTTGTCGTTTATAAGCTTGTGTCTTTCTAGGTGCTCCACCACTCTCCTCCTGATGATCTTCTCCATGACTTTGCATACTATACACGTCAGTGACACAGGTCTGTAGTTTAATGCCTCGGGTCTGTCTCCTTTCTTAAAAATTGGGACTACATTTGCCATCTTCCACACCTCAGGTAGTTGTCCAGTTTCAATGGATGTGTTGAAGATATTTGTTAGTGGCACACTCAACATCTCTGCTCCCTCTCTAAGGACCCACGGATAAATATTGTCAGGTCCCACCGCTTTTGAGGTATCGAGTTCACATAGCAGCTTCTTCACCTTCTCCTCGGTTGTGTGTATTTCATCCAGCACTTGTTGGTATACCTCCCTATTCTGAATTCCTGGAGTCCTTTCTGTCTCCACTGTAAATACTTCCTTAAATCTTATGTTAAGCTCCTCATATACTTCTTGGTCGTTTCTTGTGAACTCCCCACCTTTTTTCCTAAGCCTGATTACCTGGTCCCTGACTGTTGTCTCCCTCCTTATGTGGCTATACAACAGCTTCGAGTCAGACTTGACTTTTGATGCTATATCGTTTTCGTACTGTCGCTGTGCCTCCCTCATCTGTGCATACTCGTTTATGGCTCTTCGACTAATCTCTTTATTTTTCTTGGTCTTTTGTCTTCTGTACTTTTCCCATTCTTTAGTTCACTTAGTTTTTGCCTCCCTACACCTTTGGGTAAACCAGGGGCTCGTTCTGGTCTTCCCACTATTTCTGTTGCTTTTGGGAACAAACCTTTCCTCTGCCTCCTTGCATTTTGTTGTTACGTAGTCCATCATTTCGTTTATTGACTTT